>RWGZ01000244.1:312327-478855 GCA_009725065.1 Utricularia reniformis
TCGCTGATGCTTAAACTATCCACGGATGGTACAAAAAGTGCTACTCTGGCACATGATATTTGATAAATAGAGAAGAACAATTGAAGGAGCGTGGTAGTTAACTTCATGAAGACCAAATGGAAACCTTGTTGCCTCATGCTTAATAATTGTGTAAAGCATGAGTGTGGTGTATAAAATCAACCGTGGCTGATACCATTTCTCAAGAAAACAGATTACACATTTCAGTCTCATATTTATTTTTCATGACAATTTCCAACTTGTTCTGTTATTCTTCATCTCCTCACGAGAGGAATCCCTTAACCCATCCGACAATCTGAAAAGTTATACGTTCCAACACATGAGATTGTAGTTCACCAGATAAATCTAATTTAGATTCAAACATTTTCATCACTTAAAATCTCCATCTCCATAGACAACTAAACCCAGTTTGCTGATCACTGTTTCAATGCTCATAAACCTAATTCCATTTCCACTAAAAGAAATCGAAGATAAGGTATTTATTTCAGACTCACGTGCATGAAGGAGAGGTGCCTATCGACCTCTTCTTCAGGATCTTCAACAAAAACAAGCTTATAGAAATTTACCACAATGAACTTATTATCATCCTCGTTGTCTTTCTGGAAACTATCGAATTCATCCTCTACCAAGATCCCATTTGAGGAAGATAAAAATGAACAAGGCTTAAAATCCCATCCGCAACGCCCAAGAACACGAAAATCGCGCAGAGTTAAGTGCAGAGAAATGTAATTCGTTGCGCCTGGATACGTAGGAGGAATATATCTGTTGGGGATGGAGTTGTGAGCAAAAGAAAAGGTAGAACTGATAAGAGCAGAAGCCATGGCTGTGGCCATAAAAATTTGTTATTTTCATAGTAGTGACTACTGACTAGAGAGGAGAGTCCCAACATGTAATGGGCCTACAACATAAGGCCCATTAGTCATATGACAATGTGGAACATGTATAACAACCATCTCCTTTTATGTTTATCTTGTACAACGTGACACAATTCTCATAAAAAACCATGGCAATTTCAAAATTTTATCTTGGAAATTTGGACCCTGATTGATATATTTCGAAAATATCACCTGACAGGGTCTTGTTAAGTGCGAGTTGAGTTTTTCGGGTAACATATGCGATTGAATATATTTATGTATGACACAAAAAGTCCCCATAATTTTATCATTCTAGATATTTGACAATTATGATTCTTAAAGTTACGGAATAACAAAACAATTTTGTAATTTACATAGTTTGACAAAACAAATCCACAATCTTCATTATGTGTGTCAAATATGTTCTCCAATACTCCAATATTTACTATTTTATAATTGAAGTCTAAAAAAAAATACATTTAGTCCACATAAAATCAATGTTATGGAATATTAGGTCTCTAACATCTTTAGTGTTCTTCAAAGTTTGTATTTAACGATACTCAATGTTTCTTTTGATGAAATTAGTACATGTCGATTTCGAAGAAGAAATAATACAGGAATCAGACTCACATATTCTTGAAATCAATTGCTTGTTTTCATTTTTGGTTGTACTCTTCTCATATTAGTTAGTTAGGATTGAATATCAACATATTCAACTTGGTGTCCTCATTTCAGCAAGGAAAATCAAAGGAATAAATCTCATTCCATCATAGTCTTAAAAGGAGTTTTATTCTATCTTTTAGAATAGTACAATAGCCTTATCGAAAAAGCTTTCTAAAAAACCATGCTTGGAAAATTCGACCTAAAAAATACGTATATATATACGTATATATATCTCCTCAAAAAAATCTCACACGACATGTCAAAAACTATTTTGAACTCATAAGCATAAATTCCATATGTTTATATACACAAAAAAACATTTTTTCCAGAAACGCGCCCGTCGCGCGATTTAAATAATTTTTCGAGGAGATATATATACATATACTGTATGTGTGTATAAATATAAGATAAAAAATATTGAAAAAAATCTCTCACGACAAGTCAAAAATTATTTTGAACTCATAAGCATATATTCCATGTGTTTATATACACAAAAATTCATTTTTTCCATAAACGACCTCGTTGCGGGATTTAAATAATTTTTCGAGGAGATATATATATGTATACTGTATGTGTGTATAAATACAAGAAAAAAAAATTTCAAAAAAAATACTCACAAGACACGTGAAAAACAATTTTGACTCATAAGCATAAATTCCATGTGTTTATATACACAAAAATGCATTTTTTCCAGAAACGCCCTCGTCGCGCGATTGAAATAATTTTTCGAGGAGATATATATAAGTATACTGTATGTGTATATAAATACCAGGAAAAATATTTCTAAGAAAATCTCACACGACACGTCAAAAACTATTTTGAATTCATAACCATAAATTCCGTTTGTTTATATACCCAAAAATGCATTTTTTACTGAAACGCGCTCGTCGCGGGATTTAAATAATTTTTCGAGGAGATATATATACATGTACTATATGTGTGTATAAGTATAAGATATAAAAATTTTGATAAAAATCTCACACGACACGTCAAAAATTATTTTTTACTCATAAGCATATATTCCATGTGTTTATATACACAAAAATTCATTTTTTTTCCATAAACGACCTTGTTGCGGGATTTAAAAATTTTTTTGAGGAGATATATATATGTATACTGTATGTGAGTATAAATACAAGAAAAAAAAATTTCGAAAAAAATCTCACATGACACGTCAAAAACTATTTTGAACTCATAAGTATATATTCCGTGTGTTTATATACCCAAAAATGCATTTTTTCCAGAAACGCTCTCATCACGTGTTTTAAATAATTTTTCAAGGAGATATATATACCTGTACTGTATGTGTATATAAATATAAGATATAAAAATTTCGAAAAAAATCTCACACGACACGTCAAAAACTATTTTGAACTTATAAGCATAAATTCCGTGTGTTTATATACTCAAAAATGCATTTTTTCCAGAAAAGCTCTCGTCGAGCTATTTATATAATTTTTCAAGGAGATATATATACCTGTACTGTATATGCGTATTTATATAAGATTTATAAATTTCGAAAAAAATCTCACACGACACGTCAAAAATTATTTTGAACTCATAAGCATATATTCCATGTATTTATATACACAAAAATTCATTTTTTCCAAAAACGACCTCGTTGCGGGATTTAAATAATTTCTCGAGGAGATACATATACGTATACTGTATGTGAGTATAAATAGAAGAAAAAAAAATTCCGAAAAAAATCTCATACGACAGGTCATAAACTAATTGGAACTCATAAGCACAAATTCCATGCGTTTATATACACAAAAATGCATTTTTTCCAAAAACACCCTCATCGCGCCATTTAAATAATTTTTCGAGGAGATATATATACGTATACTGTATGTGTATACAAATACAAAAAAAAGATATCAGACGACACGTGAAAAACTATTTTGAACTCATAAGCATAAATTCCGTGTGTTTATATACCCAAAAATGCATTTTTTTACAGAAACGCGCTCGTCGCGGGATTTAAATAATTTTTCGAGGAGATATATATACATGTACTATATGTGTGTATAAGTATAAGATATAAAAATTTCGAAAAAAATCTCACACGACACGTCAAAAATTATTTTAAACTCATAAGCATATATTCCATGTGTTTATATACACAAAAATTCATTTTTTTCCATAAACGACCTTGTTGCGGGATTTAAAATTTTTTTTGAGGAGAAATATATACGTATACTGTATCTGTGTATAAATAAAAGAAAAAAAATTTCGAAAAAAAATATCACACGACACGTCAAAACTATTTTGAACTCATAAGCATTCATTCCATTTGTTTATATACACAAAAATTCATTTTTTCAATGAACGACTGCGTTGCGGGATTTAAATAATTTTTCGAGGAGATAATATACGTATACTGTATGTAAGTATAAATACAAGAAAAAAAATTTCGAAATAAATCTCACACGACACATCAAAAATTATTTTGAACTCTTAAGCGTAAATTCCATGTGTTCATGTACACAAAAATGCATTTTTTAAAGAAACGCCCTCGTCGCGTGATTTAAATAAATTTACAAGGAGATATATATATGTATATTGTATGTGTATATAAATACAAGAAAAAAAATGAAAAATTCTCACACGAGACGACAAAAACTATTTTGAACTCATAAGCATTTATTCCATGTGTTTATATACACAAAAATTCATTTTTTATATAATCGACCTCGTCGTGGGATTTAAATAATTTTTCGAGGAGATAAATATACGTATACTGTATGTGTGTATAAATACAAGAAAAAAAAATTCGAAAAAAATCTCACACGACACGTCAAAAACTATTTTGAACTCATAAGCATGAATTCCATGTATTTATATACACAAAAATGCATTTTTTCCAGAAACGCCCTCGTCGCGCGATTTAAATAATTTTTCGAGGAGATATATATAAGTATACTGTATGTGTATATAAATACCAGGAAAACAAATTTCTAAGAAAATCTCACACGACACAACAAAAACTATTTCGAACTCATAAGCATTTATTCCATGTGATTATATACACAAAAATTCATTTTTTATATAATCGACCTCGTCATGGGATTTAAATAATTTTTCGAGTAGGCATATATACCTGTACTGTATGTGTGTATAAATTTCGAAAAAAATCTGACACGACACGTCAAAAATTATTTTGAACTCATAAGTATATATTCCATGCGTTTATATACACAAAAATTCATTTTTTTCCATAAACGACCTCGTTGACTGATTTAAATAATTTTTCGTGGAGATATATATACGTATATTGTATTGTGTATAATTAAAAGAAAACAAAATTTCGAAAATAATATCACACGACACGTCAAAAACTATTTTGAACTCATAAGAATTCATTCCATGTGTTTATATACACAAAAATTCATTTTTTCCATAAACGACCTCATTGCGAGATTTAAATAATTTTTCGAGGAGATATATATACGTATAATGTATGTGTGTATAAATACAAGAAAAAAAATTTCGAAAAATATCTCACACGACACGTCAAAAACTATTTTGAACTCATAAGCATAATTTCCATGTGTTTATATACCCAAAAATGCATTTTTCCAGAAGCGCTCTCGTCGAGCGATTTAAATAATTTTTCTAGGAGATATATATACTTGTACTGTATGTGTGTATAAATATAAGATATACAAATTTCGAAAAAAATCTCACACGACACGTCAAAAATTATTTTGAACTCATAAGCATATATTCCATGTGTTAATATATACAAAAATTCATTTTTTCCATAAACGACCTCGTTGCGGGATTTAAATAATTATTAGAGGAGATATATATACGTATACTGTATGTGTGTATTAATACAAGAAAAAAAAATTTCGAAAAAAATATCACACGACACGTCAAAAACTATTTTGAACTCATAATCATTCATTCCATGTGTTTATATACACAAAAATTCATTTTTTCAATAAAAGACCTCGTCGCGGGATTTAAATAATTTTTCGAGGAGATATATATAAGTATACTGTATGTGCAGATAAATACCAGGAAAAAAATTTTCTAATAAAATCTCACACGACACGTCAAAATCTATTTTGAACTCATAAGCATAAATTCCATGTGTTTATATACACAAAAATGCATTTTTTTTATAAACGCCCTCGTCGCGTGATTTAAATAATTTTTTGAGGAGATATATATAAGTATACATTATGTGTATATAGATACTAGGAAAAAAAATGTAGAGGAAAATCTAACATGACACTTCAAAAACTATTTTGAACTCATAAGCATAAATTCTGTATATTTATATACACAAAAATGCAATTTTTCCAGAAACGAACTCGTCGCGCGATTTAAATAATTTATCGAGGAGATATATATACGTATACTGTATGTGTGTAAAAATACAAAAATAAAATATCGGACGACACATCAAAAACTATTTTGAACTTATAAGCATAAATTCCGTGTGTTTATGTACCCAAAAATGCATTTTTTACAGAAACGATCTCGTTTTGCGATATAAATAATTTTTCGAAGAGATATATATACCTTTATTGTATGTGTGTATAAATATAAGATAGAAAAATTTCGAAAAAAATCTCACACGACACGTCAAAAATTATTTTAAACTCATAAGCATATATTCCAAATGTTTATATACACTAAAATTCATTTTTTTCCATAAACATTCTCGTTGCGGGATTTATATAATTTTTTGAGGAGATATATATACGTATACTGTATCTGTGTCTAAATGAAAGAAAAAAAAATTTCGAAAAAAATCTCACACGACACGTCAAAAACATTTTCAACTCATAAGAATAAATTCCATTTGTTTATATACACAAAAATGCATTTTTTCCATAAACAACCTCGTCGCGGGATTTAAATAATTTTTCGAGGAGATACATATACGTATACTGTATGTGAGTATATATACAAGAAAAGAAACTTTCGAAAAAATTCTCACACGACACGTCAAAAACTATTTTGAACTCATAAGCACAAATTCCATGTGTTTATATACACAAAAATGCATTTTTTCCATAAACGCCCTCGTCGCGCGATTTAAATAATTTTTCGAAGAGATATATATAAGTATGCTGTATGTGTATATAAATACAAAACAAAAAAATTTCGAAGAAAATCTCACACGACACGTCAAAAACTATTTTGAACTCATAATCATAAATTCTGTATATTCAAATACACATAAATGCATTTTTTCCAGAAACGACCTCGTCGCGCGATTTAAATAATTGTTTGAGAGGATATATATACATATATTGTATGTGTATATAAATACAAGAAAAAAAAATTTCAGAAAATTCTCACACGACACGACAAAAACTATTTTGAACTCATAAGCATTCATTGCATGTGTTTATATACAAAAAATTCATTTTTCCATAATCAACCTCGTCGTGGGATTTAAATAATTTTTCGAGGAGATATATATACATATACAATATGTGTGCATAAATACAAGAAAAAAAAATTCGAAAAAAATCTCACACGACACGTCAAAAGCCATTTTGAACTCATACGCATAAATTCAATATGTTTATATACAAAAAAATACATTTTATCAAGAAACGCCCTCGTCGCGGGATTTAAATAATTTTTTGATGTGATGTATATACGTATACTGCTTGTGTGTAAAAATACAAGAAAAAAAAATTTCGAAAAAAATATGACACGACACGACAAAAACTATTTTGAACTCATAAGCATTCATTCCATGTGTTTTTATACACAAAAAATTATTCTTTTCATAATCAACCTCGTCGCGGGATTTAAATAATTTTTCGAGGAGATATATATACGTATACTGTATGTGTGTATAAATACAAGAAAAAAAAAATTTCGAAAAACATCTCACACGACACGTCATAAACTTATTTGAACTCATAAGCATTCATTCCATTTGTTTATGTACACAAAAATTCATTTTTTTAAATAAACGACCTCGTCGCGGGATTTAAATAAATTTTCGAGGAGAGAAATATACTTATACTGTATGAGTGTACAAATTCAAGAAAAAAAATTTCCAAAAAAATATCAGACGACACGTCAAAAACCATTTTGAACTCATACCATAAAATCCATATGTTTATATTCACAAAAATATATTTTTTTCAGAAACGGATACGTCGCACGCTTTACACAATTTTTCAAGAGATATATATACGTAAACTGTATGTGTGTGTATAAATACAAGAAAAAAGAATTTCGAAATAAATCTCAGAAACGCCCTCGTCGCACGATTTTAATCATTTTTCGAAGTGATAATTATACGTATATCGTATGTGTGTATAAATATGTGAAAAAAAAATTTGGGAAATAACCTCGCACGAGTCGTAAAATACGATTTTGAAATATAACCATAAATTCCATGTGTTTAATGCATTTTCTTCCTGAAACGCCCTCGTCTCACGATTTTAATTATATTTCGAGGTGATATATATACGTAAATAGTATGTGTGTATAAATACATGAAAAATTTTTTTTGGAAAAAACCTCGCACGAGTAGTTAAAAACGATTTTGAAATATAAGCATAAATTCCATGTTTTGAATGCATTTTTTTTGAGAAACGTCTCGTCGCACGATTTTAATCATTTTTGGAGGTGATATATATACGTATATAGTATGTGTGTATAAATACATGAAAAATAAATTTCGGAAAAATCTCGCACGAGTCGCTAAAAACGATTTTGAAATAGAAGCATAAATTCCATGTGTTTAATGCATATTTTTCCAGAAACGCCCTCGTCACACAATTTTAAAAATTTTTCGATGTCATAAATATACGTATATAGTATGTTTGTATAAATACGTAAAAAAAAATTTTGGAAAAAACCTCGCACGAGTCGTAAAAAATGATTTTGAAATATATACGCGTAAATTTCATGTGTTTAATGCATTTTCTTCCAAAAAGGCACTCGTCGTACGATTTTAATCATTTTTCGAGGTGATATATATATGTATATAGTATGTGTGTATAAATACATGAAAAAAAATTTGGAAAAAAACCTCGACCCGAGTCGTAAAAAACGTGTTTGAAATATAAGCATAAATTCCATGTTTTTATCGCATTTTTTTCCAGAAACGCCCTCATCGAACGATTTTAATCATTTTTCGAAATGATATATATACATATATAGTATGTGTGTATAAATACTTGAAAAATATATTTCGGAAAAAACCTCGCACGAGTTGTTAAAAACGATTTTGAAATAGAAGCATAAATTCCATGATTTTAATGCATTTTTTTCCACAAACGCCCTCGTCGCACGATTTTAATCATTTTTCGAGGTGATATATATACGTTTAAAGTATGTGTGGATAAATCCGTAAAACAAAAATTGGGAAAAAACCTCGCACGAATCGTAAAATGCGATTTTGAAATATGACCATAAATTTAATGTGTTTAATGCATTTTTTTCTAGAAACGCCCGCGTCGCACGATTTTAATCATTTTTCGAGGTAATATATATACATATATAGTATGTGTGTATAAATAAGTGAAAACAAAATTTCGGAAAAAACCTCGCACGAGTCGTAAAAAGCGATTTTGAAATAGAAGCATAAATTCCATGTGTTTAATGCATTTTTTTAAAGAAACGCCCTCGTCGTACGATTTTAATCATTTTTCGAGGTGATATATATACATATATATTATTTGTGTATAAATACGTGAAAAAAAAATTTAGGAAAAAAGCTCGCACGAGTTGTTTAAAACACTTTTGAAATATAAGCATAAATTCCATGTTTTTAATGCATTTTTTTCCAGAAACGACCTCGTCGCACGATTTTAAAAGTTTTTCGAGGTGATATATATAGGTAGATAGTATTTGTGTGTAAATACGTGAAAAAAAATTAGTGAAATAACCTCGCACGAGTAGTTAAAACGATTTTAAAATATAAGAATAAATTCAATGTGTTTAACGCATTTTTTTCCAGAAACGTCCTCGTCGCACGATTTTAATGATTTTTCAAGGTGATAAATATACGTATATAGTATGTGTGTATATATACGTGAAAGAAAAATTTCGGAAAGAACCTCGCACGAGTCGTAAAAAACGATTGTGAAATATAAGCATAAATTCCATGTGTTTAATGCATTTTTTATCCAGAAACGCCCTCGTCGCACGATTTTATTCATTTTTCGAGGTGTCAAATATATTTATATAGTATGTGTGTATAAATACGTGAAAAAAAAACTTCGGAAAAAACTTCGCACGAGTCGTAAAAAACGATTTTGAAATATAAACATAGATTGTATGTGTGTAATGCATTTTTTTTCAGAGACGCCCTCGTCGCACGATTTCAAACATTTTTCAAGGTGATATATATAGGTATATAGTATGTGTGTCTAAATACGTGAAAAAAAAATTTCGGAAAAAACCTCGCACGAGTAGTAAAAAACGTATTTGAAATATAAGAATAAATTCCATGTGTTAAATGCATTTTTTTCCAGAAACGCCGTCGTCGCACGATTTTATTTATTTTTCGAGATGATATATATACGTATATAGTATGTGTGTATAAATTCGTGAAAGAAAAATTTAGGAAAAAACCTCGCACGAGTAGTAAAAAACGATTTTGAAATATAAGAATAAATTCCATGTTTAATGCATTTTTTTCCAGATACGCCTTCGTCGCACGATTTAAATCATTTTTTGAGGTGATATATATACGTATATAGTATGTGTGTATAAATACGATTTTGGATATATATACACACATACTATATACGTATATATATCACCTCGAAAAATGATTAAAATAGTGCGACGAGGGCTTTTGTTGAAAAAAATGCATTAAACACATGTAATTTATGCTTATATTTCAAAATCAATTTTAACGACTCGTGCGAGGTTTTTTCAGAAATATATTTTTCACGTATCTATACAAACATACTATATACGTATATATATAACCTCGAAGAATGAATAAAATCGTACGACGAGGGCGTTTCTGGAAAAAAATACATTAAACACATAGATTTTATACTTATATTTCAAAATAATTTTTTTCCAATCGTGCGAGGTTTTTTCCCAAATTTTTTTTTCACGAATTTATACACATACTATATATGTATATATATCACCTCGAAAAATGATTAAAATCCTGCGGCGAGGGCTTTTGTTGAAAAAAATGCATTAAACACATGGAATTTATGCATATATTTCAAAATCGTTATTGACGACTCCTGCGTGGTTTTCTCCGAAATTTACTTTCACGAATTTATGCACACATACTTTATTCGTATATATATCACCTAGAAAAATGATTAAAATCGTGCGACGAGGGCGTTGATGAGAAAAATGCATTAAACACATGGAATTTAAGCTTATACTTCAAAATCGTTTTTTACGACTCGTGCGATTTTTTTTCCCAAATTTCTTTATCACGAATTTATACACACAAAATATATACGTATATATATTACCTTGAAAAATGATTGAAATCGTGCGACGACGGCGTTTCTGGAAAGAAAATGCATTAAACACATGGAATTTATGCTTATATTTCAAAATCAATTTTAACTACTCGTGCCAGGTTTTTTCCGAAATTTATTTTTCACGTATTTATACACACATACTATATACGTATATATATCACCTCGAAAAATGAATAAAATCGTACGTCGAGGGGGTTTCTGGAAAGAAATGTATTAAACAAATGGAATTTATGCTTATATATCAAAATCCTTTTTTACGACTCGTGCGAGGTTTTTTCCCAAATTTTTTTTTCACGTATTTATACACACATACTATATACGTATATATATCACATCGAAAAATGAATAAAATCTTGCGACGAGGGCTTTTGTAGAAAAAAATGCATTAAACACATGGAAATTATGCTTATATTTCAAAATCGTTTTTAACGACTCGTGCGAGGTATTTTCAGAAATTTATTTTTCACGTATTTATGCACACATACTTTATACGTATATATATCACCTCGAAAAGTGATTAAAAACGTGCGATGAGGGCGTTAATGGAAAAAAATGCATTAAACACATGGAATTTATGTTTATATTTCAAAATCATTTTTTACAACTCGTGCGAGGCTTTTTCCCAAATTTTTATTTCACGTATTAATACACAGATACTATATACGTATATTTATCACCTCAAAAAATGATTAAAATGGTGCGACGAGGGCTTTTGTTGAAAAAAATGCATTAAACACATGGAATTTATGGTTATATTTCAAAATCGTTTTTAACGACTCCTGCGAGGTTTTATCCGAAATTTATTTTTCACGAATTTATACACACATACTATGTACGTATATATTTCAACTCAAAAAATGAATAAAATCCTGCGACGAGGGCTTTTGTAGAAAAAAATGCATTAAACACATGGAATTTATGCATATATTTCAAAATCGTTTTTAACGACTCGTGCGAGGTATTTTCCGAATTTTATTTTTCACGTATTTGTGCACACATACTTTATACATATATATATCACCTCGAAAAGTGATTAAAATCGTGCGACGAGGGCGTTTATTGAAAAAAATGCATTAAACACATCCAATTTAGGCTTATATTTCAAAATCATTTTTTACGACTCGTGCGAGGTTTTTTCCGAAATTTATTTTCACGTATTTATACACACATACTATATACGTATATATATCACCTAAAAAAATGAATAAAATCGTGCGACGAGGGCATTTCCGGAAAAAAATGCATTCAACACATCTAATTACTGCTTATATTTCAAAATCCTTTTTTACGACTCTTGCCAGGTTTTTTCCCAAATTTTTTTTTCACGTATTTATACACACATACTATATACGTATATATATCACCTCAAAAAATGATTAAAATCGTGCGACGAGGGCTTTTGTTGAAAAAAATTCATTAAACACACGGAATTTATGTTTATATTTCAAAATCGTTATTAACGACTCCTGCGAGGTTTTCTCCGAAATTTATTTTTCATGAATTTGTACACACATACTATATACGTATATATTTCACCTCGAAAAATGAATAAAATCGTTCGACGAGGGCTTTTGTAGAAAAACGCATTAAACACATGGAATTTATGCTTATATTTCAAAATCGTTTTTAACGACTCGTGCGAGGTATTTTCCGAAATTTATTTTTCACGTATTTATGCACACATACTTTATACGTATATTTATCACCTAAAAATGAATAAAATCGTGCGACGTGGGCTTTTGTTGAAAAAAATTCATTAAACACATGGAATTAATGCTTATATTTCAAAATCGTTATTAACGACTCCTGCGAGGTTTTCTCCAAAATTTATTTTTCACGAATTTATACACACATACTATATACGTATATATTTCACCTCAAAAAGTGAATAAAATCGTGCGACGAGGGCTTTTGTAGAAAACAATGCATTAAACACATGGAATTTCTGCTTATATTTCAAAATCGTTTTTAACGACTCGTGTGAGGTATTTTTCGAAATTTATTTTTCACGTATTTATGCACACATACTTTATACGTATATATATCACCTGAAAAGTTATTAAAATCGTGCCAAGAAGGCGTTTATCGAAAAAAATGCATTAAACACATGGAATTTAGGTTTATATTTCAAAATAATTTTTTACGACTCGTGCGAGATTTTTTCCCAAATTTTTTTTTCACGTATTTATACACACAAACTATATACTTATATATATCACCTCGAAAAATGATTGAAATCGTGCGACGAGGGGGTTTATGGAAAAAATGCATTAAACACATGGAATTTATGCTTATATTACAAAATCCTTTTTTACGACTCGTGCGAGGTTTTTTTCAAAAACCTCGTCGCGTTATTTACGTCACTTTTCGAGGAGATATATAAACGTATACAGTATGTGTGTATAAATACGAGAAAGATAAATTGAAAAAAATGTCACCCGAGACATAAAAAACTTTTGAACTCGTAAGCATAACTTCCATGTGTTTATATACACAAAAATGCATTTTTTCCAAAAACGCCATCGTAGCGAGATTTAAATCATTTTTCGAGGAGATATATATTTCTATACAGTATGTGTGTATCTATACGAAAATAAAAAATTTCAAAAAATGTCACATGAGACGTCGAAAACGCTTTTGAACTCATAAGCATAAATTCGATGTGTTTATATGCACATAAATGCATTTTTTCCTGAAACACTCTCAAGGCGAAATTTCAATCATTTTTCGATGAGATATATATACGTATACATTTTGTCTGTATAAATACGAGAATAAAAAATTTTGAAAAAAATGTTACACGAGATGTCAAAAACGATTTTGAAATCATAACCCTAAATTCGATGTGTTTATATACAAAAAAACAATTTCAAAGAAAATGTCACACGAGACGTCAAAAACGATTTTGAACTCATAATCCTAAATTCCATATGTTTATATATACAAAAATGCATTTATTCCCGAAATACAAAAAAATATCATTTGTGTGTTGTGCTACCCTCATACTGGGATTTAAATAATTTTTCGCGGAGATATATATACGTATACAATATGTGTGTATAAATATGAGAAAAAAAAATTTCGAAAAAAATGTGGTGTAGATACAAGTTTGATTAGTCATTTAAATATAGATTCATTTGTTTAAAGTGTGATCAATTTGTTTTAGTACAACTTGAATTCGTGTAGTTACCACAATAATACGCATTTTTCAAGTTCGTTCTATACACACACTATATAATGATAATAAACACACTCTTGAAATGGTATTAATCGTCGCGTAAGTGTGTTTTGTTGAAACCCATGCATTTTTGTCTATTATAATTTTATACACAAAAATGCATGTTTTTAAACAAAACACTCTTATGCGTTGCGTAAACACATTGATAAAAATTCTACGGTTTACGAGTTTAAAAAGGTTTTACGTCTCGTTTGAGGTTTTATTGAAGAGAAGTTATTCTGTATTTATACAAGATATAATTATACTTCCATAAGCATCATAAAACATTACACACTTGCAACACACAAATGTACCTTTTTTAATTTTCTTATGATCTATTGTCTTTGGAATTCTCTTATAGTAGTAGCACACCATTGTATCTTATTGCAGCCTCGATGCTGCTAATTGGCTCAGTGTACTCGTCCTTACCATACCCTCTCTCGGAAGGAATTTCCATACCACCATAATGCCACTTGACCTCTTCACTGTCAATGGTATTCTGGTAGCCATGAGCTTTTCTTGGTTGTAACTTAGTGGGAGAAGGAGCATAAATTGGTGGTTTGTATTTTTCATTGGACTCATATTTTATTGGCTGTGCAGGGTAAGTAAAAGATGTGTTATTTCCGATTGTTGTGTTCCACTCCGTTTTATGTGGAACTAGATCAGTTCCTGTCATACCCGAGTTTCGACCCGTGTAGAAAGGTGGATAAAATATTTTTCCTTTCTTCTTTTTCTTGGTATGACCTTTTTGTTCATCTAGTATGGTTTTCTGAGCGGGAGAAGAAGGGACTATTTGAATTGCTTTGTTTTTCTCACTATGCTCGTAGTTTCCCGGCTGTGAAATGTAAGGAAATGAGGTATTATAGCTTGTTTCTTTGCTCCAAATAGTCTTTGGTGTTTCGTATTGAACTGGAGGCTTTGCTATGAGGGTGAAGATCCCAACGATGAGGGAAGGTGGAGAAAATCCATTTGTATCGCCCTTGTTCTTATCCTTGGCATAACCTTCCCCTTTCAAATTTGAAGTGGGGATTTCCCTTTGCTTTGCCTGCATAGTAAATCCGAATTCTCATATGGACACAGTCATGAACTGAATAAGTTTTTGTACGAGTTACCTTGGGCATAAGGTCGTAGAGATATGGGGGCCTCCGGATGGTTTTGTCTTTCTTGGGAGAGAATTGATGTCCTTTTCCATCTTCAGTGGGAAGTAAAACTAGTCCATGTTTCAGTATCATATCTTTGAACTCAATCATTTGATCAGTTTTTACCGCATACAACTGAGAATTTTGTGTTGTTNGAATACATTCGGGGGCCCGATCTCTATATCATCGTGTCGTAAGAGCTGGTTACTTCTGGCCAACGCTCCTTGAGGATGCAAAGAAGTACACAAGACGCTACGCTGTCTGCCAACACCATTCTCCAGTCCCTCAGTTACCAGGGGCATCTTTATCGATGACCCCACTTCCTTGTCCATTTGAAAGATGGGGGATTGATATCCTGGGGCCGTTCCCTCGAACGGTCCAGCAGCGCAAGTTCTGCATAGTGGCGGTGGAGTATTATACAAAGTGGATCGAGGCCGAAGCAGTGGCCATCATTTCTGAGAAGGTGGTAAAGCATTTCATATGGAGGAACATCATAAGCCGCTTCGAGGTACCTCGAGCTTTTGTATCTGATAATGGACTTCAATTCCTCGGTAAAGCCGTTCGGGATCCTTGCGTCAAATTGGGTATCGCTCAGCATTTCTCATCGGTGGCTCATCCCCAGACCAACGGATTAACTGAGGTCTCCAACAAAGTTATCCTGAAGGGGTTAAAAACTAAGTTGGAGGATTTAGGGGGAAAGTGGCCCGATCACATTTACGAGGTATTATGGGCTTACCGCACCACACCCCGCTCAACGACCCAGGAGTCTCCATTTTCTTTGGTATATGGGTCCGAAGCGGTTAGTCCAGTGGAGGTAGCCATAAGATCCCCTCGGATAACCCAATATGACGAGCACTTGAATAATGAGCGAAGATCTTTGGACTTGGAGATGATTGAAGAGAAAAGAAACGCCATCTATGCACGCATGTGTGCTTATCAAAGAACATTGGAGCGAGCTCATAACAAACGAGTTGTGCTTGAATAAGTTTACAGATGAATGCAACACAAAGTATTTCTAGCTATGAGGGACCGATCTTGGAGTTGGAGTTTCTGGACGAGTTTGGACTGGTGACTGTAGCGATCATCCACAAGGCTCCCAAGTTGTGTGACCGCTCTGACGAGTCAGTTGCTTCCACGCTTGCCGAGTACTTAGATGAATCGCATACTCCCAGAACTCACTACGAACTCAATTCTTTCTTCAAACGGCACTCATCACCTAGAGGTAGCCCTTGCTTCATTAAACTTGATCTATAGGCGAGATACCAGGACAGAGTTAACCTGTCGAATGCAAGCCAAAGCCCGTCATGGGACTATCTTAAGAACCGGCGCTTCGGCTAAAGATATGTCAGGGGACTCGTGAAGAGCCATGGCAATACCGCCAAAGTCTTGATATTCCATTGGACGGACTCAAGTGAGATTTCATGGTATAGTTGGGGTTTTTCCTAGCTTACTAAACTTAGCAGAATTCGAAGTTAGTTGGTGAAGACCGTTCGGGCCATACTTGGCTTAAGCCCCGACATTATACTTGGCAAATGCAGATTTAACAAAAGGAAGATGTTTTATTCACGAACGTGGAGTTTACAAATACATGAAGGAAATGACGGGAAATTAAATACTAATCTATTTGCCCTTCCTCCTTATCTGCTCCACCAGACTTCTCTGCAATCCATGCATTGAGATCCTCCACCTTTTTCCCCCTTTCCTCAACTATCTCGTTGACCGATCTCTCCATCAGGTCGAAAAGGGGATAGTTGTGATCATTCTCTAGTGGGGGTTCATCCAGTTCGGGGATCTTGCAGAAGTTTCCATCCTTGGTCAGTAGATCAAGTGTCTCCCAACGTTCATCTTCGGGATCCAGACCAAACTTGCTAACTATTTCGTCCTTCATGTTGTCCATGTATTTGGAGACGTTCGGTCCATAGACATTTGCCGCTAAGGCAAACATCAGGGGCGATCGGGCAAAACCCAATAGGGCCTCCCGAACCGCACCCTCAGGTTACCCTTGAACCCTGACCAGGTCTTCTTTGAGCGCTGCTCGCTCTTCCTTCAAGGCATTCTTCTCATTTTGGGATTGCAGAAGGAGCATGTTTCTTTCGTAAGATATCTCTTGTATCTGACGCTCCAGCTCCAAAACTCGGGCCGTGGCGGAGTTTGCTGCTGCTTAGGCCTCCCCCGCCTTTGAGGCAGCTAAGGACAACTCGGTGCCCGCTCCAAGCAGCTCTCCATTCAGACGGTCCCGATCGGCCCTGACCGCCTCCAGCTCCTTTTGTTTAATCTCAACTTGCCGTTGAGCTAAGGCAAGTTGGCTCTCCAGCTCTTTAGATGCCGAAGAGGCACTTCGGCTGAGCTGGACGGTAGAGGCAAGGTCCAAGGCCCTTCTATGTGACTGCAACACCCAAGCTGGGTTAGAGAGGTGTACCCGATCGTGAACTTGAGTTAAAAACAACTTACCATAGTTTGGGATTCCAGATATGCAGACACCAAGCTGGGAAGTTAGCCGTCGATACCGGGCGGGTTTTTCTTCCCCAAGAGCTGGTATTCTTCAAGTGTGGCATCCTTCCATGATGGGGGGACTCTCTTTGGTCCCCGGCCTAGAAGGCGGAGGACACCATCTCCTGGATCGCCCCGCGAATGGCCTCTGGATTGGACGAGGACGGGGCCGGTTTGTCCCCGATTGTGACCCCTTTTGTAGGGATCGGGTCTGCGGGCCTGCTGACAGTTGACCGCAGCCTTTTGTACTGCTTCTGGGCTTCCTCTTCGGGGCCTCGCTTGCTCGTCGACGCAGAAGCTGATGGCCTCTGCGCCCTATCACCTAAGCTGGACGAGGGGCGAACATCTTCCACCCGAATCGACCCCTGCAACAATAAACGCACGACGTTAAGATCCAGGGGGGAATTATTCCCGATCCTATACATGGCAGGAAGGCCTAATGAGCGTATCTTCCTAGAGATAACCTCCTCCACCTCGTCCATTGATCGGGGCTATGGTCTGTGGCTGCTAGAGCTCCCTGACGATCTTGAAGGCCCAGTTGCAATGTTGGGCTTAGGTTTGGAGGCATGCAGCTGAGCCTCCTTCTTGGCTTTTGAAGCAGCAGCCACTGCAGCAAGTCGGTTCCCGAACATGGTATCAGTGGAATCTGCAAAATAAAAATAATGAGGATCAGGAAGTATGAATTGGAGGGGGCCAAGTCGTACCCGATTCGTCTGACTCAGAAGAGTCAGAGGTGGAGAAGTCACCCTTCGGGGCAGGGGCTCCTTTTCTTCCTGCTACCCCGATCTCTAACAGCTTCTTCTCCCGAAGGATGTCAATTCGTTTGAGACGCCGTTCGGGAGGAGGAAGCATTGCCAAGGTATTGGCAATATCGGGGTGGGATGGGTTGAACCGGCTTCGGTCCAACTTCCCGATGTCTGGGTGAGTGGTTAGGAAGGTAACTTTCAGCAAGTCCTCCCTCGGGATGTCTATCCAGACATAGCAAGATTCCCATTCATGTAGGGAATCTTCCTTGTCAACGATAATACATTCCTTCGTTCGGGTAGCTATGTAATATAGCTTGCGACCTCCTAACAACCTTCGGCCCCTACGGGATCCCACCAAGAACAAGTTGAAAAAATGCCTGAGGGTCGGCTCCACCCTCTGTTTGTGGCAATAATAGATAAAGGCGATAATATAGACGTAACTGCCCGGAAAAAGAGCAAAAGTCGGGCAGTGGATCTCCCGAAGAACTGCTGCGACGAAAGGATGCAGGGGAAATCGCAAGCTAGATCTAAGGGAGGTATAGCTAACGGGAATAGCGCTAGCCGGAACATTCATCTCAGCGGGAAGGAAGCACGGAACGTCTTCCTTCCCCCTCCAGATGGGGTAATGGGCTGGAATGGAAAACTTGACCCTAAAAGCTTCAAGATCCATGGTGGCGATATACGAATATCTAGACCTACGGGGTGCCATGGAAGGTTACCTTGAAATTTGAAGAAGAGTTGGAGATGAGCAACGGTTGAACGAGAATCGCCGGAGGTTTCCAAGGCTGAGCGGTCTGTCGCAGGGAGTGATAATGGCTGCACAAAGGAAAAACCGTGACTTTTATATCGCGTACTGCTCAATCACAGGGTGACACGTCATCTCTGCAGGAGGCTGCAGTCTGACAATATGTCCTCCTGTGGAATATGAAAAGGCGTTAGCTATTGCAGAGACTGGAATTACGCCCATGCCACTCCACTGTTCCGGATTTCAAATTCAAAAATCCGCACCATGAAACTTCTAAGTGCTAGATCGGTACCCAAGGACGCCATTACGATCGGTTCGGGTACGAGTTTCCGTCGTCGTGATCGGGCACATGTGCACAAACGATCCCGATTGTTGATCGAACCCCAGTCACCACCATGGGGGCGACCGCGTCCGAGGGGCTAGTGATGAGATCACCGGAACCCGATACCCTGAACATGGTCAGGGCCAGTCTTGGCCATAACACCCCAAACAACGCAAGCCGAACTTGGAGGGTCGGATCCAGCCCACGATTAGCAAAGGGCCCATTTATATCATTTGGCTCGATCGATCGCCTTTGGCGATCGGTCCCGAGATGTGGGGCCCAGCTCCTCACATGTGCCCAGACCGATCGGTCCACTTATTGCAGACGCTACTTCGGGCCATTCTTGCTCATCACATGCGACGACATCTTTCGACAAACTTGTCAGCAGCATGGTTCAGCAATGGGTGCAAGCCTCTAGAGGTCAGAGAGTAGCCGGCTGGCAGCGCCGAAAGGTCCAGCACCGTGCATCTGTGTGAGGCCGTTTCCGGCGGCTGTTCCGCTTGACGTTAGCTGGCCTAGCTGCAAAAGACAGACACAAAACGACACCCTACTGTACACAGTACAGTGGGAGTATAAAAAGGACACTTAGAGAATGAAAAAAGGACTTCCTTCCGGTTTTCTCTCCAGAGCTTGGGCATCACGGATTTCTCTCGATTTATTTTCGATTGTCTTTCCTCTCTTTGTTGTCTATCGAACAAACATGCATTGTATGATCATTGATTCGCTTATTGAACCGGCTAAGGGCATTTCTTTTAGCCCTTAGTCAAGTGGTTTTTTCCTCGCTTCCGAGGTTTTCCACTGTAAATCCTTGCGCCCCTTTTACCTTTGAATCAATAACGTTCTCCACACATAAATAAATAATAACCGAGTTCATCTTGCAACGAACCGGTCGACTGTTGACACCCCTGGTTTTCGAACCACAACAGCGGGCAATGTTAATTTGATACACGCAGGCAAGAAAAACGCAGGCACTTGAAATACATAAACCTAGAAGCCTCAATGCTGATAGCAAGACGATCCGAACCGAAAAAAATGAAATCATGCAGCGTATAGATACTTGCGGTTAAATAGCAGGTGATTCATACACTTGGTGCTCACTCATTGATCCCGCCATTTAACTAGTGGCTTCGCCATGCAAAACAAAGCTGTAATTTCATTTGACGCCGGGGTGAGATCTTTGTTTTGGCAGCCTACGACTAGGGGGGGAAAAGCAAGAGATCTATCTCTATATTCTTAGATATGGAATAATAAGATCTTCTTCTTCTTCTTCAGCGCCTTGGGAATGATTTTATGATTCTTTGTTTCTATTTTGCATTTTGTATTTGTTGGGTTGTGTAATGTTTGATGTCAACGATTCGCCGGATGGGAGAACAAGAGGAGATGATTCTGGTGACAAGGGGAAAAGAGGGTTTGGGTATGTTAATGTGAAGCAAACTTCCATCTAAAAACAAGGCTAACCATTGATGAAGTCAATAAGAGTTCCTTCTGAATAGCTCAAGTTTAACCCTGCCACTTTGACATGATCTCCACTACTTCATGAAGTAACCTCCACTACAGCATGTCTTTTAAAGTTTATGTTAACTGTTTACGTTATGCCTCTTTTCCTTTATATATGCACTGTAAAATGTCTAGTATTTGACAAGTGAGAATAACATAATTCCTCTGCATTCATATCTCAGTGCAAACCAAAGATTACAATTCGTTATTCTGTTACTTTGCAAAATCTATTGCTTTGTCCTGCTTCACTGCCAAATTCACAAGAAACAAAACGATCCTTATTTCTTGATCCTATCAAGTGGTATCGGAGCTCGGGTTACTTTTATCTTGAAAGTAACAATAACTCAGAAAACCTGAGTTTTTTATTTTGAAGCAGTGGGGCGATTAAATCTCTCAAGAGAGTCTGAAATCATGTCGTTGGATGCAACCTCATCCGGAGCAGTTTGGAAGTTTAACGGAGAAGACTATCCAATATGGGCTACTCATATGCAAGCATATCTTGAAGCTTTGAAATTGTGGGAAATGGTCGAAACAGATGCAGAACTTGTTCTCCCTAACACGCCATCACTGGCTCAAATCACTCGACATGAGGAACTCTTGGCTAGAAAAGGTCAGGCACGAGTTGTTATATTTTCTGGCTTAGACAGGTCAATATCTCCAAGGGTTCTTGGTATCACTTCAGCAAAAAAAATATGGGAGAAGCTGAAGCTAGAATTTGAAGGTGATGAGTTAACGAAAGAACTACAAATCACCAAGCTGGAACATGAATTTGAACATTTAAAGATGACAACTGGAGAGACCATTAAACAGTATGTTGATCGAATCTCCAAGGTGGTAAATCAACTGAACATATTAGGAGGGAACAAGAATGAATTCATGGTGGCTAAGAAATTACTTCATACGGTTCTCCCTCGTTTTGAACCAAAAGTCAGTGTCCTAGAAAACTCATCAGATTACAAAAGTCTGACAGTCGCTAAAGTGTGTAGCTCTTTACAAGCTCTTGAGAATCGATTGGCAAATTGGGATTCTATAACTACAGAAAATGCCCTCGTCAGCACTAACCATGGAAAAAGTAGTCCAAAGACACCAATTATGGCAGCAGCAGCTGAATCTTCACATCACAAAGGCAAACATCAAAACTGTAAAGGAAAAAAATTTCAGAAAGAAAACAAAGGCAAGTTCACACCTTGTGTTCATTGTCAAAAAACGTCCCACATTGCAAAATATTGCTGGAGAAGACCAGACGCCATCTGCAAAGCTTGCAGACAAATTGGACACATTGAAAAAATATGTCCAAATAAGTCTCAAGCATCAAATCTCTTATCCTCATGTTGCAAATTTTAGAGCTTCTGAAAAATTACAGTTAGTCCATAGTGATGTTTGCGGACCCATGGAGGTTACATCTGTTGGCGGCAACAAATATTTTCTAACTTTTATAGATGATTGCACTAGGTTCTGTTGGTTATATCTTATGAAACTAAAGTCCACAGCCTTTGAGTTCTTCAAAGTTTTTAAAGCATCTGCTGAGAAGGAATCTGGTTGCAATTTAAAATGTTTAAGAACAGACAATGGAGGAGAATTTTGCTCTTTGGATTTCGAAAATTATTTACAAAATGAAGGGATTCAACATCATAAGACGACTCCTTATTCTCCACCGCAAAATGGGGTTGCTGAGAGAAAGAACAGAACCATAATGTCCATGACTCGATGTCTTCTTCTTGAGAAATCACTACCAAAACGACTTTGGGGAGAAGCAGTAGCAACTTCAGTATATTTACAAAACAGGCTACCAAGCAAAGCTCTAAACAATGAAACTCCTTATCTCAAGTGGAAAGGAAGAAGTCCTGCATGCAAAACATCTTAAATTATTTGGCTTAGTGGCTTATGCATTGGTGCCTGCTGAAAACGCTCAAACTTGGATGATAGATCTATTGCTGGTGTGTTTGTTGGCTACTCTGAGAATGCAAAGGGCTACAAGATTTATAACCCGTTAACAACACTTCCATAATATCAAGAAGTGTTGTATTTGATGAAGATGATGAATGGAATTGGGATTCAAATCTACCAAAGTCTCAATCACAAAAACCAACGGAACAAACCTCAAAGGTTTCATCTTTAGATTTTGATATTGAGAATCTCTGCATCTGGCCAGAGGAAGATATCACTGAAATTACTCCAAATTTACAAACTGATTTGGTCTCAAACACTACTTCTGATTCTGATACTTTAAGTGAGGAAGAATCAAAATTACATCATGATCACTCTTCATCTTCTGAGACACCTCCTCGGAAGACCCGAAGCTTAAAAGAGATATATGAATATGCAAATCTGGCAATTCCCGAAGTAGAACCTACAAGTGTTCATGAAGCCTTAACTTTACCTCATTGGATAAAAGCGATGAAAGAAGAATTGGAGATGATTGAAAAACACAAAACATGGATTCTGATAAGTCCCCCTGCAGATTGTAATATAGTTGGTTTAAAGTGGATATTCAGGATCAAACCAATCAAGATGGCAGCATTAATAAATACAAGGCAAGATTGGTTGTTAAGGGATATGCTCAAGAATACGGTATTGATTACTTCAAAACTTTTGCTCCCGTGGCTCGATTTGATACAATTAGAATCATAATCTCTATTGCTGCTCAGAATGGATGGAAAATTCATCAAATGGATGTTAAATCGGCATTTCTAAATGGTAACTTAAATGAAAAAATTTATGTCACTCAGCCACCCGGCTTCGAAGTATGCAAAGGTAAAGTGTTGTTACTGTTAAAAGCTTTATATGACCTTAAGCAGGCACCAAGATCTTGGTACAACAAACTTGAGTCACTTTTGATCGAGTTTGGATTTACCAAAAGCATGAACGAAGCAACACTGTTTGTTAAAACAGAAAACACCAAGATCCTTATTATTGTTGTATATGTCGATGATTTATTGATTTCAGGAAACTGTAATTCTTTCATCCGTAAGTTCAAGGATTTCATCAGTAAAAGGTTTGAAATGACCGATCTCGGATTGATGAACTATTTTCTAGGCATGGAAATTAATCAACTTTATTCTGGAATTTTTTTGACACAAATGAAGTATGCAGAAAACATGCTTAAAAGATTTGGCTTTCAGAGTTGTGCCTATGCTGTAACTCCATCTCTGCCTGGTCCAAAAATGATGGATTTATTGAAGGAAAACAGTGCACAAATTGACACAAATCTATTCAGATCGCTTATTGGATGTTTGATGTATTTAACCAACACAAGACCATACTTGGCACAAAGTGTTGGCTTTCTATCAAGATTTATGGATGAACTGACTGAGAATTTGATGACATGTGCAAAAAGAATTCTCAGATATGTATTTGGAACCTCAAAGCAGGGCCTCTACTATAAAAGTCATCAAAAGATCAATTTACAAGGTTATGTAGATGCTGATTTTGCAGGTTCAAGTGACTTTAAAAGCACTACTGGTTATTTGTTTCATTTGGGAACATCGGCTGTTAGTTGGGCATCAAAAAAGCAGTCGACAATTGCTCAGTCTACAGCTGAAGCCGAGTATGTTACAACTGCTCATGCTGCAAATAATGCAATATGGATAAGAAAAATACTCACAGATCTTGGATTCAAACAACATCAACCTACAACTCTACTATGTGATTCTAAAAGTGCTATTGCGATGGTAAAGGATCCCATGTTCCATGGAAGAACTAAACATATATATGTGAAGTATCACGTAATTCGTGAATTACAGAAAGATAAACAAATTAGTGTTGAATATGTGAACACAAAACTACAACTTGCTGATCTGTTCACAAAAAGACTGCAAATTAGTCAATTTCAAGAATTATGTTCTAAACTTGGATTAATAGATGGAGATTGCTTCAAGGGGGAATCTGTTAATGTGAAGCAAACTTCCATCTAAAAACAAGGCTAACCATTGATGAAGTCAATAAGAGTTCCTTCTGAATAGCTCAAGTTTAACCCTGCCACTTTGACATAATCTCCACTACTTCATGAAGTAACCTCCACTACATCATATCTTTTAAAGTTTATGTTAACTGTTTACGTTATGCCTCTTTTCCTTTATATATGCACTTTAAAATGTCTAGTATTTGACAAGTGAGAATAAAAAAATTCCTCTACATTCATATCTCAGTGCAAACCAAAGATTACAATTCGTTATTCTGTTACTTTGCAAAATCTATTGCTTTGTCCTGCTTCACTGCCAAATTCACAAGAAACAAATCGATCCTTATTTCTTGATCCTATCAGGGTCCGCTTCCGATTCGAGCTCGTCGGCGGTTGTTGTGGTGGCGGGTGATGATGCTTGCAGGAGGAAGAAGAGCAGCAAGATTTTTGGGTTTTCTGTTTGGTCTAAATTTGTAGAAGAAGAAATTGACGAGTTTGCAACTAACTTCTCGCCGGTGATGCGTAAGTTCTTTCCGGTCTACGACGGTGATACGATTATGGCACCTAAGTTCCCGACAGCCTACTCGATGGGAGTCGAATTCTCAAAGTCTGAACCTAACCGAGTTAATGGAAGCTCTTTTGGTCAGTCGGCTACTGAAAAAAAGCGAATTCCGAAGAGCCATCGTGGTCCACGTTCCCGGAGTTCACAATACCACGGCATGACGTTTTACCGGCGAACTGGGCAGTGGGAATCCCATATTTGGTAAATTAACAAACACACAAACATTTTTTCTATTAGTTTCCTTTTCATATGCAACATTAATTTACATTTCTCTTTCACAAATCAAGGACTGCGGAAAACAAGTTTATTTGGGTTCTGTCAAAAGTATACCAAGAACCGTTAGTATGAGACATTAACTCTCATATTAATGTGACATTATGATCCAGCCACTCTTCTCTTCTCGTGAATGAGTATGCAGTAAATAGACTCAACAATCAAGATAGATGACCGTTAGAAATCTGTGTATAAAACAAATATGATTGATTGTATTTGATAACAGTTTTGATTCATATTGAATTACTCTTTCAATTCAATTTAAGATGGTATCAGAGCATTTTTCATTTCTCTAGCCTGTGTGCATTTTTCTCTTACTTTTCACTTTCTCTTCTCTTTACTCTTCAACCTTTCTTCTCTGCCTCGCCATGACTGAAAATAAAGAGACTTCTCCACCTAAAAATGATGCCATAGTAACAACTATGCAACACTCTTCTCCCTACCATATCGGTCCAAATGACAATGATGATATTGTTCTCACAACACCTCTTACAAGTTCAAGCTACGTCACTTGGGCAAGAAATATCCGTCTCGGTCTGTCTATCAAAAATAAAATGGGATTTCTCATTGGAAGTATACCAGAACCAGATATAACCAATGAACGTTATGAGGATTGGCAAAGGTGCAATGATCTTCTAATCGCCTGGCTTCTTCGCTGCTTACCCGACTCCATAGCAGCAACTGTGTTTTATAAAAAGACTGCTCGAGAAATTTGGCTAGCATTAGAGCAAATGTATTGCCAACCAGATGATTCAATAGTATGTGACATTTCTCGAGAACTTGGTACTATCCAACCAGGTCACATGTCTATTGAGGATTTGTTCACCAAGCTCTCGGGCCTTTGGGCGGAATTCGATAATTCCCGTCCAAATCCTAATTGCACCTGCGGTGGATTCAATATTTTTCGGAATCAGATCGAAAAAGATAAGATTTACTTGTTCTTGAACTCTCTAAATCCAGAATTTGGAGCAATACGCTCCCAACTACTTCTTCGAAATCCTTTTCTGACTATGGATTAAGTGTTTAGTTCGCTGAATCAAGAAGAACAAAGACTTAAGAAAGGAATTCTCGCACTGCCTCTTAATGCCTCTGCGCTCCTTGGGAAGGCAAAATCATTTACACAAGGCAGCCGTGATTCTTCCCAGAATCATTGGGAAGGCAGCCACATTACTGGTTCTAGCACAAAAGCAGGATTTCAGCAAGAATTTTTCAAAAAGAAGTGTGGTCACTGCGGATTAAACAACCATACAATCGATCAATGTTACAAATTAATCGGTTACCCTAAGGACTACAAATCTAAGCGATTTAAAGGTACTAAAAACTCATCTTTTTCTTCTAATGTCATCATAAATGAAGCAAGGGCAGTAGCACATGATGAAGAAATGGTACAAATGACAAATGCCCAACTCAAAAATCTTCTTCAAAATGCTTCTACCAACCCTCCATTGCTACTACTACCAATCACAACACTACTCTCATGTCCAATGAAAACTTTGTTGGTAAGCACTCTCAGCCTCGTATTCGATGGATTATTGATTCGGGTGCTAGTAAGCACATGTGTTGCAATATTCACATTTTTGAGACCATTTCACCTATGAAAGGAGTAGTAAGATTCCTTAATGGAAAATCTATTGTGGTTACTCATATCGGTACAGTAAGATTAAATTCATATTTAAGATTATCTAATGTGCTTTTTATTCCTAGTTTTAAAGTTAACTTATTATCCGTTTATAAATTGCTAATTCAACATAATATGGCTATTATTCTCCGGTCTTACGATTGTATCTTTCAGGACTTGTCTACATGGACGACTATTGGTACGGGTAGAACAAGCCAAAATTTATATTTCTTTGATCAAGAATTTGTGACTCATGCGGTTGATGAACCTGTTGTTTCCGAATTTTCTGATTTTTCGTTCTCTACTACTACTAATATTTGCACTCATTCTAAGCATGATTTATCTTTCGATTTATGGCACCATCGTCTTGGTCACCCTTCACATGGTGCACTCGCACATCTTAATAAACATGCACCACACATCACAAGTATGCCGCACAAAGTATGTCTTACATGCCCTTTAGCTAAACAAAAACGATTACCATTCCCCGCACATAGTATGACTACTACAAAATTATTTGAGATTTTACATATTGATACTTGGGGACCTTATCGACATCCTAGCATTGGAGGTTATCATTTCTTCCTTTGTATTGTTGACGACTATTCACGATGTACTTAGACATATCTCATGCGGCGATAAAGCGATGCATTTACTATTATTTGTGATTTTTTATGCATGATTAAAACTCAATTTTCAGCCTTGATAAAAGTCATTCGCAGCGACAATACACCAAAGTTCAAGATGCCTACGTTCTACTCGACACATGGAATACTTCACCAAACTACTTGTGTAGAGACATCACAACAAAGCGGTAAAGTGGAACGTAATCACCAACACCTCCTTAATGTTGCTTGTGCCCTTCTTTTCCAAGGTCACTTGCCCATTCATTTTTGGAGATATGCGGTGCTTACGGCCACACATTTAATTAATCGCATTCCTATGAAAAATTATTCAACTCCTTATGAACGAGTTCTCGACAAAAAGCCGTCTTATGATCACCTTTGAGTTTTTGGATGTTTATGCTTTGCCTCAACTCTTAAGCGTGATCGAACTAAATTTGACAAGAGGGCTGGTCAATGCATTTTCCTTGGATATCCTATTGGAACAAAAAGTTTTATTTCATATGATCTAGACACTAAAGAAACTATTATCTCTCGAGATGTCTTATTTCCTGAACATGTATTTCCTTTTTCATCCAATTTTCAACTCGATTTAAATACACCAAACTATCCCACTAACTATGTTCTTGAGCGTAGGACCCGATTTATTCCTTTATCGGAGCCGAATGCTCAAGAAGAATGTGTAGTATCTACCATCAACGACACTCTTGATAACCCGAATTCTGATGTCGCAGATCCAACGATCGATGAATCTCACCCACATCCAATCTCTAAAAGTGATGAATTAATTGATGACGTCCATGACAAAACTATCAATATATCGAACATTGACACAGACTCTTTGACTACTACTCAAAGGCCTCGTCGAAACATCAGATTACTTGCCTACCTCTAGGATTATCAACATGATGTACACACACACTTTTCCACAAATTATCCTCTCAACTCTATTTTATGTTGTCATCGATTATCTCCTAACTTCGCTGCATTCTCTAGCATCTTGAACGATGCTATAGAGCCAAACTCTTATGAAGAAGCAAGTCGACATCCATGTTGGGTGCAAGCAATGGAATCTGAAATTGATGCACTCCAAACTAATGGAACATGGACTATAGAACCCATTCACAAGAAACAACATACCATTGGTTGCAAATGGGTATTCAAATTGAAGCTTAATTCCGACGGCACAATCGAGCGATACAAAGCACGACTAGTTGCCAAAGGTTATAAACAAATTCAAGGTTTTGATTATGAAGAGACTTTTAGCCCGACAGTTAAGCAGACCACTGTGCGGTTATTTCTAGCTTTGGCAGCAACCGAAAATTGGAATCTTCGGCAAATTGATATCACCAATGCCTTCATCAATGGTGATCTTCAGGAAACCATATTTATGGATGCTCCTCCAGGTTATCCTCTCAAGGGGGAATGTCCTCCAAATCACAAACTCTCTTGTCGTTTAAACAAAGCTCTTTACGGTCTCAAACAAGCTTCTCAGAGTTGGAACTCGAAATTCAGCACTATGTTGACCAACTATGGATTTTCTCAGAGCAAGGCTGATTCTTCTCTCTTCACAAAACGGCTTCCAGATGGAAATTTCATATCATTACTAGTGTACGTCGATGACATTTTAATAGGATGCAAATCTGATATAGTTTTGGAAGAGGTCATCAGCCATCTATCGAGTCAACTAAAATTGAAGGACCTTGGGGCTCCCAAATATTTTTTGGGCATTGAAATAGGGAGATCAAAACAAGGAATTATGTTATGTCAATGAAAATATACACTTGATCTACTTAATCAATACGGACTCTTAGGAGGAAAACCGATGAAGACTCCTATTGAGGTAAGTCATAAGTTGTCTCAAAATGACTCTGAAAGCTTACCAGATCCAAGTGGATACCGAAGACTATTCGGCCAACTCATCTACCTAACTTTTACAAGACCGGACATATCTTATGCTGTTCAGACTCTTGCATAGTTCATGACAACGCCTACCCAACTCCACAACACAGCTGTCTTCAGAATACTAAAATATCTAAAAGGATCCCTAGGTAAAGGTATACTTCTCAATGCTAATTCTACTTTGCAATTACACGCTTATAGCGATAGTGACTAGGCAAAATGTCTAGACACTCGTCGCTACGTTTTTGGTTTTAGTATTTTTTTAGGTACGAGTCTTATAAGCTTGAAATCAAAGAAACAAAACACAGTTGCAAGAAGTTCAACTGAAGCGGAGTATCGAGCACTGTCATCCACTACATGCGAAATTATGTGGCTTATACACCTTCTACCAGATTTCGGAGTTCCACACACCCAACCAACACCACTATATTTTGATAACAAATCAGCTACTCTCATTTCAGCCAATCCGGTCCAACACGAAAAATCAAAACATTTTGAATTGGATTGACATTTCATTAGAGAAAAAGCGAAAGAAGGTGTCATCAAAGTTTTTAACATCAAGTCACAAGATCAAATTGCTGATATCTTCACTAAAGGTCATGGAGTTTCACAACATGAACGGCTATGCTTCGAGATGAACATGATTAACATCTATGCTCATCTTGAGGGGGAATGTCAAAAGTATACCAAGAACCGTTAGTATGAGACATTAACTCATATTAGTGTGACATTATGATCCTACCACTCTTCTCTTCTCGTGAATGAGTATGCAGTAAATAGACTCCACAATCAAGATAGATGACCATTAGAAATCTGTGTATAAAACAAATATGATTGATTGTATTTGATAACAGTCTTGATTCATGTTAAATTATTCTTTCATTTAGGGTTTAGGGTTTAGGGTTTAGGGTTTAGGGTTTAGGGTTTAGGGTTTAGGGTTTAGGGTTTAGGGTTTAGGGTTTAGGGTTTAGGGTTTAGGGTTTAGGGTTTAGGGTTTAGGGTTTAGGTTTAGGGTTTAGGGTTTAGGGTTTTGGGTTTAGGGTTTAGGGTTTAGGGTTTAGGGTTTAGGGTTTAGGGTTTAGGGTTTAGGGTTTAGGGTTTAGGGTTTAGGGTTTAGGGTTTAGGGTTTAGGGTTTAGGGTTTAGGGTTTAGGGTTTAGGGTTTANCTATCCATTTACCCCTGCTTACAAATATTGTGATGAAGAGAGTAAATCAAGCATAAAATTCTACCAGAACGTACTAAAAAGATTAAAACAGAGAAGTAAGAATATCATATATTTTCCTTATCAATGAACAATGACGAAAAGCCGAAAAGAAACAAAGATTTTGCTACAAAAATTTATGTACCTGTGCCGCTGAGAAGCTACGGGAATTTCATATAAATCATCTTTGATCTCATTTACGAGATCGAGCTTGAATCTTAAACCAGAAAAATTGCATTCAGATGGAAATGCAAATAAATTATATGTCTCACCTGAAAATGCAAAGAAAGAGATATAACACAACCTACATTTTTTCTTGAAAAAGCCCAACGAGACTCGGCAAGAACACGCCAAACAAACTAACCAGTGATATAAAAAATAAATAGATGCAAAAGGAGCTAACTCAACTTGTTTGCTCATCTTTTCCGAAGCTCACTTCATCTCTGCATTGTACGCTATGTGGAATAATTTGAGTTCCTGATTTTCCGATAGCATCTTCAATGTCGACTGCAAATGCCGATGCTCCTTTTCCAAGAGCATACCTGGAAATCAAAATATTAACATAACGTAAAATTCATGAAGATATCCCGTTATTAGCGTACTCTCTAATTCCAAGAATGCTATTGTGATTCTCCATTGTGTACATAAAAACACTCTTCGAGCTCCACGGGAATGTCTCACCAACAAGCTTCATAGCTGCCGTGGCTCCCGATGTAAAGATACATTTATACTCTTCAGGAGACGCATTGAAAAATTTAAGGACCTATACTATAATAAGCAACATCAGCACAGAAGCTGAGTAAGCTATAAAATCCGAAACAACAAATCAATTGCAGCTGCATTTAACAACATATTAAGCCCAAAGAGTAACTCTTGAAAAACTGAACAAGCTATTTCTAGTACAATAAACCTAAATATACAAGCACTTTAAAAAAATTCCTTTTAATTTACCTGAAGACGAGCCTCTTCGACCAAGCCACAGGTTGCCATGCTGCAGTTATTCTGGCTATCTATCATGTTTTCATATTAAGAAATCCACCCAAATGCACATGCCAAGAGAAAATAAACGACAACTTCGATACGAATGAAATATATGGCTGAATTCTCAGACAAGTTTTCATCACATTTTCTTGAAGTTGGTACATGTAACACTAATAACAAAAATAGGATACGGGGATTTCCATAGATTTTAGAGTTTAAGTCATCGAGAACATTGTGCATTTGTAATTCAGAATACAGAGTTGCTCCAGCATGGTCCAAATACACCATATCTACACAGAAACAAAGTCAATAAATAGTGCAAAAACAATCCTTCCCTCTTCCCTTTTTTCGGTTTCGGGAATTATTCCCAGATAACAAATTCAAAAAACGATCACTTTTCCGATTAATCGTACTTCCCCATGATTCTCTCCAAGCAAAATTGGGCACATAAATAATAAAAATGAAACGTGGGCAGTCTCAAACCATTCAATCGTTTGAATTCGGTAGCTCTAATCTCATCAACGTTTCTGGGCGCATCGGGATACCCATAATCAAGTTCGAATTCCTCCAAGAAGCGTTCTTTTTCACTGTCGCCAGCCATGTCGGTTCCTAAGCATAAAAAAGAAAGGTGTCAACTTGCTAGAACAATTAGCCAAAGATAAAGGTTGAGAACGAAGTTGTAGAGTTTGAGATCAAGTTTGCTTCAGATTCCTTGTACTAATCTACCCAAAATCACATATTTCGTTATTAAATTGTTCCAATATACTCATATTTTTAAAATAAGTTGTTATATATATATATATAATAATGTATTATCACTGTGTCCATTATTATAATATATATTATATATTTAAATTATTTGTATTTTATAATTTTATTTTTAATCGTTTTATTTTTTTTACTATAATTTTAATTAATCAATTATCCTATAATTATTTTATATATTTAAAATATATATAATCTATTATTTATCTTGTATGATACATATTGATATTTTCGTTAATATTTTACTAAATTTTTATTTTTAAATTCTACGTAGTATTGATGTTTACTAATGAACATTTTAGAATGATCGTGTTACCTTTCCTATTTTTGTCCATGTATTACATGTCCAATAGCCTAGATATTTACACGGTTTTACTTTTTACATTTTATACATTGATATTACAATCTAACCAAGTTATTTTTTATTACTATCCACAAATAAATAACCTTGTAGGAAAAAAGTACATTCAAATGCAAATTTACAAAGAAATGACAGGAAGATCATAATGCTATCAGCTTATGTTGAATATATCCCACATCGAATGTAGAAATATAAAATGTTTAATTTATAAGAGGAGTGATATAATGGGTAATTAATTTAACCCAAGTCTTTTCAACGTGATTCACTTCTCTTATGGACTAGGTTGCACTTCCCGACCCATTGAATTCTAGATTTCATCTTACAGTCCCAGTGAATCAATTCCTAAATATGAGCACTTGGAATTTCTAGTCAATCTCAAATCAATTACTTACGATATCACTCCTCTTGTAAGCTAGACGTTTTCTATTTCCATATCCGATGTGGAATATATTTCAATAGCGTATTAACTTATCACGTTCATTACCTAACTTGATGCAATGGTTTGAAGCAATTACATGAATGAACAGAACCATCTTCGAATATGTTGTTTGAATACGGCATGGCATCTCAGCGAGTATTGCGGTTAAGCAGTCCTTCGAATGACAGATAAAGATCTCTATTTTCAGCCCCAAAAATGTCTTCTGCTTTTCTCACAGTTTGCTGAAACGAAGATATTGAAGAATCAGTGTAATAAGTGATCCATGTTTTGAGAAAACAAAATGGATGACCTCACGAGACCGCCGTTGCGCATTCAGGTCTTCAACATCAGCCAGAAATGTGGTGAACTGTTCGAGTGACAAACGACTCCTGCATTGATCATCAAAAGGAAACTTCAATAAAGCAAATGTTTGGTGATTAATACTTAGTACACTCACGGAATGACTGTTTTCCATCAATTCTAGCAGTGCGTGCTGAGTTGCGTCAACAGAAAACAAGCTAAGAATTAGACGAGGAAGCGTTAAAGCTTCCACATTTTAGTTATTTGTGTACCTGGAAGGTGACGTCGGCGAGGTGGAGAATTAGCAGTGGATGACTGCTGGCTGGATAGATAAAAAGATGAAATAGAACCTCCCTTCACCTCATGATGAGCCTTAGGAGAAGTAGCACAAGAGGCTTTATGAGGAGACACAGCTGCAGAATACTTTCTTGGGGATACATTTGTTGACATGGTATTGGGAGGAAGACGAGGAGTTATACCGTATGGCATGATGGAATATCTTTGGTCTACCTGCTTAGAAGCTGAAGCCAATAAACAAATTCAACCACCGTTTATCATATCAGAAGCATGTAAAAATAAATTGGTTTTATGGCACTCTCAGTAGATCCACTAATGGAACGATCTTTCATGAGGTGTTGGGAAAATTCTCTTCTTCTGAGAGAAAAGAATTCACGTTATCCGGGGTCTCTCGTTATCCGGGGTCGGATTGAATTAATGCGATGAGAACCGAATGCAAATGAAGAAAGGTAAAAGACACAAGATTTACCGTGGAAACCTAAAATCGGGAAAAACCACGTGACCGAAAAACCTCAGCCTGAACTCACTATCACAATAAGAATATAATTGATTGATTACAATTGTCTTCATGAGACCTCTATTTATAGAGTCCAACTAGGATCTACTCTAGGAAATATTCTACCGAATATTCTACAATATTCTCTTTCCATATCTTTGACCGCATCTTCTATATATATATAATAAGATATATTTGCATATATTCTTCCATATATATCTCCAGAATATATCTTCATATCTTCTTCCATATATATCGCCAACAGAATATATCTTCATATCTTTATTTCATATATTTAATGCGTCAATTAAGGAAATATATTTTCCCTCGATACTCTCGAATCCCGATCCAAGTCTAATCCGACCTCTATCAAATAGACTCATCACAATCGTCCGATCGAAATCCTTAATAGATCTGAGATCCATCAAGTCGATCAACATCACCGCTTCATGTTAGGTTTCCCCGGATCGGTCTTTCACCATCGAACCCTTCGACTATCACACGACCTCCATTCCTAACGGCTAATAGATTCATCTAAACAGATAAGCAGAAACAACGGATATTCTGGCATGCGTTGAAGACAAAGATAAGTAAAATAAAGCATGAGAAAATTAACAATACCGAATACAGAATTGGCCTCAGGTCTTGATTGATCATAACTGCTAATTGAAAAAAATCGAGAATTCAGTCTTCCATCTTTGAAACATAACTTTAGTGTTAGCAAATTCAAGACTTCAATGAGATAACACCAGTTAACCGTACAGATGAGTTATCTTCCAGTGACTGCATCAATAGCCGCTTAAAGGATTGAAGCTGTTAAATAAGTCCAAAGTTAGAAAGTTCTCACAAAAATCAATATTTACAGTGCATGGAATTAACACATGTCTAGAAATGAAGAAACAACAATGCTGGCAAAGTTACGATAGTATTTTAAACTGAATTTACTTTTTACATTTTACAAAAGACATTAAAAACTTCCATTGTTACTATATGTAAATCTTGGAACTTATCAACATTAACGAAAAATATAATGCAGAAGGTAGTAATTACCTTGGTCAAGTCACGACTGAGTTTTTTTACAGTCATAGCCAAACCCGAAATCCCCAAATTCAAAATAATAAAAAATTAAAGTCGCCTAAAAATGACAAATAAAAACCTACATTCTCCTCGTGAGTGACTTTCAGCCGAAACAAAACTTCCTGGTTTTGGCCCCTCTAACTGCGCCACCTTACTCTCCAACTCTTCAATTACCCTATTTTTCTCAGCAAGCTTCTGCCTGAGCTGTCCTGCATCCGTCTCCTGATAGAATTATTGAAATACTGTATCGGAGATAATGCAACGGAAGTGCTACCTAAATTCATCGTAGCGATCATAATCTAAAGAACACCAAAAACCCGGAAAAATGGTCTTCAGCCTGATCCTAAGAAACTGGCCAAATGGAGAACAAGTGAGTTGTTCTACTTCTTATTCAAGCTAAGAACACACCCTGTTTATTGATAAAATTTGAACTAATTGCAAATATACCCATCAATAAATTGTAATTTAATCATCGAAAATTTAATACATTAATAATTGACATTCATATTATAATATTAAATGATTATGGTCTATATCATAATATTGATCATCAATTAGACCATTAACCTTATTACAGTAACAATAAATGTAATCAAATACTTAGATGTGCGTCCACATGCATAATAGTATATATAAGAAGACAACACATAATATTTAGTCCACATAATTAGAATCAATATTCTAACATTCTCCCACTTGGACAAATAATCATGTGTTTACCAAAAGTCCCCTTTCAATCACAATTTATTACCGTACAAAATATGCGCACATAAATGAATATAGTCATTTAAAAGCATTTCGTTCATTAGTCTTATTAATACAAAGACTGAAGGAGTAGTCATCGCAAAACAGCAACTCAACCCTCATCAATCATAAGTACTAACTCAACTAAATGACATAGACAAGTGAGTGTATGACATGAAAATTACATGCTAAAGTGATCATGCATGCCTATTTTCAACTGGTCAAATAAATATAATGAGGTCAGAGAAGAGTTCTATATCAACATGAAACCAAACATAATGTCATGACCAAAACAATATGAACGTTTATACAAATGAAAAATGAATCAAATAGCATCACTAACGACACTCATATAAGTAATCAACTTATGCAATACTGATGGTGTCAATGTTTTAGTAAGCGGATCCGCAACAATATCATTTGTACTAATATGTTCAATACTGATTTTATTTTGTTAAACTCTTTCTCTAACAATCAGGAACTTTCTATCAATATGTCGAGATTTCGACGTGCTCATGTTGTTATTCGAAAATAGAACTGCAGCTCTATTGTCACAATAAATCATCAATGTCTTTCAATCCCAACGACAATATGCAGTTCACTTATGAAATTTCGCAGCCATAAAGCATGATTAGATGCCTCGTAACAAGCATTATACTCATCTTCCATAGTGGAATTGGCTGTCAAATTTTGCTTGACACTTTTCCAAGAAATCGCACCCCCAGCCATAAGGAAAACATAGCCATAAGTCGACTTTTTAGTATCACGGCATCCAGCAAAATCGGAATCAGAATACCCAATGACCTCAAGGTGATCCGATTTTCTGTATGTGAGCATATAATCTTTCGTTTTCTGTAAATAACGAAAAACCCTTTTGACTGCAATCCAATGTTCTCTACCAGGATTACTTTGGTATCTACCAAGCATTCCAACAATAAACGCAATGTCTGGACGAGTACAAATTTGAGCATAGACTAAACTCCCAACTGCCGAAGCATATGGGATATCCTTCATAGCCTTTAACTCAAGAATATTATTTGGACACTGATCGAGACTGAACATGTCTCCCTTAGACACGGGTGTGTCATGTGGTTTACAATTTTGCATGCCAAAACGAGTAAGTATTTTATCGATGTAATTCTTTTGTGATAACCCAAGAATTCTCTGTGAACGATCACGGAAAATCTGGATCCCTAATACAAAAGACGCTTCACCAAGATCTTTCATCTCAAAATGAGAAGAAAGCAAATTCTTGGTTTCATGAATAAGCTGTACATCATTACTCGCAAGCAAAATATCATCCACATATAACACCAAAAAGATAAATTTACTCCCACTGAACTTACGGTACACACAATCTTCCACCATGTTCACTTCAAAACCTAACGAAAGAACAGTCTGGTGAAATTTCAAGTACCATTGACGAGAAGCTTGCTTAAGCCCATAAATGGATTTCTTAAGTTTACAGACCAGATTATCATTTATACCTGACGATAATCCTTCCGGCTGTTTCATATAAATGACTTCCTCAATGTCTCCATTGAGAAAAGCCGTCTTAACATCCATTTGATGAAGCTCAAGATCAAAATGCGCAGTTAGTGCCATAATTATTCTAAAAGAATCCTTACATGACACTGGTGAGAATGTCTCCTGATAATCAATACCTTCAACCTGAGTAAATCCTTTAGCGACAAGACGAGCCTTATACCTTTCAACATTCCCATGTGAATCCCTTTTGGTTTTAAAAACTCATTTACAACCGATGGATTTCACACCTTCAGGTAATGTGACAAGGTCCCAAACGTCATTGTCATTCATAGATTTGATTTCCTCAGCCATAGCGGTAATCCACTTATGAGAATTCGAACACCCAATAGCCTCAGTGAAAGTGATCGGATCATCTCCCACTGGACTCGCCTCATGTTCATTCAGAAATACAATATAATCATTAGATATTGCACTTCTTTTTTCTCTAGTAGATCGCCTAATCGGTATTGATTCATTCTCAATTTGAGGTGGTAGAGCTTGATCCGGATATTCATCTTCAACTTGTTGATGAGTAATCAAAAACCGATCACTACTATCAACACCAGATGTCGAAGATAAAACGGGGTTTTCCTCATCAAAAGTAAAATCATTATCTTTTACCCCCCAAGCTCAACATCCTCAAAAAAATATGCATTTCCCGTCTCAAAAAAATTCTTAGTAGTAGGATCGTAGAATTTATATCCCCGTGAATGTTCCGCATATCCGACAAAATAGCAACTAACAGTCCGTAAATCCATCTTCGTCTCATTAGGACGATAAGGTCGAGCTTCAGATGGACAACCCCATACTCTCAAATGTCGTAAGACATGCAATTTACCAGTCCACAACTCATAAGGAGTTTTATTCGTTGCTTTTGTCGGAACACGATTAAGAATATATACTGCAGTTTTAAGCGCTTCACCCCATAATGAGTGTGGTAAAATAGTATGAAAAATCATACTTCTTACCATATCACTAATTGTTCTATTTCTCCTCTCAGCAACACCATTCATGTTGGGACATCCTGGCATTGTATATTGAGGAATAATTCCACACTCGTTTAGGTAAAGTGCAAAAGGTCCAGGACGTTGTTCACCTGATCCATCATACCGACCGTAATATTCACCACCACGATCGGATCTGACAGCCTTAATAGTCTTTCCAAGTTGATTTTCAACTTGAACCTTAAAAGACTTAAACGCGTCCAAAACCTTTGATTTCTCATTTAACAAATAGAGGTAACCGTATCGAGAATAATCATCAATGAACGTAACAAAATATCTTTGGCCAATCCAAGCAGCTGGAGTGAATGGACCGCAAATATCAGTATGGATAAGATCCAATACGTTATGTGATTTCTCGGCCTCTTTTCGTCTGTGATCTGTAGTTTTGCCCTTAATGCACTCAATACAAATACCTGAATACTCAGATTTATCGAGTGACTCAAGAATACCAGTAGACATAAGTCTGTCAATTCTCTGGAAAGAAATATGACCCAAACGCCTATGCCATAATGAATAAGTATTCTTGATTGGCAGTTTCTGTTTTACACCCTTAGTTTCTGTAACATAGGACTCATTGTATGCATTGATAGTATCAAGTACATACAAATTATCATGTTCTACCAATGTACTGGTTCCAACAAAATTTGAATTAAAAAACAATTTTACAGTTCTCTTTCCAAATGACAAATAATAACCTTCATTGTCTAAAACAGAAACTGAAATCAAGTTCCGTCTAAATAACGGTACAACCAAAGTGTTTTTCAAATCCAAATAAAAACCAGTACGTAACAACAAACGAAAAGTTACAATGCCTTCAACTTCTACCGAATCACTAGCCCCCGTATAGAGGTATCTTTCACCCTCAATTGGCCGACGGAAGTTTAGGCAGCCCTGCATAGATATACTGACATGAGTGGTAGCACCAGAATCTAACCACCAAGTACATCTATTAGCAGAAACTAAAACCGTATGGGTACAGACATTAGATAAAAACTGACCTTTTTTCTCACGCCATGCATGATACTTAGGACATTCAAATTTCATATGAGAATTCACCGCATTACAAAAGTAACATTTAATTTCCTTCGGTCTCTTCACATGAACAAGATTAACAACTTCATTTCCTTTAGAAGAGCCAACATGTTTCTTTTGTAAATTAGGTTTTGCAGTATTTTTCTTTTTCCATTTTTTAATGTCTGAGGTCGATGCAAAATGAGCATATTCAGTTTTGTGTGTTCTCATCCTTTCCTCCTCTTGGGCCAACTTTGAAATGAGCTCATTAAGTGTCCATTTATCATTCTGACAATTATAGCTCACTTCAAATTGTTCAAAATGAGGAGAAATCGAAAACAACACTAAGTGAACCAGAAAATCTTCGGGCAATTCAATCTTAAGCGCCCTCAGTTTTCCTGCCCACTGCTGCATATTTACAACATGCTCCCTAATATTTCCATCACCCTTATACTTAGTGGTGACAAGCTTGCGTAAAACAACACTTATCTCCGCCTTATCGCTTTTCAGAAAGCGTTGTTCAAGGGTTTCAAGAAAAATTGCAACGTTTTGTTCTTCAGACATAGTGTCCAAAAATGATTCTGAAATTGCATTCCTCATGATCGTTAGACTTACACGATTTGACCTCTCCCACTTCTCGTACAAAAGTTTGTCATCAACAGAACTTTTATCCGAAAGAGAAGAAGGTTGAGGACACCAAAATGCGTAATCAAGATCCATGCAATTCAAAACAACCATAATTTTATTTTTCCAGCTTTTAAAGTTTGTGCCGTTAAGCACTGGAATGCTGCTAAGGGATGCAGATACGTAATCAACATTAACCATGCTGCCTGAATGTAGAGAACGATAAATGATCAGCTCACAATAAAAATCAGTGAATACTTAAAATGACATAATAACAAATTAATCTGGCCAATTTGTATCAATCTTTGGATTGTACTACAACTCGCTAATGATCAATCTGTTTAAGTGATATAGTGAGATAATAAAATCCGGTCAAGTTAATAACCTTCCTTTGGGCCGATTAAAAACTCGCAATGGATAAACTGATATATCATCAACACTAATCACTTAATGTGATTACTAAACACGGCCAAACAATAATCTACCTTTGGGTAGAATTATTGTTCGCATGTAGAATAATAATCACTAACACCTTAATAATTCAACAACACAGAAAAATCGCAACGAAAAAGGTTACTTAGGCAACAGTATCGTTTTAATTTCTCATAATAGAATTAAAAAATGCAACCTCAAATATGAGTATGTCATTTCACTGATATCGTAATAATATTTTATTACGAACTAATGAAAATCAATTAAATATATTTAATAAATAATTTTCTAATATCCAAATGAAAATCAATTAAATACATTTAATAAATGATTTTCGAAAATAATAAATGAAAATCAAAAATTTAATTGATTTTCTAATATCAAAATGAAAATCAAATAAATAATTAATCTTCTCATTCATGTGCATAAGACAAAATGCATATAAAAATTAATATATTTTATAACTTAATATTATCTTTTAATAATTCAGTTATCTAACCATTCGGCCAATAAATGCGTTTGACACATGTTAAATTCATGAAATCTTTTTCTAAAATCCGAATTCATCTTATTTCAAGAATAAATTCTCAAAATTGTTTACGGATGAATTCTGAAAAATCCCTTTTAAAAACAAAACTATTTTTAGAACTTTATGATTCCAAAATCCACAAAATTTAATTTCATAACTAAATGAAATTAAAATATGCAAATTTTGGAATAACTCAAAATCTTACAGAAGAATCTCAAAATTCTAATCATGGCTCCGATACCAATTGATAGAATTATTGAGATTCTATATCAAAGATAGTGCAGCGGAAGCAGTACCTGAATTCATCATAGCGATAATAATCTGAAGAACACCAGAAACCGGTAGAATGGTCTTCAGCCTGATCGTAAGAAGCTGGCCAGATGGGGAGCAACTGTGTTGTTCTACTTCTTATTCAGGCTGAGACCACATCCCTATTGATAGATGAAGTTTGAACTAATTGCAAATCTACCCATCAATAAATTGCAATTTAGTCATCGAGAATTCCATACATTAATAATTGACCCTTACATTATAATATTAAATGATTATGGTCTATATCATAATATTGATCATCAATTAGACCATTAACCTTATTACGATAACAATAAATGTAATCAAATACTTACATGTGCGTCCACATGCATAATAGTATATCTAAGAAGACAATACATAATATTTAATCTACATAATTAGAATCAATATTCTAACATCTCCAGCTTAGTAACACGTGATGCAATCGCAATGGAGGTGATCTTACGCGCCAGATCCAACTGATCGTAGGGGTCCGTTGGTATCACAGACATTATTTCCTCCGGCAAATCGAAGTCCGGCCGCCCTTCACTGCTCCCATCTCCACCGCTGTTCGCCATTTGCCTTGAATGTCTGCAGAATTGACTATGAAACGATGTCGGATTAAAGCCAGAGAGCAATCAGAAGTACGTTGAAATTTTGGATTCCTAAATTTCCCACTTTTATTTAATTATTTAGTAAATATTCCGAGCTATGAAGCTACGTTATTCATTTCTTATTATCATTTATATATATAATTTTTATTCTTCTTTGAACTTGTAGATTGAGTTTCCCTCCCAATTCAATTATTTTTCCCGTAATTGATTAAATGTAAAACTTTTATATTGTTTTTTACGGGTAAACCCGGCTGATGAATCGGTTCGGTTTTTTAAATTACAAATTATTTTTAAAAAATAAATTAAATTAAAATTTCAATATATCAATTATAAGAAGAAAAAATCAGAAATACCTCAATTTCCTTCTCTCTGTTATTTAAGAACTTCAAGAGGGAGGTTGCAATGCAGCTAAAATTTCAAGCTTTTACTGAAAATGGCGTACGAAGAAGCCATTTACATTTACACAGCTCTATCTTTCCTGCTTCTCTTCGTACTATTCAAAAGCTGCAAAAATTTCACGTGTAAATGGACAAACACCCTGGCTCCGACTGATTGGCCGGTCGTCGGAATGCTGCCTGGATTACTTCGTAATGTTCACCGGATCCATCACTTTGCGACGGAGGTGATGGAGGAATCCGGTGGCACATTTTTCTTTAAAGGACCGTGGTTCGCCAACATGAACATGATGGTAACCGCTGATCCCTCTAACGTACATTACATTCTAACGAAGAACTTCGGGAATTTCGGTAGAGGCCCAGAATTCAAGCAGATTTTCGAAATGCTGGGAGATGGGATCTTCGCGGCAGAAGGGGAATCATGGGAGAATCAAAGAAAAGCAGGAAAATTCTTCATGGGAAATTCGAATTTTCAGCAATTTGTGGCTGAAACAACGTGGAAAAAAATGGAAAGCGGGGTTCTTCCGATTCTTGAATCAGCTGTAATAATGGGGAATGAAGAGAAACTCGATTTACAGAAGGTTTTTCAGCGTATTGGGTTTGATTGTACTGTTATCATGATTTTAGGACATGATCCTAAAACATTGTCTTTAGATTTGTGTGATTCTCCTGAAGCTAGAGCGTTTAATGAAGCTGAAGAAAATGCTTTTATCAGACATATTGTTCCTGAATCCATTTGGAAGTTACAGAAATATTTACAGATCGGAACAGAGAAGAAGATGACTCAAGCTGTGAAAATAATTCATCAGTTTCTTGACAAATGCATTCGTTTGAAAGAAGAAAACGGGAACGACATGTTTGCTTATTACAAGAGAGCTGTTTCTGCAAATCAAGAAGCAGTGAAAATTTCTGAAGAAATTTGGAAAGACACAACTTTGAATTTTCTATTTGCTGGTAAAGATACAATAAGCACAACACTTTCATGGTTCTTCTGGTTAATTGAAAAGAACCCAGAAAAAGAAGACAAAATCCGTCGAGAAATCGCCGCAAATTCACCAACCGGAAAATGGGAATTCTCCGGCGTAGAGAATCTTAAAACCCTCGTTTATCTCCACGCAGCTATATGCGAAACCCTCCGTCTTTTTCCTCCGTTAGCTCTCAATCACAAAACGCCTTTTACTTCCGATACTCTCCCTTCCGGCCACCGTGTAGAAGCAAATACGAAGATAGTGATATCGTTCTTTTCAATGGGTAGAATGGAATCCATATGGGGGAAAGATTGCCGTGAGTACAAGCCGGAGAGATGGATCTCCGATAAGGGAAGGATCGTAAATGTACCATCTTTCAAGTTTACGGCGTTTAACGCCGGACCCAAGAGTTGCATAGGTAAAGAAGTAGCGTTCCTTCAGCTTAAAATCGTGGCGGCCTCCATTATCAGCCGTTTCAAGATTCAAATGGTTGAAGGTCACAGTGTTTCGCCTAGGGCTTCTGTCGTTATCCTCATGAAAAATGGAATGAAAGTCAATGTTAAAAATATTAATTAATTATTTATTTATTGTCTATGATTCAAATTAGTTGTAATAATGTTATGTATTTTGTTATTATATTAACCTTTAATTTATTAAATTGTTAGAAGAATCTTCTCTCATAATCATTTCTCAAATTTTGGTTTATATAATATAACTAATCTTTAAAGTTTTCAATATATTAAAATCAAGATTTTGGGATTAATGTTTGCTACTTTGCTTATATGATTTACCATATGATATAAATTTAGAGATCAAATTTATTCAAATCTTAAAGTTTCTATTAAATATTTGTTACAAATTATGTCTATAAAATTCACCAAAACTATGAAAGTTTATAAATGCGTAATTTTCTAATAAAATAATACCAATTTTAATTAAAACTAACAAAATGGTATAGATCATCAAAGAAATTATTTAGTTAATAAATAATATTATTTTAAATGAAATCCTAAACTTTTTGGGATTGAATAAATTTGGTTTGAAATGATATTTTAGTTATTTTCCAATTTTGGATAATTTTGTTTGTTTATTAGAATTATAGACGACAGGGATGCAATCAATTTAATATTTTAATTTTTCTGAATATTATTTAGAATTATCCAAAAATGAGATTCATAAATACTAAAATATGAAATGAATCAAACTTTTAATTAGTGAAAATATAAAAATTTGATTTCATAGCTGCTTATATTTAATGAGATAATGGTGATGTTTGGAAACCCAGTCCACCATCCGGTGGGGTCAACGTACCGTAGTTGTATTCTATTTTTAACAAACATCATTCATAATTGCGTGCGTGTGATCGCAGAAAACAGTGGTGAGTTCACAGCTGAGTTGAACCAACGGCCACCAGAACGCACCTATCAAATGTCAATTTTACCCTTGATAAATTATAGTTTATTTTTTTAAAAGAATATTTTTAATCAATAACTTATTATATTCAATCAATTATGTGTTCAAACTATAAAAATATATATAACAATTTAAAAATATAGTTTTGAAATAACGAATTTATCATAAAATAATATGAAATATAATTTTTATATTATAAACAATTATTTAAAAATAAGAGCTAAAAGTCATTTTATGGCATCACGATCACTGCACCGCTGTTTCAAAAAAAATTTAAAAAAATCACGATCAGTTCACCTCACAGCTCAGTACATTCATCTCACCTCATCCCTATTTGCCAAACGATGTTCCAAACGTATCCAATTTTCCATCACTTCAGCAAACCACAATAATTGGTAATGGATAAAATTAAAAGTATTGGCCGATACAAGAATTTTATGAAAAAACACGTTTATTATTTTGGGAGACCGAATGAGGCCGCATACCACATAAGCGGCCACGTGCGGAACTATCGTTTTTGCAATGTTTTAAAACTAATATCAATAGGTATATCGGACGATCCCAAGGATCATTATACCATATCAGAAAAATACACAATATTTTAACTCATTCTCAATTTATATTATTTTTAATTCAATAAAATAAAATAAAATAAAAAATTATACAAACTCTATTACTCTTGTTCTTCTAAATAAAATAAGTTAGATCTAATTTGATTCACTCAAAACTCGTACCAACTGGTATTTTGTTTAAATATCAGCCAAAAGCCAAAACATGTATGTCCGGACTTTCAGGTATTCCAATAATTTTAAACAATGAGTTTTTGAATGTCCAAAGTCATACATAACCCTCAAATAATAAATATAATTTTTCTATAACATTATTGAGTGACCTCAAAATATTATAGTGGGATCGTATATAATAAATGAAGAATAAATATAGTTGGATTTTGAACCACAAAATAAAAATACTGTAATGAAATTAAATACATCAGTGAGTTGTCAGTGAAATGGCGGGAAATGATGCGTTGTAAAGTTATTTTTATTTTTGTAAGAGAAAATGCCGTTTTTTGTACTCGTAGTTTAATCATTTTGGTAAATTTAGTCATCCAAGTTTATTTTGATATTTTCAGTGCTCTAATTTTGGAGATTTGGCAAAATCGATCCTCCTATTTTGGAACATTTGACAAAATCGGTTCTCAAATTTCATATTTAGTTCTCCAAATAAAATCGAACAAAACCGGTCCATATAGTTTGATTGTAGTGACAAAATTAGTCTATGTATTATATAAAAATGAAAAATTACAAACTTTCGGGACCAAATTTGCCATAAACATTGATCTAGTAGACAATTATCTAATTTTTTAACAATTATCTAGACAATTTGTTCTATAAGAATGTAATATTTGATTTCTTATTAAAAAGCAATATACACTTTTAAATTAAAGGTAAATTAAGCAAATATAATTACTACAATAACTATTAATAATGGGTCACCGACTTTCTGATCAACTTTAGTTTACGGTTGAAATTATCGACTAAGAGATATAGATATCGATTGATTATTTTATGAAGATGTGCCGAACTATGATATTATGGTCATCCAAAGACTATACATTGTTATTATAATATATTAAAACATTTATAAATAATTAAATTAATTAATTAAATAATATTTTTGAAATTAATTGCCTATCAAATGAGCAATTCCCTCCAAATATTAATACTATTAGTACAACAAAATGTCTATTATATTTGATATTGTCTAAAATATTTTTTTCGGACATTTGATCAGTCAGATTTTTTTTGTTTTGAAAACGAAAAGTTATGAGATTTGACCTATAATATGTGCGTTTACGTTATCGGGTGAACAAACATGTTTGTTCCACTATATCAAATTTCACAAGTTACAATATATGATTTTGGGATCAAAATAAATAATCTAATGAGAGTCTAAACCGATGAATAAGCATGACGTCGAGAATCGGGATGAAATCTTGTGAAACACTATTCACATCTAAAATTCACCACGAATTTGCCTTGGATGCACAATTTCCTACAGATTTTGACTATTCAATACAATTTTCCTCGATTTTAAACTGAACATTATTCACTACAATAATCTAGTGCGTGTTTGACTGTGCAACACAATTCCTTTCTATTTTAAACTGCATATTATTAACTGCAATAATTCCTAGTGAATTTTGTCACTGCAACACAATTCCCTTGGATTTTAGACTGCACATTATTCACTGCAATAATTCTCCATGAATTTTGAATCTGATTATGTCAAAATTCAGTAATAAAAATAATTATGTCAATAACAATTTTACAAACTAAACTAATTCAGTAATGTTTATCAAATCAATAAAATGGTAGAATTCACTGCTATATAATTGATATAAATTCTTTCAGTATTATTTTACATTAATCATTAAAATGAGTGATATAAAAATTAATTAAAATTGTGCAAGTGCTACAGTGCTACAATATTAATCATTAATTGATATTAATTGTAATTTGTACCATCTTGTCTAGAGAAGTTATGTGCACATGGATGTACATACAAATTTCAGACACACGTGTCTAATTCCTGAATAAAGAATTGTAAGAAATCCTTTGTTGATTTTGGTAAATAGCCTGATGGGTCCAATGTTTTAAAATTTTGGCAAATTTGATCCCAATCTTTCCCATGGTAAAATTAATCCCCAAAGTTTGATTTTTTTGACAAATTTAGTCTCCAAAGTTTAATAAATCGGCAAATTTAGTCCCCACAGTTTTAATATTAAGGCAATACCGATCCCCAAAGTTTAAAATTGGCAATACCGATCCCCAAAGTTTACACATACTAACAAATTTGGTCCCCAAAGTTTGTTAATTTGGGCAAAATCAGTCCCCAAATAACCCTAACTCCGTTAACTTTTTGTTAAGTTTTCGCGNAAAAATATATATAAAAATTTAAAAATGTAGTTTTGAAATAACGAATTTATCATAAAATAATATGAAATATAATTTTTAATTTATAAACAATTATTTAAAAATAAGAGCAAAAAAGTCATTTTATGACATCACAATCACTGCACCGCTGTTTCAAAAACAGTTTTTTAAAATCACGATCAATTCACCTCACAGCTCAATACATTCATATCACATCATCCCTATTTGCCAAACGTTGTTCCAAACGTATCCAATTTTCCATCACTTCAGCAAACCACAATAATTGGTAATGGATAAAATTAAAAGTATTGGCCGATACAAGAATTTTATGAAAAAACACGTTTATTATTTTGGGAGACCTAATGAGGCCGCATGCCACATAAGCATCCACGTTAGGAACTATAGTTTTTGCAATGTTTTTAAACTAATATGAATAGATATATCGGACGATCCCAGGGATCATTATACCATATCAGAAAAATACACAATATTTTAACTCATTCTCAATTTATATTATTCTTAATTCAATAAAATAAAATAAAAAAGTATACAAACTTTGTTACTCTTGTTCTTCTAAATAAAATAAGTTAGATCTAATCCGACCCACTCAAAACTCGTACCAACTGCTATTTTGTTTAAATATCAGCCAAAAGCCAAAACATGTATGTCCGGACTTTCAGATATTCCAAAAATTTTAAACAATGAGTTTTTGAATGTCCAAAAACATTATAATTTTTGGATGTCCAAAATAATGTCCAAAATTTTAAACAATGAGTTTTTGAATGTCCAAAAAACATTATAATTTTAACCCTCATATAATAAATATAATTTTTCTATAACATTATTGAGTAACCTCAAAATATTATAGTGGGATCGTATATAATAAATGAAGAATAAATATAGTTGGATTTTGAACCACAAAATAAAAATAATGTAATGAAATTAAGTACATCAGTGAGTTGTCATTAAAAAGGCGGGAAATGATGCGTTGTAAAGTTATTCTTATCCTAGCAAATTCATCATTTTGATAAATTTATTCTTCCAAATTTATTTTGATATTTTTAGTTCTCGAATTTTGGACATTTGGCAAAATCGATCCTCCTATTTTTGAAAATTTGGCAAAATCGATTATCAAATTTTATATTTAGTTCTCCAAATGAAATCGAATAAAATCGGTCCATGTAGTTTGATCGTAGTGGCAAAATTAGTTTCCGTATTATATAAAAATGAAAAATTACATTTTACAAACTTCGGGAATAAAATTTGCCATATACATTGATCTAGTAGACAATTATCTAATTTTTTAACAATTATCTAGACAATTTGTTCTATAAGAATGTAATATTTGGTTTCTTATTAAAAATCAATATACACTTTTAAATTCAAGGTAACTTAAGCAAATATAATTACTACAATAACTATTAATAATGGGTCACCCACTTTCCGATCAACTTTAGTTTCCGGCTGAAGTTGTCGAAGAAGAGATATATATATCGATTGATTATTTTGTGAAGATGTGTCGAACTATGATATTACGGTTATCCAAAGACTATACATTGTTATTAAATGGTGAAATGGGGATTTAGACTTACAAAGATAATTATGTTTAAAAATAAAAACATGTTCATTATTAAAATATTAAGTTATATACATACACAATTTATTGATATTATAATATACTAAAACATATATTAATTAATTAAATAATATTTTTGAAAATAATTGCCTATCAAATGAGCAATTCCCTCCAAAATATTAATACTATTAGTACAACAAAATGTCTATTATATTTGATATTGTCTAAAATAATTTTTCGGATATTTGATCAATCAGATTTTTTTGTTTTGAAAACGAAAAGTTACTAAATTTGACCTATAATATGTGAGTTTACGTTATCGAGTGAGCAAACCTGTTTGTTCCACTGTATCAAATTTCACAAGTTACAATATATGATTTTGGGATCAAAATAAATAATCTAATGAGAGTCTAAACCGATGAATAAGCATGACGTCGAGAATCGGGATGAAATCTTGTGAAACACTATTCACATCTAAAATTCACCACGTATTTGCCTTGGATGCACAATTTCCTACATATTTTGACTATTTAATACAATTTTCCTCGATTTTAAACTGAATATTATTCACTACAATAATCACTGCAATAATTCCCCATGAATTTTGAATCTGATTATGTCAAAATTCAGTAATAAAAATAATTATGTCAATAATTCCCTTGGATTTTAGACTGTACATTATTCACTGCAATAATTTCCCATGAATTTTGAATCTGATTATGTCAAAATTCAGTAATAAAAATAATTATGTCAATAACAATTTTACAAACTAAACTAATTCATTAATGTTTATCAAATCAATAAAATGGTAGAATTCACTGCTATATAATTGATATAAATTCTTTCAGTATTATTTTACATTAATCATTAAAATCAGTGATATAAAAATTAATTAAAATTGTGCAAGTGCTACAGTGCTACAATATTGATCATTAATTGATATTAATTGTAATTTGTACCATCTTGTCTAGAGAAGTTATGTGCACATGGATGTACATACAAATTTCAGACACACGTGTCTAATTCCTGAATAAAGAATTGTAAGAAATCCTTTGTTGATTTTAGGGTTTAATATTGGTGATTGTTATTTTTCGAGAATTTTAGAAATATATATTACTTAACAATTATGAATAGGGTACATTTGATTTAGTTTTAAAAAACTATGATAGATGTGGTTACTAAGGCTTGATTATATAATGTGAAAATCATTATCACATTTTGAAAAAATTGATGCATAACATTTAAGGTCATTAAAATTTGAATAGTTTAATAAATTTAATTTTTAAATTTTTTTAATTTGAGTAAATATAGTCATCAAAGTTTTTTTAAGTAAAATTGGTATTCAAACTTTGATTTTTTGACAATTATTTATATTTCGTAAATTTTGGTAAATATAATTATTGAAGTTTAATTTATATATCTCATTATGGTACCCGCACAACAACGAGTAGTATAATATTAAACATTATAATCTTATCTCATATAAGATTGTGTAATTCTTTTCATAGATGTTCATTCATATATAACCATAAACAATACAACTTAAAAATATATAGTAATATTATTTCATCGTTCATGTCATGCCCCCTACTACATCTATTCGACTTTAATTACACATATTTTTCATAATATGAAGGCATGATGGCGTACCCTCAAAATCAGAACACAAGGCTCTATAGAAAGCTCGTCGATAAAACTAATTAATCTTTCATACACATTAGAAGTTAATTTACATCATCATATACTAATTCACTAGTCTATTTACAACATATAACCGAACCAAAGTTCTTACAAACAAACTAGGAAAATTTTTCCATTCCGATATGATCTTGGCAGCTTCTATTCTACTGTTCGTCTTCACTACATGTTTAACAATTGTTCATTGAGTGGTCATGAAAGTGATGAAAATAAACATGCAATATAATCATGCAATAAGTAACATCACATAAACATGAAACATTACAGATAACACATAAGTATAAACATAAACACATAATTTGGCAGACTATTGCTCTTATCATGTTTAATTTCTCAGCATAACAGTCATGACTCCTACTTTAATTCTTGGTTTACGCATCACCAAGAATTAGTATTCAAACTTTGATTTTTTGACAAAACAATTATTTATATCTCGTAAATTTTGGCAAATCTAATGAGTGAAGTTTAATTTATATCTCATTATGGTACCCGCACAACAATAATATAATATTAAACATTATAATCTTATCTCATATAAGATTGAGTAATTCATTTCATAGACGTTCATTAATATATAACCATAAACAATACAACTTAAAAATATATAGTAATATGATTTCATTATTCATATCAATACAATTTATCTGATCTACTAAAAAACTCTATTTTAATCCATATAATATTTGTCTTACATACCAAATAATGAAATTTACATTTAATTCAAAATAAGTAGTCTAATATGATATTTTGGCCTATGTAATTCTATCCAATGTATTATATAGGTCAATTCAACATGTTAAGAAAAATTCTGACACATCTAATGGGTTATAACTTATACTAATGTTATCAGGATTCTTTATTTTTATTGAAATTTACAAATCGGATTCTCTAGAATTCGCGATTCTCTTCCGATTCTCGAATAGGGTTTTATGAGAAGACAAAATTTAAAAAAATCAATAAACAAATAAAAAATCTAAATTATTATGTTAGAAATTTGCTAACTTTTAATTATTTTATTAATTTTAAATTTTAACAAACTTTTAGTTTGATGATAAATTAATTATTATATCTATGTTTATAATTTAATAAAAAAAAATATTTTATCAATAATTATGATTATATTTACTAATTCAAAAACTATAAATTATATAACTAAAATAATTATTATAATTATAAAATTTACGAATTTTTAATGAATTTATTCGGATTCTCTAAAAAATTGTGCAATATGAATCACGTTGTGTCAGATATCGTGGTAACATTGCTTATAAGTCAACTAAAATCTGTCAACGAATTTATTCTATGACATACACAATTTAATTTTAACGTTAAAATAAAAAGTAAAATTTTTACTTATATTAAACCATAAACCCATATGAATTGATGTTAGAAATGGAGGTCGTGTGATAGTCGAATGATTTGATAGCGGATATTACCAATAGGGAAACCTAACATGAAACAGTGATGCTGATCGGTTTGATTCGTCCCGTCGACAGATCAAGAATATCGATCGGACGATTGTGTTGAGTTTATTTGATAGCGATCAAACTAAACTTGATCTGGATTCAAGAGTATCGAAGATGAAATCCTTTCTTAATTGACCCATGAAATATATGGAATAATATATTGAGATATATCGTGTTAGTTACATATATATGGAAGAATATATGAAGATATATTATGTTGATGATATATATGGAAGAATATATGCAAATATATATTATTAACTAGAAACATGGAAAATGCAGTAAAAAATATGGAAATATGATATTCGTTAGAATATTTCATAAATTATATCATAGTCTACACTCTATAAATAATGAATTTCATGAACATAATTATATCAATCAATCAAAGATGTAACATATTGTATCTTATTCTTCTTGTGATAGTAAGTTCACGATCGATATTTGTCGATTATGGTGTTTTCCCCTGTTTTGGGTTTTCATGCTAAATATATATAGAAGAATATATGAAGATATATTCTACTGTTGATATATATGAAAGAAGATATGCAAATATATCTTGTTAACTAAATACATAGAAAATGCGATCAAAAATATGGAAAGAGAATATTCGTTATAATATTTCATAGATTATATCTTAGTCTAGACTTTATAAATAGTGAGCTTCATGAACATAATTGCATCAATCAATCAAAGACGTAACATATTGTATCTTATTCTTATTGTAATAGTAAGTTCGCGATCGAGGTTTATCTATCACCGGTTTTGGGTTTCCACGTTAAATATTTGTGTGTTCTATTGTTCTTCATTTACGTTTTGTTCTCATCGCATTAATTTGATCCAAACCCGGATAACGGTAATTTATTTTTTTCTTCAGATAAGAGAATTTTCCGAATAGTTGACACATACTATATTTAAATAATTCATGACTATTGAAAAGAGCTTTGTAGCAAGGGATATATTTGTCTTGCTTTCTTTCAGCTTCCGACCTTGAAGTTAAACTTGATTTTGAGTTTGAAAATATAGTGAACGAATTTCTTTAGTTGATTTCGGGCTAATGCCATTTAATATTCCCAAAGTTTGTATGATTTAGCAAATTTAGTCCATAAACTTTCTTCATTTTGACAAATTTAGTCCTCAAAGTTTTGTGGAAACAAAACAAGTCCCAAAATTTGTATTTTTGGCATAATTAATCCTCATATTTTGTAACTTTTAGTAAATCTAGTCTTCAAAGTTTCATATATATGGCGAAATTGGTCCTCAAATTTTGGGTACTAATTTTGCCACATGAGAACCAAATTTGTCAAAAGTATTAAAGTATGAGAACCAAATAAAAGTTTGGGAATCAAATTTATCAGAATCACCAAACTGTTGGATCAAACTAGCCATTTTCTCGTTGATTTCATAGCGATGCCTTTTATAAGTAGAACATTTGTAGCCGTTAAGGTGAATATGTGAAGATGACCGTTGAGCGGCCTTGGGTGTTGTGTGTGGGTCGGGTTTTGGACCAATTCTTCAACTTTTAAGGTCTCCTGGCCCATTTCTTATTCTTTTGGATTTGTTTAGAAGTGCGAATAATTCTTAACATTTTGATTGGTTCATATTATTTGTTCGTTTAAATTAAAATATAAATATTGACCAAATAGCAAACCAAATTCAAATAAAAATTCGAACGAACAAAAATATATTATTAACGTTTGAATTTGCATATTATTTATTGGAATCTATAACATTCCTCTTCAATTACTGAAGACAACAACGTAAGGATTAATGTAATAAACACAATAAAAGAAGTAATTATTACAATTTACATTATTTTCTTGTAGCTAGTTAGTTACATACACACGGTTGTATTATATGTAGAAAATTGAAGAAATTTGGCTGGTCTCTTTCACTTTCGTTCATCTTCTTGTTATCTTTCTAATTTGATAAGTATAGATTCAACATTATTTATGCATGAATACGAGCAAACAAATATGAATACTAACTTGAAAACAAAACGAAGAAATCTAAACACAAATAAACATGAATATAAACATTAACACGAAAACAATCACAAAAATGAACATTATTAGAAATATAAATAATAGAGAAAATTGCGTAATTGGCCCATAATGTTTAAAATAGAGTGGTGTTTGTAATTGACCCCTAATGTTTAAAATAGTGTAAATGCAGTGCCCATAAAGTTTTTAAATTGCATACAAAACCCCCGAAGTTGATATAATGTGCGTGGTTGGCCCTCAAACTTTTAAATGTTGTAAACACCGTACCCTCAAAGTTTGAAAATTGTGTGGTTGGCCCCTGAACTTCCGAAACCGTTTATATTTGACCCTTATACTCGTTAATATTTTAATCGTCCGATAGTTTATATTTGACTCATTAACCTTGAAAAATTTTTATGACTATATCTCAAAACTTTAAAATTTTTTAAAATAATGCATAAATTATCAAAATCACTTATACGAAAAAAGACGAAAACCGTTACTATTCACTCAAGGGTCATTTTCGAACGGTTTTGAAACTTCGGGTGCTTCTCACGCAATTTACAAACTTTGGGGGCATCGTCTTTACACTATTTTAAACATTAGAGGTCATCTACGCATTTTTCTCGTTTAAAATAATGTAAAGACGATGTCTCCAAAGTTTGTAAATTGCATGAGAAGCCATCGAAGTTTCAAAATCGTTCAAAAATGACCCTCAAGTGAATAGTAGCAGTTTTCGTCTTTTTCATATAAGCAGTTTTGATAATTTATGCGTTATTTTTAAAGTTTTCAAAGTTTAGAAACATAATCATAACATCTTTTCATGATTAATGTGTCAAATACAAAATATATGGACGTTTAAAATATTAACGAGTATAAGAGTAAAATATATACGGTTTTGGAAGTTCGGGGGCTAACCACGCAATTCTTAAACTTTGAGAGCACAATATTTACAATATTTAGAAGTGTAGGGGCCAACCGCGCACATTATATCAATTTAGGGGTTTTAAATATAATTTACAAACTTTAAGAATACCCCACCACCTTTACACTATTATAAAGTTTAGGGAACAATTACAAATATCACTCATAAATAATATTTTAACAAAGTTTTCTCTTCCATAATAATGTAAACAATTAAAATTCGACTCGTTATAATAAAATAACAACTTTAACTTCATCCAATTTTAAGGGTTTTATCGAGATTGATTCATCACTCGTACTCAACAACCACGACGATCTCTTTGGAGCATAATTTATCACCAATAAGCAATTATTTTTTTATTTCAATATTATTAAATAGCATAACTTAACCGGGTCTATGTCCACCATAGTTACGTGGAAACCATGCATGTACATATACATTAAAAGATTTTGTCAAAATTGACGTGTCATGCAATTAATTTATGTTTTAAATATATAAAGTGTTCGCTTTTTATAATTACAATACGATTTTTATTAAATTAATTTTTTACTTTTTTATAATTACAATAGACACACAAGTGGATCGTGTTTCATACAAAATTTTAATTTTAGATAAATTTCAAATTTCAGACACACAACTTAAAAATGAAATTTCGGGAAAATTTCAATCACACAATTTAATCCAAATCTAATGATTTAAATTGATTTTTTAATATATTAAATTTATTCATCATTATATTATAATTGATGATTAAAATTTTATTATTCAAATCGTTTAAATTTAAAAAGGGCGGAAGACAGTTTTGGTCCCCAAAGTTTGGATAATTTGACAATTTTGGTTTCCGAAGTTTCCAATTTTGGCAAAACCGGCCCCCAAAGTTTCATGTACGCAAAACCGGTCCCCAAAGTTTGCGAATTTTGGCAAAATCAATCCCAAAAATTGAGTATTTTTGCAAAATATGTCCCCAAAGTTTGCGAATTGTGGCAAATTAGGTTCCCGGACGAAAATTAATTTGGGGACCAAAATTGCCAAAATTCGCAAACTTTGGAGACGTATTTTGCGAAAATACGCAACTTTGGGACCAAAATTGTTAAATCATCAAAACTTTGAAAACTGTTTTTGCCAGTGAAAACTTTGGGGACCAAAATTGCCAAATTATCCAAACCATTTTCTCATTTAAAAATGAAGTGATCATCAAATTTCAACTAAATGAATTTCATTTCAATTTTGACCAAAACTTTATAAAAATACTTAAATTTCATTGAAATTTAATACCATGATGTGACATGTAAGAAAATAACTTGGTTAATCATAATTGTGAACTTTAACCTTCATCCCATTTTTCATGTGGAGTACAACAGAGGCACTTGGACAAACAGAGTCACCCTCAATCACCTCGAACTTGAAACGGCTAACAATGGCGGCGATCGCGATTTTCAGCTGAATTAACGCGATTTCTTTACCTAAGCAACTCCGGGGACCGGCGTTGAACGCCGGAAATTTGAAACACGGCACAGTTACGATCATCCCACGGTCGGAAATCCATCTCTCCGGTTTGAAGTCAAGGCAATCTTTACCCCATATCGATTCCATTCTTCCCATTGAAAAGAACGATATCACTATCTTTGTATTCGCTTCCACACGGTGGCCGGAAGGTAAAGTATCCGATTTCAGGGGCGCTTTGTGATTCAGAGCTATCGGAGGATAAAGACGAAGCGTTTCACAGATTGCACCGTGGAGATAAACCAAATTCTTAAGCTGTTCTACGCCGGAGAATTCCCATTTTCCGGCGGTTGAATTTGCGGCTATTTCTCGACGGATTTTGTCCTCTTTTTCTGGGTTTTTCGAGAGTAACCAGAAGAACCAGGAAAGAGTTGTGCTTATTGAATCCTTACCAGCAATTAGAAAATTCAAAGTTGCATCTCTCCAAACTTCTTCAGAGATCTTCACTGCTTCGTGATTTGCAGAAACAGCTCTTTTATAGCATGCATACATGTCGTCGTCGTCGTTTTCATGTAACTTTTCTTCTTTTAAACCAATGCATTTATCAAGAAACAGATTAATATTTTCCATAGCTTCAGTCATCTTCTTCTCTGTACCGATTTGCAGATACTTCTGTAACTTCCATACTGTTTCTGGAACAACATGCCTAAAAAAAACAGCTTCCTCTATCTCTTGAAAAGCTTTCACTTCTGGAAAATACTCTAAATCTTTACATAATGAACAAGGATCGTGTCCCAGAATCGTTAAAACAGTACAATCAAACGCGAATCTCTGAAAAACTTCTTGTAAATCGAGATTCTTTACATTTCCAGTTTCAAGAACAGGGAAGAGGGCAATTTCGACCTTTTTCCACGTCGTCTTCGCGACGAATTGAAGAAAACTGATATTACCCATGAATAATTTCGCAGCTTTTCTCTGATTCTCCCATGATTCATCTTCAGCAGCGAAGATCCCAGCTCCAAGAATATCGAAAATCTTCTTGAACTCTGGGCCTTTACCGAAATTAGCAAAATTCTTAGTGAGAATATAATGGACATTAGCTGGATCAGCCGTAACCATCATATCCATGTTAGCAAACCAAGGTCCTTTAAAGAAAAACGTGCCGCCGGAACCCAACATCAATTCCGTCGCGAACTGGTGAACTCTCCTCCCGTTTTGAATCAATTCCGGCGTCATTCCGACGACCGGCCAGTCCGTCAACACAGAGCTCTTACACCATTTCCGGGTAATAGATTCGCAGCATTTGAATACTAGAAAGAGAAGGAGGAATGCTAGAGATGAATAAATAGCTTCTACGTACGACATTTTCCAAACTTGGAAATCTCTGTGAGATCTTTGTAACTTCAACCTGAAACATATTTATAAGTAGAAATGGAAAAATAATTGATTTTTCTTTTTTTATGTATTATTATACATTTTCTTTAATAAACATATTTTTTCTATATATAACTTCAAATACATATTATATTTTTAATGAACTTTTCATTTTCTATTTTTTACTAAGATAGTTAATTTAATTAATTAATCATATGATTAGATAATATATTTTATAGTAAATAGTTAACTAAAACTATTTTCACATATATACGTGTTTATACACATTAATATTTTTACATCCAACTCATTTACCTTTTGTTTCTTATAAATTTCTTATTTATTCACATTATCTTTTATTCATATTATATTTTGTCTGGTAACGATAACTTTCTTTTTTTCTCCTAAACTTTTTCTATTTATTATTCTTATTATATTTATAATTACATTCTACATATTATATTTTTATGTTATAAAATTTTCCGTGTCGAAACTCGAGATTTTATAGGCAATCATGAAAAAAATAAAAATTATATTTTTTATTTAAAGTAAAAAAATTTCATTGTCCGTACCGAACGGTACTAGAGACCGTATCAAAACATTGAAATATCATTAATACCTGCGAAATTATTCAATAGATGACCAATGGGCGGAACTAATGACTAATCAATGAACAATAAACTATGTAAATATTAATTAATTAATTAATGCCAATAAATGGGCACACAAAATTAAATTAAATATATAGGAGAGAGAATTGTATTTTAGTTTTTAAACTCTTACGTGTCATTTAATAAATACCTATTTTTTTCCAATTTTAAATTCATATTTAATTTGAATAATATATTTTCTTATAAAAATTATAAATAAGGCTGGGGTTTACCAAATATATTCCCGAGAACAGGTTACAGTTGGCAGTTACATTTATTGCACCGCTAAAACTATAAAGAATAAGACTTAATATAGGATTTTGTTATCCATTTAATATTTATAATATATTGATTAAATAATTTGGGCTTTATTTGTTATTTCATGGGCTTGATTTTGGAGGCCATCAGCCCAATATCACAAGGAGATTAGCAATTGGAGGTGGTCATTTTCATCCAATCTTTATATATTATAATTGAGTGTTGTTAGTATGGGATGTTAAATTTTAAAATAGTGTAATTATAATGTCTAATTTTTAAAAATTACAAAAGAGCACAATAAATTAATAATATCATTCAAATTCACCCTTAAACTTTAAAATTTGTAAATGATATGCTCTAACTTTTATAATTGTATATTTGAAAAGCATTCATGTTTGAGAGTAACATCAATTAATATTTAAATATATCATTAGTTTATATTTTAACATTTAACTTTAAAATATGTAAACACAACCTTTTAAATCTTGATTAGATTCAAAAATAAAATTTTAAATTATTACTCACTAAAAATTCGAAGAACACTCGAGTTTATTTTTAAATAAATTTAAAAATTTCGGGTGATGTTGAAATGTTTAATTATATTCAATATAAAAATATAAGTATATTTTAAATTATATAGTTAAATGAGATTCAACATCATTGTAGTGATGTTATTCCACAGCTTTATAAATATAATTAATCAAATCATTGTAGAACAAATTCAACAATCTTAAAATTTGTATATGCAAAATTAAAAAAAAATCTTTGAAACTAACTTTATTAAAATTTAGATATGAAAATTTTAAAAACTTTGGAACTAATTTTATCAGTTATATAAAACTCACGCTAAATAAAGACATTGGAGTGCTTGCTCGTATTAATATATATTTGGGCTAATGAAAATTAGGCTATGTTCTGCATGTGTTTTGAGATTTAAAATGTAGTTTGAGAATGTGTTTTCATAATGTGATCATAGATCAAGAATGAATTGGGTGTTCTATAAATTATATATTGAGTTGTAGAATGAAATCATGTTCTGTATGAATTAAGATTGATAATACATTTTCAGTTAAAATATAAGTTTTTACCTTTATTGTTATAAGTATGATGAAAATATCATTTCACTAAAATTAAAATACAACAAAATTGTTTGCATTCAAATCTTTACTCACTATATTATTGACATCGACAAGATTACCGGTCTAGGTACCGTTTCTCTCCGGACCAGTACGAAATATTTTTATTTTTTTTGGGTCAACACGGAAAACCCGGATTCCGACCCGTAAACCTAGTACCCGGAATACTGATCAAAATACTAATGTCGTTCGATTTTTATTATATCGGTCGGTATGAAAACATTATTAATAAAAAAGTTTAAATGAAATTTAGTGTTTTAAGGGTATTATGATAATTGTAAAAATAAGAATGCATTATACAATATCAAATCAACCAAAATTGGTCATTTTGCATTCTAGTTGTTTTCTTCATAATACAATAATGCATTTTGCATAATACAGAATGTAATCGGGTAAGTCTTCTGTAAAATTATCCAAAACACGTTTAATAAATAAAATACATTCTTATATCTGTTGCAGAACATAGCCTTATACTTGACGGTAAAAGTGATATATATACTTGGGGGGAAAAATCATATAACACTGTCATAGTCTACATAATATGAGTTTTTTTAGATAATACCAATGTCAGTAATTGCATATATAATTTAAATATGTTATTAATATAACAATGATATTACTTTTATTACTATTAAGAAATAGAATTGCTCAATATTTTTCTTCTAAAGTTTTAGCACACACATACTCTGATCCGAGGATTTCGAGCACTCAAAGATTCTGAAAATTTTGTGTTCAATGGAACCAAAAAAAATTCCTCCGTTCCTTTTCGTTTTTCTGCACACTTGATACACGAATTAGTAATAACAAGAAATGAATTACACTAATCGTCACTTCACGATTGTATTTCAAGGAACTAAAATCGTATATGCTTCCAACACCCTGTCGATACCAGATTTACACCAATCTTTTCTCTCCGAAAGCTTACCAATGTAAACTCAAAAATATGTTCAAATGTAACATATCAAGATCTTACATAATCGTGCCAAACAAAACGCATAGCCGCAAGTCCTAAGATTTTCCTTTCTCAATTTTCAGCCAAGTCACGCACAGCCCTTGCTTTGTAATTGTTTTGTGTAATAATAATGGGCCAACAATTTCATTTTGGGCCCACATAGTTATTAGAAGCCCAAATAATCAATCCATCAAAGCAGGCCCGATTAGCACCGTGTGGAGGCATTTGATAACTGATTATGATATAAAGTCTAATTATAACTTGTAAATTAATAAAACAACAATAGTATTAAGTACTTTATTATTTGTTAGCTTTATGCGATAAAGATGATGTTATTACCAACGTTTTTTTTTGACATAATTTTGGGTACAATTTTTAAAATTTAAATTAATTAATGAAATATATGTTTAATCTAAGATGTGTATTTTTGAATATATTAATCTGTCTTTACTGTTCTTTTAACCAAATCCAAAAAATCTCATTTCAACTTAAAATGGGATCATTTTTTTTTTATTTTTAATTATAAAATAATAAATAAACCCAATTGACGTTTATCCGATTCAATTACCCTATTTCAAATTTTGAGCTTAAATGAAATTTATTTATGTATGAATTGAAAATTCTTCAGAATCCAAACCAAATTGAAAATAGTTTTAAAATATAAATATTTCTATAAACCACTCAAATTATTGAAATTTTCAACAATAGTATCGTAATTATGTTAATTTACCATACCAACCTCCTCTGGAATTATCGACTAGTAACATAATAATAAATATATTAATTATATTTATTTATATAAATGAACAAAAAAATATTCAAATAATGTTCATAATTATATTCGAACGAACTAACATCATTGTATACTAGTTGAACAAATTTCGAACACGAACTGGTCGGAGCGCATTAGTATCTAGTTTTAATTTTGGATAAATTTCGAATTTTATTAATACTAGTAAATTTCCTTCACATTAACTAATTTTAAATTTATAATTAAATTCAATATTTTGAATATATTGCGCATTAACCATAAGTTTCTTTCAAAATAAATAGTCTTTATAAAATGAAGTTCAATATTTTATAACTCATATTAAAATCCTTTTAAATTTAAATTATATATATCTAATTTTTAATTTTCGAAAATAAATTGATGAGATCCCCGGAACCCGGTACCTCGAACCTGGTCAGAACCAAGTTTGATCAGAGGAGCCCAAATAACATAAGTCGAACTTGGAGGCTTAGATCCAGCCCACGGGAATGAGTGGCCCAGCCAGACCAGGTGGCCCGATCGTCCATTCATATCGATCGGTCCCGATAGGTGGGGCCCAGCATTCCCCCTCGCACCAGGACCGATCGGTCCACACTTTACAGGCCTTTCTTCGGGCCATCCATATTCCTCAACATGCGACGACAACCTCCGACAATCTTGTCAGAGGCGTGGTACGGTGAAGTCGTACGAGCCTCCCTTAGCCTGAGAATAGCAGGCTAGTAGCACCGAAAGGCTTAGCGCCGTGCAGCTCTATGCAGCCATTCCCCGCGGCTGTTCCGCCAGACACGAGCCGACCTAGCCGCAGAGGACAAGCACAAAACGACACCTTACTGTCCACACAACACAGTAGGCGTATAAAAAGGACACTTGGAGTGTGAAGAAAGGGATCTTCCGATCTTTCTTATGAGCTTTTCTTACAAAACCTCCTGTCGATTTATTTTTGATAAGTCTCTTCCCCTTTGTTGTCTAAATAACAAACCTGGTCTTTGTGATTATTACTTCGCTTATTGAACTGACTAAGGGTATTTTTTCTAGCCCTTAGTCAAGTGGTTTTTTTCTCAGCTTTGAGGTTTTCCACTCTAAAACTGCCGTGTCCCTTATGCATTTGGTTTATAATCGTTCTCCACATATTAAATAAATTATAACCGAGTTCGTCTTGCTACGAACCGGTCGACTGTTGACACCCCCGATTTTCGAACTACAACAGTTTGGGGCTGTCCGTAGGGACGATTTTCTAATCCCCATTCGAGGTCTTTACCTGGTATAGGATAATCAAAGGCATGACAACTAGAACTTCGACGAACGATAGTGATACGCTTCCCAGCAGCCTTCCAGCTTCAACGTTCTCTTTACAGGACCTGGAAGCTTTTGTCAGGAAAGTTATAATGGAAGTTACGTCGGAGAGGCTTGGAACAGAACCACCGGCTATTACAAGCACTGTTCCAGCGACCAGAGGGTACGAAAGTGACCCAGACGCGCAGAGCTCCGATGAAGAGGAGATTATCAGGTGCAGAGTAACAATGAGGAGGCCGAGATACCAGTCTATTCCACCTCCTCCAATTAGAACTCCAACTCCAGTTCCTGGGACAGACCAGGAACAGATGCAGAAGCCCATCGATGAACTTACCAGGGAGTTGGAAACCCTGCGAACGCAGAGGGATTGCGGGCCTAATCTGGGGCGCAATTCTGGACTATTTGATCGGGCCATGGATGCCCCGATCAGGCGGAGCAAGGATGATGACTGGTGGCACAACCTGCATATAGCCCAGGCATCATCCCAACAATCTGGAGGTGTTTCCGCCGCGTTGGGAGATTTGATGCTCCCTTTTTTCCGAAGAGATCTGGGCGGCAGTCCCCGATCCATACTACCGCAACCCCGAAGGGTTGCCAGTATTCTGAGGCGACGGTGACCCGATCGATCACGTCGCAGATTTCGAGCTGAGGATGGGGACCGTTCGGGCCCCTGACTCATTGAAGTGCCGCATCTTCGCGGTAGGGTTGCAGGGCGATACCCGGACCTGGTTCAAGAACTTACCAGCCCGATCCATACAGTCGTATGACGGATTCATCCTAGCTTTCTCGAAGCAGTGTGCTCCAAATGTAGGACCGCCCCGTAGTAAGCAGGAACTATAAGACATGAAGTATATCCCGGAAAAGGTGAGTCTCCGTTCTTTAATGGAGAAGTTCAACCGAACTGCTTGGGGTATCAGGTTGGAGCTCCGAGACAAAATCGATATCTTGCAGCAGGTCTTGGGACCGTGTGGCCTTTCGGCCAGCCTTGTGAAGAGCCCACCGTCCACCTTGGGAAAGCTTCTTCAGAAAATCAACAAGTACATCAAGGTGTATGAAGCGCTGGGAGCGTGATATCGAAAGCCTGACATGAATTCTGATACCGCAGGTGATCATAGGGTATCTTACCCTAAGAGACAGCCGAGGGAAGTTGCGGCTGTGGCTGGAAAGGTCGTCCCCCCAAAGGAGGACAATCGGGTCTATTGCGAGTTGCATCACAACCCGATCACCCGACGTTGAAATGCCCGCTACTGCAAGAGACGGTAGCGGCGATGAATAAGGAAAAGCCCCATCATGATGATCGCAGGGGCAAGCGGGCTGACTCTCCCCGAGCGGGCCATCAGGGTAACGATCGTCACAGGCCGAGGGGAAGAGACAATCGGGGTCAGCCCCAACACTACAACGATCGGGCGGGAGACCGAAGGTCCCCCCAACCCGAACAGGATAGAGGCCAGCACGGTCAAGAGAATCGTGGCCAGGGCCGAAGGAGGAGATGGCCGGGCTGTGGCGGCAGAGCCCCGCGAAATGAAGATGACAGACGGGAGCAGCCAACTCCCCCACCTGCCGAAGTGGGCACCCAACCTCCCCCGAATAAGGAGGTGCCTAGAGAAAGAGAGATCGTCGGAAACATTTATTTTATCTCCGGCGGAATAAGGATTAACGAGTCGGTCAGGGACCGAAAAAGAGCAGCGCGTGAGGAGTTTCCCGAGTGCTCCGAATCTGTGGCGCTGGTCAAATATGAATCGGCTGAGCGGTCCTCGACCTTCGAGGGCGATATCATCTTTGCCGCAGCCGATCGAGAAGGGGTTACCGATCCGTGTGATGATCCCCTCATCATCACTGGAGTCATCGCTGACCGATGTGTCCATAGGATTTTGGTGGACACCGGGGCTTCATGCAATCTAATAAAGCGTGAAGTGGCGGAGATGCTAGGAGCCGCGGCTCATGATCTCCCTATCGCCAATATAACCCTTTGGTCGTTCGACCAGAGAAGTGTTATCCCTTGCGGGAAAATTCTTTTCCCGGTCACTCTGGGAGAACCGGGCAGGGATCGATCGGAAACCCTGGAATTCATAGTCGTTGAAGTCGATCTGGTTTACAAAGCTATTATTGCACGGACTGGCCTCAGTAAGTTTGAGGCGGTCCCTTCTACGTACCATATGATGCTCAAGTTCTCCTCCACTCATAGAGTGATTTCTGTCAAGGGGAACCAGAAAGCAGCAAGACAGTGCTACATGAGCTCGTGCCGAACCTTGGCACCGATCAAGAGAGCTCGGGTGGATTTGCTCGAAGAGCCCCCGCACCCGAGGCAAGATATGGAACCCGTTGGGTTCAAGCTAATCAACTTGGTTGAGGATGACTCAACCAATACTACTCGCAACGGGGCACATCTGCCCCCGACCTTCGAAGAAGAATTGGTCCGCTTGTTGAGAAGCAATGTGGACATTTTCGCTTGGACCACAGACGATGTGCCGTGGATTGACCGATCCGAGAGTGAGCATCGGATCAACACTGAGCCCGGAACCAAGCCTATTAGGCAAAAGAGGAGACGCTATTCTCCTAAGAAGATTGAAATCATCCGGGTCGAGGTGAACAGGTTGCTGCGGTCGGGTTTCATTAGGGAGATTCACTACACTGAATGGGTTGCAAACTCGGTGGTGGTCTCCAAGGCAGATGGGAAGTGGAGGATGTGCGTTGATTTTACCGACGTCAACAAGAGCTGTGAGTCAGATCATTTCCCATTGCCGCACATTAACCGATTGGTGGATGCTGTGGCTGGCAGCACAATGATGAGTTCCATGGACGCTTTCTCCGGGTACCATCAGATCTTCCTTGCTAGGGAAGATCAGAAGAAGTCATCATTCATGACAGAAGACGGCGTTTATTGCTACGAGGTTATGCCTTTCGGCTTAAAGAACGCCGGAGCAACATACCAGAGGTTGGTCAACAAGATCTTTAGGGATTTGATAGGCCACGTTATGGAAGTGTATGTTGATGATATGATTGTCAAATCCATGAATGATGAAGATCATATTCCTTATTTGTCTCGCTGTTTTGAAGTATGTCGTAAATATAAACTCAAACTAAATCCAAACAAGTGTTGCTTCGGGATTCGAAGTGGCAAATTCCTTGGATATTATGTTTCTGAGAAAGGCATAGAGGTTAATCCGGAGAAAGTCCAGACAATTATTGACATGCAACCTCCGGAGAAAATCCGGAGAAATAAGCCAGAATTTCAGAGGCTAACTGGCCGATTGGTGGCGCTGAGCAGGTTTATCTCTAGATCCACGGAGCATGCCCTCCCCTTTTTCAGGACATTAAGGAAAGCCAGCCATCTCGGCTGGACCGAAGAGTGCGATCGGGCATTTTCCGACTTGAAGACTTATTTGAGCACTCCTCCTATGATGGTAAGTCCGACTTGCCATGACCCCTTATGGTTATATTTGGCCGTGTTAGAAGCTGCAGTCAGTGCAGCCTTGGTAACCATTAGGGATGACATTCACCGACCTGTCTACTACGTGAGCCATTCCCTGGTACCAGCCGAAACCAGATATACTACCTTGGAGAAATTCATGTTGGCCTTGCAGAAAGCTATATCTAAGCTTAAGCATTATTTCGAAGGCCGAAAGGTTTATGTATATACTGATCAGCATTTGAAGGCAGTTTTGAGTCAGGCGGACTCCAATGAAAGGTTGGCCAAGTGGAAAATCAAGATCAGTTCCATGTATTTGGAATTCGTTCCCCGAAGGGCGATCAAAACTCAAGTCCTCGCGGATTTCGTGGTCGAGATGACCCGATCGCTCATATTTTTGAACCAAGAGGACGACCGGTGGGTCATTTATGTTGACGGATCAACCTTCGGGGGAAAGGGAGCAGGCATCACCCTTACTACACTTCAAGGCGACGTTATCCACTCCGCGGTCAAGTTCATGTTTTTTGGAACGAATAACGTGGTGGAATACTAGGCCGTGTTTTCGGGGATGACTTTAGCCCAAAAGATGGGAGTTGCAAAGGTGCGAATGTTCTCAGACTCCAAATTGTTGGTGGAGCAATTCGCAGGACGATTCGAAACACATGAGCCAACCATGAAGCTATACCATGCGAAGGTCTTGGAGATGGCAAAAAAGTTCCGTGAATTCTCACTTGACCACGTGACTAGAGAACAAAACAAGGTGGCCGATGCGTTAGCCAGATTGGATGCAAGCTTACCAGACGTTGGACCAGGCACAATATTGGTCCATATTAAGGACCGACATTCGGTTGAAATCTCTGTGACCGAACAGTCGTTTGAGGAGGTGGGGGCTTTATGCCATGAACTCCAGGACTTAAAGATAAACGTTGTTGACTCACCGGTAGATACCACGTGGATGGCCCCTTTTGTCAAGTATCTGACCAACGGGCATCTACCGAAAAATGCATCAAAGGCCAGAAAAATTGAAACCCGGGCGACGCGATATGTGCTAGATGACTGACACTTATTCAAGAAAAGCTTTGAAGGACCGCTCTTGCGATGTCTATCCCCTATAGAGGCTGAGACCGTCATGATTTATGTTCATGAAGGGATGTACGGTATACATTCTCGGGCTCGATCGCTATATCATCGCGTTATTAGGGCCAGGTATTTCTGGCCGATGCTCCTTGAGGATGCTAAGAAGTACACAAGACGCTGCGCTGCTTGCCAACACCATTCTCCAGTCCCCCAATTGCCAGGAGCATCATTGTCGATGACCCCACTTCCTTGTCCATTTGACAGATGGGGGATTGACATCCTGGGACCGTTCCCTCGATCGGTCCAACAGCGAAAGTTTTGTATTGTGGTTGTTGAATATTATACAAATTGGATCGAGGCTGAAGCGGTGGCTATTATTTTCGAAAAGGTTGTGAATCACTTCCTATGGAGGAACATCATAAGCCGTTTCGGAGTACCTCGAGCTTTTGTATCAGACAATGGACTTCAATTCCACGGAAAAGCCGTTCGGAATTTTTGCGTCAAATTGGGTATTGCTCAGCACTTCTCGTCGGTGCTCATCTCCAAACCAACGGATTGACGGAGATGTCCAACAAGGTTATCCTGAAGGGATTAAAAACTAAGTTGGAAAATTTTGGGGGAAAGTGGCCCGATCACATCTACGAGGTTCTATGGGCTTACCGCACTACTCCCCATTCAATGACCCAAGAATCTCCATTCTCTTTGGTATATGGGTCCGAAGCGGTCAGTGTAGATAGCCATACGATCATCTCGGATAACCCAATATGACGAGCATCTAAATGTTGAGCGAAGATCCTTAGATTTGGAAATGATTGAAGAGAAAAGGAACGCCATCTATGCGCGTATGTGTGCTTATCAAAGAACAATGGAGCGAGCTCATAACAAATGGGTCGTGCCCAGAGAATTCTCAGAAGGCGACATCGTTCTCAGGAATGTAAGTGTAACGACCCTCCTTTCCGCTTGCACGATATTGTCCGCTTTGGACTAGGCTGACCCTAATGACACCCACCTAGTCATCACGGACTTACTTTTTCCCTAGCCCCCACACTTCCCAGTGGGTCACCCATCCCTGAATTGCTCCAGGGTGAGCACGTTTAACTTTCCAGTTTTAACGTTCTACTTGCCACTTTGCTAGGGAAAAGGCCTCGTACAATGGAAGACAAATCACTATACTTAATCTCTGATCGTTCCCCGTCTATAGCCGATGTAGGGATTCGCCTAAGGTGCCCTCTCTCTCGCACCCCCGAGGGGTCCTTACAGTAAGAGTTCAAAGAAACGTTGAGAAGCTGGACAGGAATTGGGAAGGGCCCTATCGGGTCCTGAAGAACCTTGGTGCTGGGGCTTATAAGTTAGAAAAATTGGATGGAAGTGAGATCCCCATAACCTGGAATGTTATGATCTTAAGGCTCTATTTTATATAAAGCATTTGACGTTATTCAGTAATTCTGAACTGTAAAATGTTACTCAAACATGAATAAGTTACAATGGGTGCAATACAAATTATTTCTAGTTAGGCAAGTGACCGATCTCGAAGTTGGATTTTCTGGACGAGTTTGGACTGGTGACTGTAGCGATCCATCCATAAGACTCCCAAGTAGTGTGACCGCTATGACGAGTCAGTTGCTTCTACGCTTGCTGAGTACTTAGATGAATCACAATCTCTCAGAACTTACTACGAACTCAATTTCCCCTTCAACGGCACCCACCACATAGAAGTAGCTCTTGTCTTCTTGTGCTTGATCCATGAGCGAGATAACAAGGACAGAGTTAGCCGATCAAAGTGCAAGCCAAAGCTCGCCATGTGACTATTTTAAGAACCGGGGCTTCGGATAAATTTGTCATGAGACTTATAGAGCACCAAGGCAATGCCGCCAAAGTTATAATATTTTATAGGGACGGATTCAAGTGTGGTCTGTTGGTGCAGTTGGAATTCTCTAACTTACTAAACCTAGCAAGATTCAGAGTTAAGTTGAGAGGACCGTTCGGTCCGGGTTTAGCTTGAGCCCCGAACTTACACTTAGCAAAAAGGACATTTTATTCAGAAACAGAGTTTACAAATACAGAAGGGAAGGGATTGGAAATTTAGAGCTTAGTCTATTTGTCATTCTTCCTTATCTGCTTCCCCAGACTTCTCCGCAATCCATGTCTTGAGATCCTTCACCATTTTCCCCATTTCTTCAACTATTTCGTTGACCGATTTCTCCATCAGGTCAAAGAGTGGATAGTTGAGTTCGTTCTCCAGCGGGGGTTCTTCTAGCTCTGGGATCTCACGGAAGTTTCCATCTTTGGTTAGGGGATCGATCGTATCCCAACGTTCATCTTCGGGATCCAGACCAAACTTGCTAATCATTTGGTCCTTCATGTTATCCATATATTGGGAGACGCTCGGTCCATAAACGTTTGCCGCTAAGGCAAACATCAGGGGCGAGCGGGCAAAACCCAAAAGGGCTTCACGAACCGCGCCCTCAGTTGCTCCTTAGACCCTAACCAAGTCTTCTTTCAATGCTTCCCTTTCTTCCTTTAAGGTATCTTTCTCTTCCTGGGATCGAAGGAGAAGTCTATTGCTCTCATCAGATATTTCTTGAATTTGACGCTCCAGTTCCAAAACACGGGCCGTAGCGGAGTTAGCAGCTGCTAGGGCCTCTCTGGCCTTAGAAGCAGCTAGGGAAAGCTAAGTACCCGCTCCAAGCAACTCTCCATTCAGACGGTCTCGATCGGCTCGGACCGATTCCATCTCTTTCTGCTTGATCTCAACTTGCCGCTGAGCTAAGGCAAGTTAGCTTTCCAGAACTTCAGAAGCCGAAGAGATGCTTCGGCTTAGCTGGACGACAGAAGCAAGGTCCAAAGCCATTCTATGTGTCTGCAAGAAACAAATTGGAGTATGAACACGCACCCGAACGGGGCAGCAAGTGTTGAGTACAGCTTACCACAGCCTGAGACTCCAGATAGGCTAGCACCAGGCCAGGAAGCCCGCAGTCAATACCGGGCGGGTTTTTCCTCCCCAAGAGCCAGTATTCTTCGAGGGCGGCATCCTTCCATGAAGGGGGGACCCTTTTCGGTCCCCGGGCTTTGGAAACGGAGACTACCATCTCCTGGATAGCCTCCCGAATGGCCTCGGGGTTGGACAAGGACGGGGCCGATCTCTCCCCAATGGTGACCTCTTTCGTCGGGATCGGGGCTGCAGGCCTGCTCACAGCTGACCACAACCTTTTGTATTCCTTCGGGGCTTCCTCTTCGAGGCCCCGCTTGCTCGTTGACGCGGAGACTGAAGGTCTCGGAGCTCTATCCTCTAATCTGGAGGATGGGCGGACGTCTTCCACCCGCATTGACCCCTGCAGCAACAACCGCAAGACGTTAAGATCCAGAGGGGAGTTATTTCCGATTTTGTACATGGCGGGAAGGGCTAACGAGCGCATCCTTTGAGAAATCACCTCGTCCACCTCATCCATCGATCAGGGCTCTGGCCTCTGGTTGCTAGAGCTCCCCGCTGATCGTGAAGGCCCAGCCGCGGCGCTGGGCTTAGGCTTGGATGCTTGCAGCCGAGCCTCCTTTTTAGCTTTTGCAGCAGCAGCCACTGCAACGAGTCGGTTTCCAGACATTATATCAGTGGAAAGTGCAAAAGAAAAATAATAAGGATAAGGAAATATGAACTTAAGGAAGCCAAAGTCGTACCCGAATCTTCTGACCCCGACGAGTCGGAGCTAGAGAAGATACCCTTCGGGGCAGGGGCGTCAGTTCTTCCTGCTACCTCTATCTCTAGCAGCTTCTTCTCCCGAAGAATGTCTATTCGTTTCAGACGCCTTTCGGGAGGAGAAAGCATTGCCAAGGTGTTGGCAATATCCTGGCGGGATGGGTTGAACCGGCTTCGGTCCAATTTCCCGATGTCAGGGTGGGAAGTTAGGAAGGTAACTTTCAGCAGGTCCTCCCTCGGGATGTCTATCCAAACGTAGCAAGATTCCCATTCATGAAGGGAATCTTCATTGTCTACGATAATACAATCATTTGTTCGGGTCGCTATATAATACAGCATGCGACCCCCTAACAACCTTCTTTCCCTGCGGGATCCCACCAGGAATAGGTTGAAAAAGTGTCTGAGGGTCGGCTCTACCCTCTGTTTGTGGCAATAAAAAATAAAGACGATTATATAAACAAAACTGCCCGGAAAAAGAGCGAAAGTCGGGCAATGAATCTCCCGAAGTACGGCCGCGACAAAAGGGTGAAGAGGGAATCGCAGGCCGGACCTCAGGGAGGCATAGCTAACGGGGATGGTGTTAGCCGGAACGTTCATCTCGGCGGGAAGAAAGCAAGGAATGTCCATCTCGGCGAGAAGGAAGCAAGGAACGTCCTCCTTCCCCCTCCAGATGGGATAATGAGCAGGGATTGAAAATTTGACCCGAAATGCGTCGAGGTCCATTTCAGATATATCTGGATACCTAGCCCTATGAGGTACCATGGATGGTTACCTTAGAATTTACGAGAAAATTGGAGTTGAAAGACGGTTGAGCAAAATTGCCAGAGAGTTCTAAGACATGAACAGTTTGTCGCAAAGTTCTAAAGCTTGAAAAGTTTATATAAATATTTCTATAAACCACTCAAATTATTGAAATTTTCAACAATAGTATCGTAATTATATTAATTTACCATACCAACCTCCTCTGGAAGTATCGACTAGTAACATAATAATAAATATATTAATTATATTTATTTATATAAATAAACAAAAAAATATTCGAACAATGTTCATAATTATATTCGAACGAACTAACATCATTGTATACTAGTTGAACAAATTTCGAACACGAACTGGTCGGAGCGCATTAGTATCTAGTTTTAATTTTGGATAAATTTTGAATTTTATTAATACTAGTAAATTTCCTTCACATTAACTAATTTTAAATTTATAATTAAATTTAATATTTTGAATATATTGCACATTAACCATAAGTTTCTTTCAAAATAAATAGTCTTTATAAAATGAAGTTCAATATTTTATAACTCAGATTAAAATGCTTTTAAATTTAAATTATATGTATCTAATTTTTAATTTTCGAAAATAAATTGATGAGATACTCGGAACCCGGTACCTCGAACCTGATCAGAACCAAGCTTGATCAGAGGAGCCCAAATAACATATGCCGAACTTGGAGGCCCAGATCCAGCCCACGGGAATGAGTGGCCCAGCCACGCCAGGTGGCCCGATCGTCCATTCATATCGATCGGTCCCGATAGGTGGGACCCAGCTTTCTCCCTCGCACCAGGACCGATTGGTCCACACTTTACAGACCCTTCTTCTGGCCATCCATATTCCTCAGCATGCGACGACAATCTCCGACAATCTTGTCAGATGTGTGGTCTGGTGAAGTCGTACGAGCCTCCCTTAGCCTGGGAATAGCCGGCTAGTAGCGCCGAAAGGCCTAGCGCCGTACATCTCTATGCAGCCATTCCCGGCGGCTGCTCCGCCTGACACGAGCCGACCTAACCACAGAGGACAAGCACAAAACGACACCTTACTGTCCACACAGCACAATAGGCATATAAAAAGGACACTTGGGGTGTGAAGAAAGGGATCTTCCGATCTTTCTTACGAGCTTTTCTTACAAAACCTTCTGTCGATTTATTTTTGATAAGTCTCTTCCCCTTTGTTGTCTAAAGAACAAACATGGTCTTTGTGATTATTACTTCGCTTATTGAACTGACTAAGGGTATTTTTTCTAGCCTTTAGTTAATTGGTTTTTTCCTCAGCTTTGAGGTTTTCCACTCTAAAACTACTGTGTCTCTTCTGCATTTGGTTTATAATCGTTATCCACATATTAAATAAATTATAACCGAGTTCGTCTTGCTACGAACCGATCGACTGTTCACACCCCCGGTTTTCGAACCACAACATAAATACAAAATAAACTCATTTTTAAAAATGATTGATCATCAAATCTAGGTTAAATAAATTTTATTTTCTCTTAGATATCCAAAATTTCAGTTAAATTTTAAGGGTGTGTTATGTATGTATTGTGATAATATAAATGTATTTTCAGAAACGATTGTCATAATGTATTTATAGAATGTAAATATTTTTAAGTGTTTTGTATAATAAATAATGAATTAAGAATATTGTTCTTTGGAAAATGGTTATGAGAATGTATTATTAATACTAAAGTACTATTTTGCCCTTACAGTTATAGAAAAGAAATTTATTAATTAGAAATACATCAAACTCATATTAAACAGAATTAACATACTTAAATTTTAATGTTGTATTGATAGTTAAGCAGAATAGCAGTACACTCTCTACATCTCTTCGGTGATTTTAAACAAATAATGCATAACTTTTCTAAATCCATTACAGAAAAATATAGCCAAGAAAACAAACCCAGATTAATGCAAAATTTTGATGCTCCCATCGATTAATGGTAAACCTTATATACATTATTTGTTTTCTTGGCTAGAATTTTCTGTCATGGATTTAGAAAAGTTACGTATTATTTGTTTAAAATCACCGAAGAGATGTAGAGGGTGTACTGCTATTCTGTTAAACCATCAATACAACACCTTATATACAATGAAATCTTAATTGTTGGGCAATTTTCCCTTCTCATATTGTCCGAGAACCCCATTGAATTCAAGCTCTTTACAAATTACTCGTTAGTTCACAAGAATCATTCACCATTGCTATTCTCATCATCCAAAACCCTATTTTGTTATTAATAAAGAATATCAATCTAATTTAGATTCAAGTAATTAAATATAATCAAACAAATTAATCTACTTGCTCTTGCTTTAATCCTCTTTCGTCATTAGGTAATCATTTCCTTCCAAGCAATTCTGCAACAATTCATCAATCAACTACGATATATCCTCTATACAGAAATTCCATCAATATTTCGATAAAAAAAATCACAAAATCACATAATCTGATTTTTTTATAAGGGCTATCGGCGATTTTTTGCAGGGCCATGGGTTCCTAGATGAAATACTATCGAGAACGAAGGAATCACCAATAATACAAAAAAACGTGCATTATCAGATCCAGAGGAAGCAGAAATTACCTTCTAGTACAAAGTATTCTTTTTTCAGTCGAGGTTAGAGAAGAATCGGCAAATCTAAATGATAGAAGAATCTTAATGAAAAGAATAATAATTTAAAAAGTACAAATAGAGAATAGTAGTTTGATCATATATTTTTTAAAATGCATTCCAAGAATTTATAATTAGGGATTTGAGTCATTTTGCATTGAAGAAGAAATGATTGTTATTTATAACGTGTTTTGAGAATGGATTGTCAGAATAACAATGAAAACGTTGGGGTGTTCTGTAAACAAATCCAAAACGCATTATAAAAATGACAACGCGATCTGACAATACAATCAGAATATGCACTAAATCGTGGTGAAGTGTACGCAGCAATAAAAAAACACGCGAATTAAGATACTTATCCGTCTTATAAATGTAAGAAAACAACCTCGCTAATCATAATTGTGAACTTTAACCTTCATCCCATTTTTCATGTGGAGTACAACAGAGGCACTTGGACAAACAGAGTCACCATCAATCACCTCAAACTTAAAACGGCTGACAATGGCGGCGATCGCGATTTTCAGCATAAGTAACGCCATATCTTTACCTAAGCAACTCCGGGGACCGGCGTTAAACGCCGGAAACTTGAAACACGGCACAGTTATGATCAACCCACGCTCGGAAATCCATCTCTCCGGTTTGAATTCAAGGCAATCTTCACCCCATATGGATTCCATTCTTCCCATCGAAAAGAACGATATCACTATCTTTGTATTCGCTTCCACACGGTGGCCGGAGGGTAGAGTATCCAATTTCAGCGGCGCTTTGTGATTCAGAGCTATCGGAGGATAAAGACGAAGCGTTTCACAGATTGCACCGTGGAGATAAACAAAGTTCTTAAGCTGTTCTACGCCGGAGAATTCCCATTTTCCGGCGGTTGAATTTGCGGCTATTTCTCGACGGATTTTGTCCTCTTTTTCTGGGTTTTTCGTGAGTAACCAGAAGAGCCAGGAAAGAGTTGTGCTTATTGAATCCTTACCAGCAATTAGAAAATTCAAAGTTGCATCTCTCCAGACTTCTTCAGAGATCTTCACTGCTTCGTGATTTGCAGAAACAGCTCTTTTATAGCATGCATACATGTCGTCGCCGTTTTCATGTAATTTTTCTTCGTTCAGTCCAATGCATTTATCAAGAAACCGATTAATATTTTCCATAGCTTCGGTCATCTTCTTCTCTGTACCCATTTGCAGATACTTCTGTAACTTCCATATTGTTTCTGGAACAATATGCCTAAAAAAAAACGCTTCCTCCATCTCTTGAAAAGCTTTTACCTCTGGAAAATACTCCAAATCTTTACATAATGAACCAGGATCGTGTCCAAGAATCATTAAAACAGTACAATCAAACGAGAACCTCTGAAAAACTTCCTGTAAATCGAGATGCTTTACATTTCCAGTTTCAAGAACAGGGAATAGGGCGGTTTCCACCTTTTTCCACGTCGTCTTCGCGACAAATTGAAGGAAACTAGTATTACCCATGAACAACTTCGCAGCTTTTCTCTGATTCTCCCATGATTCATCTTCAGCAGCAAAGATCCCATCTCCCAGAGTATCGAAAATCTTTTTGAACTCTGGGCCTTTACCGAAATTAGCAAAATTCTTTGTGAGAATGTAATGGACGTTGACAGGATCAGCCGTAATCATCATATCCATGTTAGCAAACCAAGGTCCTCTCAAGAAAAACGTGCCGCCGGATCCCAACATTAAATCCGTCGCGAACTGGTGAACTCTGCTCCTGTTTTGAATCAATTCCGGCGTCATTCCGACAACCGGCCAGTCCGTCAACACAGAGCTCTTCCACCATTTCCGGGTAAGGGCCTCGCCGCATTTGAATAGTATAAAGAGAACGAGGAATGCTATAGAATAAATAGCTTCTACGTACGACATTTTCAAAACTTGGAAATCTCTGCGAGGTCTTCTGTAACTTCAACCTGAAACACATTTATAAGTATAAATGGAAAGATAGCTTATTTTTTTATAGATAAAATTGCATAATTAGCTCAATACTAACGGTGTAAAAGACATATCCTCCAATTTACAAAATTACAAGAATAACAACCAAAGTTGTCGATACTGTTTGATTTTTTATTCCTAACATTCTAGTACCGGTTTTCCGTAAATTGAAAACCGTTTGAAAACTCCTCACAAAGTACGCAAATAAGAACCGTTTGAAAAATTATACAAAATTTATCTTTGATGTTCGATATTTGTGCATAAAATATTAAAAATTTAGGAGTTCATTAAATCACCAATGATAAACGGTATTGAAAACTTGAGGTGTCTTATGTGCATTTAATTGAAGTTTGAGAGTTACAAATAAATATTTTTGCTCGAAAATGTACCATATTTGTAGGGGTGAGCAAAAACTTTGGAATATCGAATACTAACCGAAATTTTGTTATTTCGGTATTTGGATTTCGGTTTGGTATTTCTTTTTATGAAATTTGTTTTGGTATTCGATAAAAAGAATAAAAATTTGGTATATGACGAATTACCAAATTAATTTATATAATATTTATATTTTTAAAATTTTTAATTGAGTCATTAGTCCTTTAATTATTGATATCAAGTTTTTATATATTGATCAATTGAGATGTAATTTGTAATAAGGTTTCTCATAAAGTATTTGATTTTTATAGAAGTTTTTCAAGTTCGGAAAAAATGTTAATGCATTTATATGCACTAAAGATTGGCTTCGCGGACTATACGTTATATTTGAGCACATTCCCCACATAAATTGATCCGACTCTAAAAATTTAACAGTTATCTCACTGTGATTTTGAAAAGTTAAACCAAACAACCCAAAGTATATGAATTGAGAATCTAGACCTAGTTAAAGAATAAAAATATTATATACAAAATTAAGTTACCCAAATTTAATGACTAATCACTTATTAACCTATTATAAATTAAATTTTATGTGAATTCAATGAATTATGTACTTCAAATAATGTAATAATAAGTACAAATGACTTAAAATCATTAATACCTGCGAAATTATTGAATTGATGTCCAAACAGGATAATGAATGAACATTAAACTACATAAATATTAATTAATCAATTAATGCCATGAAATTGGTACACAAATTAAATGTGAAATCTATATTACAAATAGCGTATGTTTTATTTAGCTGAGAATTGTATTTTAGTTTTTAAACTCTTATGAGCAATTTAATAAATATCTACTTTTTTCCAATGTTAGGTTTATATTTAATTTGAATACTATATTTTATTATAAAAATGATAAAATAACATATTTCTGGAAGGCTGGGGTATAACAAATAAATCCCCGAGACAGATTGCAGTTGGCGGTACATTTATTGCATCGCTAAAACTATAAGTAATATAAGACTTGAATTAGGTTTTTGTGATAAAATATTTTAGATTTGCATTTAATATTTATAATTGATAAATAAAATAACAATGAATTGTATATTGATTAAAGAGAAAATTACATAAATAACCCAAAAAACAATGAACTGTGTAAATTTATCAATATTGTTTATATTTTTACTCATTATCTTTGATGAGAATCGATCAGGTACCCTACAATGGGTGAGACATAATAATGATTGAGTCGACCCATGTAGTAGAAGTGAACTTGCGCAACTCAACTTAGTACATTTAAGATGAATTGGTCCGATGTTCCGCGATGGGACCGAAGATAAACTTGGCAAAATAAAACAGTTTCTGACAGATGGCCCTATGGTTCGTTTCAAACGGTTACAAACACACGCGTTCCACGCTTCGGGCCTCCACAAGTTTACCACGCCTCGGGCCATATCACGCAGACCACGCTTCGATCCTGACCACATTTTACATTGCGCGACAACAATCTCTAGCAAACCTGTCAGAGGCAGTTACAGGGCGTGGATTACACACGCCTTTAACTCTATAAATACAGAGCACGACGACGGAACAAACATGACTCTTTGGATGTGAAGAATAGGTCGTTACTCTACCAAGATTATTCTCTTGCTTTCTTATCCTCGTTATCTTCATAAGCCTATGTTCTTCTTGTACTGAACTTTGATTTGATTATTGAATCGACTGAGAACATTCCCTGCTCTTCGTCAAGTGGTTTTTTCCCATTTCCCGGGGTTTTCCACTCTAAATTGTTTTGCCTCGTTACCGTTTATATTTTTTCAATCGATCTCCCACCATCAATAAATCATAACCGAGTTCGTTTTTTAACGAACCGGATGACTGTTAGTATCCCTAAAAAGAGACTATAACAATCTTACGGTACATGATTTTCTGTTAAGTTGGCAAACATTTTTCCGTTAGCATGAGTGATCCTTAAAGTACGCAAATAAGACATGTTTGAACTATTATACAAAATTACTCTATAATGTTAGAGAATTGTGTATAAAATATAAAATATTAACAAATTCGTTAAACGATATTAGAAATTTGAGATGTCTTATGTACATTTAATTGAAGTTAAAGGACCACAATTATATATTTTTACTCAAAAAATATATTATATCTACAATTTCGTAAATGATAGAGTATCTCATTTACACATCCCGTGAATCTGGAAGTGGTAGGCAAACATCAAACATTGATTAAATTATGCTGGGCTATATTTGTAATTACATGGGCTTTAGTATGGAGGCCCAACAACCCAATTACATGGGGATTAGTAATTGGAGGTGGTCATTTTTATCCAATATTTAAGATCCAAATATTCAATATTATAGTTATACGTAAGTTTTGTTTGTAGATACAACTATATTTAAAAATATTGTAATGATAATGCATCAATTTTCAAAATCGCAAAATAGTACAAGAAACAATTATAATCGTTTAAATGGATCCCAAAACATTAAGATTTGTAAATATTATGTTCTATAAGGTTTTTAATAGAAAACTTACATTTTATGTCTCTCAAATTTTTTCCAAATTCAATTAAGTCATTAAATTCAAATTAAGTTTTTCAAATTGATATTACTCAATTTTAGTAAGACATTACTAAATAATCTTAAACTCAAATAATTATAATATTTATTGTTAAATTAATTTTAATCATTTATAAAAAACAGTGAAATCAAGCAACCTTTTGGATTTTATACTAAAAAAATATCACGGTGTAACAATTCAAATTTTGTCGAAATTTTAAAAATGATGATTAGTTTTTATTGTCGATCTGGTTTTCTAAAAAAATGTAACAAATATATTTTTAAATATAAATATTTTAAAATTTTAAAAATTGTATCATGTGGTTTAACATGTCTGAATTCCGAGTTCCAATTCATTATGAAATCATTATATAGAGCCGAATAAATTTGCGTGTTGAAATTTGAGTCCAAAATTACAACAAAATTTCAGTTTAAGGTCATTAAAACATTGTATTATAAATGTTGAAATTTAATTTAACTATAATTAATATACTTTTGAGTTTAAGGTCATTTTAGTAATTTTAGATTAAAATTGATAATTTATCAAATTTGAATGACTTAATTGAATTTGTTTAAATTGAAGTATCCAAATTGATTTTAGATTGAGATATTAAAAATGAAATTATTATGTTTTATTATTGTATATTTTATTCATGAAAATAAGAACTATTCAACTTTATCATAACCTCAATTAATGTTTTAAATGTATCATTATTTTGAATTCAACCCTTTAAACTTAAAAGTATTAAAGAATGTCTCTACATCATGAAAAATTATAAAATAATGTTGTACATTGAGAGTTGAAGGTCATTTTAAATGAATTTTAAATTTTGGGTGCAAAATAATTAATTTATAAACTCTAAATAAATCACTTATATTATTCCATTTACGTAATTAATAATTTTTTTACAAATTGAAATCCAAAATGTTACATAACAATACTAATTCAATTTGACAATCACATTATCATAAAAATATACAATTAATTAAATTGGTTAGTGGATTACAAATAATGTTATAATATTAACAATTCCACTATCACTAGACTAGGGCCACTTTTTCTTTTCTATTTGTAATATGTCTCAAAATACCATTTCAAGTGTATGATGTTGAAATTTTAATTATATTCAATATAAAATATCAATATATCTTTAAATGATAGGGTATGGTCGAAATGTTTAATGAGATTCAAAATACACATTTAAAGACATCAAGATATTATGTGATAATATTCTACGTATTTACTATTTAAAAATGTAATCATTCCATTTCTCTAATCAATGTAGAGGAATTCAACAATCTTTAAAGTTGTATATACAAATTAACAAAAAATAGAACTAATTTTGTGAGTTACATAAATATTTGATTTCAGGATTTTATAAAAAAAATTAATAAAATATGAGTACTAAATATATATATAACCTTCAATTTATCTTTCACACTAAATAAAACGGTTTTTTCATCCAATTAATGTTTAAAAAAATCATGTTTTTTTAACGTCAAACGCATTCATTGGGCGCGGCTGCATTCCTAAGTCACAGCCGTGTTTAATTTGGAACGTGGCCACGTTCTAATTAGGGTGAAAGTACAATTTTAACCCTCCTCTTCTCCTATAAATGATCTCTCCTTCCTACACTTTTTACACCATCTCTCCTTCATCCAATATATAAATATTAAGGTATAATAGTATTTCAATAAGTTTAAATTCTTGTATTTATTTAATTGTTACTTAGTATGTTTAATGTGTTGTTTAATTTTATTAGTATGTTTAGGTATGAATATTAAGTTTAATGTGTAGTTTAAGTATTTGTTTTCTAAGTGTTGTTTAATTTGAATATTTATTTTAACTATAAAATTTGTTAAATATGTTTAGAGATATTTAGGGTGTGTATTATGAGAATGTAAATGTGTTTTCAGAATGGATTATTAGAATGTATTTATAGAATATGAATCTATTTAAATGTTCTGCATGATAAATAATGAATAATGAAATTATAATGATGTTCTGTAAAAAATGGTTATAAGAATGCTTTCTCAATACTAAAGTACTATTTTACCCTTATAATTATAGAAACAAGATTTATTTAATTAGAAATAAGTAGGGGTATTCATTCGGTAAATATAGAAACCAAATAAGTCAAAAAATTAGCTACCGAATTGAATTTTTTCGGTTCGGTATTTACCGAAATACCAAATTTTCTGAAATTTAATCAAATTAAACATAAAAATTAATCAAATAATACATTTAATTATATAATTAAATACAAAAATATTAGTTTTAAATTAAAGAATAGGTTATATTCGGTATTCGGTAAAGTACCGAATACCGATTTTTTTACTAAACCGAAACTGAATGCCGAAATGGCCGTTTCGGTATCGGTATTTGAGGGAAAACGAATACCGAACCGATTTTATAATTCGGTATTAGTTCGGTAAAAAAATTGGTAAACGATTCGGTATTCGGTTTTTACCGAATAGTGAACACCCCTAGAAATAAGGAATTTGGTCATAATGGTGGTTTGGTCAGAGATTTTTTAAAATACATTTCATGAATTTAAAATGAGGGATTCATGTCATTTTGCGTTGGGATGTTCTGTAAACGAATTCAAAATGTATTTTAAAAATGATAATGCATTCTGAAATTGCAATCTTTGTAAGTGTTCTGCATGATAAATAATGAATATAAATGTGAGAATATATTGTCATAAACGCATACTGTGAGAATATAAATGTGTTTTCAGAATGTACTGTCATAATGTATTTATAGAATGTAAATCTTTGTAAGTGTTCTGCATGATAAATACTGAATAATGAATTAAAAATAGTGTTATGTAAAAAATGGTTATGAGAATGCATTATTAATACTAAAATACTATTTTGCCATAACAGTTATAGAAAAGAAGATTTATTAATTAGAAATACATCAAACTCATATTAAACAGAATTAACATACTTAAATTTCAATGTCGTCTTGATGGTCTAGCAGAATATGAGTACACCCTCCACATCTCTTTGGTGATTTTATCTGTAAGTGTGTCAATTGTAATATCAGTTTGATTGCTCACATGCTCCTCATTACATTCGTTTTCTTGTTCTATATTTTGTTCTTGATTTTTTTCAGATCTGTCCAACTTAGAGCCATCGTCAGAAATATCTGAATGACGAAGAAAATTATGTATAGCCATTGTGGTTGGAATCAAAGCCATCTGATGTTTGAATTTGATGTTGGGTGACATATCAACTAAAATATGAAATCATTTCTTCCAAACTCCAAGTGTTCTTTCAATCACCATACGGAGAGATGAATGATTGTGATTCAATAACTCATTTGGACCATTATAGCGGGGCGCTCGTCGGAAATAAGGCATATGATACCGTACACATCGATGATGAGTGATATAGCCCACAGTGTTTGAAAATCCAGCATCAACTAAATAATATTTACCTAAATATCACCAAAGATAAATAATATTTTATACATTTTATATATCTTTAAAGTTGATGAGAACTCTAGGACCGGGTACCCTGTGATGGGTGAGACCCGATAACAGTTGGGCCGAGTTAACTAATCAAAACGAATTCTCACAGCCCAATTACACCTTTAGGAAGACCGGCCCGATGTTCAACACGGAGGACCGAAGATAACCTTGGTAAAAATAAGCGTTATCTGCCAGCTGGCTCCGTGGTTCGGTCCGAACGGTTACAAAACGGNTTTGAATTTGATGTTGGGTGACATATCAACTAAAATATGAAATCATTTCTTCCAAACTCGAAGTGTTCTTTCAATCACCATACGGAGAAATGAATGATTGTGATTCAATAACTCATTTGGACCATTATAGCGGGGCGCTCGTCGGAAATAAGGCATATGATACCGTACACATCGATGATGAGTGATATAGCCCACAGTGTTTGAAAATCCAGCATCAACTAAATAATATTTACCTAAATATCACCAAAGATAAATAATATTCTATACATTTTATATATCTTTAAAGTATTTAAACCTGGTGGTGGTTTAGGAAATTGATATCTGTCATCTTCAATGCATCGAGAAAGTATAATACTGTCATGCGTTATACCTTCAGATCCGGCAATTTTCTGCAGGGCCATGGGTTCCTAGATGAAATATTATTGAGAACGAAGGTATCGCCAAGAATACAAAAAAAACATAAAAACGTGCATTATAATATCCGGAGGAATAAGATATTACATTTTAGTACAAAGTACTCTATTTTTAGTCGAGGTTGGAGAGGAATCGGCAAATCTAAAGGATAGAAGAACCCTAATAAAAAGAAGAATAATTTAAAGAGTAAAAATAGAGAAGGGTAGTGTGGTTATATATTTTTTAAAATGTATTCCAAGAATTCAAAATTATGGATTTGGGTCATTTTGTATTGAAGAATAAAACTCATAACGCATTTTGAGAATAGATTGTCAAAATGACAATAAAAACGTTGGAGTGTTATGTAAACAAATCCAAAATGCATTATAAAATGATAACGTGTTCTGACAATGCAATCAGAACATACACTTAGTGTAATGTTTAGGATTATTATTTGTTTCTTAGTAAAAGTGTTGTTTAATATATTTAGAATATTTAGTATATAATTTAATTAAAATATTAGTTTTAATTGATGAATTTATATATATATATATATATTATTTTAGTGTTTAAGATTGATATTTCTTTTTCTTAAAATGTTGTTTAATATGTTTAGAATATTTAGTATATAATTTAATTTAAATATTTGTTTAATTATAAAATTTGTTTAATATATTTAGAGTTGTTTAGTTTAGTGTTTAGGATTAGTATTTTTATTTTTAAAGAATAGATTAATATTTTAGAATATTTAGTATATAATTTAATTGGAGTATTTGTTTTAATTAATAATTTTTTTAATTAGTAATACAATCCCCAAATTGGAATATTTTCTTAAAATATTCTAAATATTTTAGAATATTTAGTACATAATTTAAAATGGTGGCATTGGTCCCCAAATTTTGTTGATTTTGACAAATTTGATCTCCAAATTATTTTTTGGCGTATACAGTCCCCAAACTTCAATTAATTGGTAATATTCATCCCTATAGTTTGTAAAAGTTGGCAAATTCAATCCACAAAATTCATAATTAGTTCCCAAAGTTTAAAAAATGCAAAACAAATCCTCATTATTTACGTTTAGTGGCAAAAATAGTCTCCAAATTTGGGGAATTTGGCGAAATTGGTACCTAAATTATTTAACGGCCGTTAGGGTTTACGTTTTTCAAAACGTTGAGGACCAATGTTGCAAAAATTATTTAACGGCCATAATTGCTATTTTTCAAAACGTTGAGGACCTCTAACACCGTTATGGATCTTTTTTGCCAAAACTGTGGAATTACGAGGATCAAATACGTCATTGTATTTGTTTGGGGACTAATATTGCCGAAATTGAAAATTTTGAGGACTAATATTGTCAATTTTGATAAACAATAGAGACTAGTTTTGTCAAACCATACAAAAGTCGGAGACCTGTTTTGCCATACTAAAATTTTGAGGTTCAAAATTGTCAAATTTTCAAAACTATGGGAATTCAATTTGCCATAACCCTTAAACCATGGGGATCATATCTAAGCATCGCCCAGTAATATTTAGTTTAGTGTTTAGAAATATTAGTTTTTTTAAAGAGTAGTATTTGTTTAGAAATATTTAGTTTATTTTTTCTAATTAGTATTTGTTTTTTATCGTTTAGAAATATTTAGTTTACTGTTTATGATTATTATCCGATTTTTTTGAAAGTGTTGATTAAGATGTTTATAATATTTAGTATAGATTTAATTTCAATCTTTGTTCTAATTAGTATTTCTATTTTTTTGTTTAGAAATATTTAGTTTAGTGTTTAGTATTAGTTTATGATTTTTTGTTTAGTATGTTTAGAATATTGAATTTGTTGTTTAATTTTGGTGTAAAATTTTTTATGCAGATATAAGTCGTCGTCGTTCTCGTATTCCAGCATCGACTACATTGTTGTATCGTCAAGAACAATATATTAGTAGCGATGTTGTCCGAGGTGAACATGGAGGTGTTTTACAGTTCAAACATGGAGAATATTACTTGAACACATTGGGACAGCTGGATGATAGAGTGAGTGCATACTTGATCGAATGTGGGTTCTATGGCGTTTTGAAGACCATCAGAATGAGATTAGATACTCATCTAATGACTGCACTTATCGAGCGTTGGAGACCAGAAACACACATGTTCTTTTTATCTTATGGTGAAGCGACCGTTACTCTGCACTTATCACTTATTTGGGGCCTATCTATTCAGAGTGTTGCTATTACGGATATAAGAACCACTAGAAGTTAAATGGATTGGATTTCCTTTTGTAGCTGCACTTTCAGCTGGACTCCAGCGACATTCGTATTAAGTGATCCGTATTTCAAAATACGGCAATTGGGAGAGTTCGTCCTTTGTCGGGCTGCATCACCATTATCAAGTGATGCGGAAGTCCTCCAGTTCGCTCTTGGTGAATGTTATGTTATCTGACACAAATGGGGATAATGCGAAGCTTTTGATGATGGATCTTTTTGGAAATGTCAAAGAGTTTAAAGCGATGAGTTGGGGATATGTTGTACCCGTGAATTTATATCGCGAGTTATGCAACGGGGCAATGGATGGAGTGACGGTAGGTGGAGTGTTTCGGCTACTTCATGTGCATTTTGTACTATATAACATTATTTTCATTATGTTTCTAATACTTGTGTAATTTATTTCTTTGTACTTGTAGATTTGGGTATGGTCTCGGATACCATCGATCACCCCTTCGTTAAGGGGGCGTTTTGTGGATTTTGGTTATGACGCTCGATGTTTTTAGTCTTTTGGATGGAGGTGAACTTCCACTATCATTTGTTTGACCCAATGAAACTTGTTTTGGTGATATTTATGTTATGTTGTTGCAGAGTTCTCGGAGGTCGGTTGGACCACCATGACACGGGGAACAACTCTATACGGTTATGTAGAGACTCCCTGATCTTATTGGCCGTTGGGATGGTAATGTTACATGTTTAGGCGACCGAGTTAGATGATGTCGCAAAGAACCAATTAGGCGGCAACTTGGAGGCTTCACAACGGGTGAGGGAAGCAGGAGACATTGCATTTTCACAAGTGTATGGGTACTCGCCTTCCCCTCATTACACATATCCTAGTCATGAGTTTAATCCACATATGACGCAACCTCCACCTCATGAGACTTAGCCATCTTACCCCCATCGTACGGTGCAACAAGCCAGAGATGACACTCCTATCAGCATCCTCGACCGAACCCTGAAATTGGCCAGAGTTCGTGGCAACCTCCGTATCAAACGCCACACAATGCCCTCGGTCTATTCCCAGTGTGCCGCCTTCTTTGCGACGCGGTCGTCGTCCACGTAGAACACAGAAGAAATCATCTAGTAATCTACAGTCGTATGATTATACTATAGATTTTGATTTTATATGATTAATTAGTATTGTTTCCGAATTCTACATAGTAAAGTATTTTAAAAACAATTGTTTCTTACAAATGAAAAAATTAATTATCTAAATCTATGTCAGTTCGGATTCTCGTGCTTCATCTTCGTCCTGCTCTATTTTTTTTTTAGCAGGAATGGTCATGCCATAAAATTTATCCGGCGATAGTCCACTCGTACTCTGGCCTTAAGGAGTACAACACCGCATGTTTATATGTCGATCGGAGGGTGTCCAACGTAGAGTTCCGTATGAACATGTTATATGTTTCTCGAATAATTTTTTTCGCAGCTCTGACTTCATGGGAGCAATGAACCCTATACGTGTGTCATTTCGAACACGTGCATGTTTGTCGCTGTAGGTCAACAATGTGAATGTAAGACGAATTGCTCCTTACGTTTTCTACCTCTACTTCTGCTACGAGTCAGCATCCTACATTACTATGACGTGGTAATTAGCTTTTCTTTTTGCTCGAAGGTAAAAAATTTTAGCTGCAGTCATGAGGACATCCGTGTTCGAAGTCATGCTTTCAATTTCATGAGGACACTCAATAAATGTTCAGTTGACCTAGTAGAAGGTCGTCATGACAATCTTACAAATTGGAAGACGACGAGCAGCTTTCAAAGCTCCATTTATTGTTTCAACCTGGTTAGTAGTTAGCGTTCAATAACACTTGGTCATGTCATGGGTCAGAGTCCACTTCACTGTGTCCTTTTCCTCTAGCAATCACCATACATCAAGATTCATATTTTGCATCTCCGTCATCTCATTGAGCCTTTTATACTCTTTAGATCTTGCTCCCGCTCTATACACAATCCATTTTAACTCGGTGTTTTTGAATGTGCTATATAGGTTGGAAACAAAAATGTCGGAGACACCAACGATGGTGCAAGTGCCCGTTTTGAAAAGCTTCCATTTCATTCACCGATTCTAAAATGTCTGTTGCTCGATCGGAGATGACACATGTTTCTCGATCCCTAATTACATAACGATCGATGTTTTGCAAAAATCATTTCCAGGCTATGTAACTTTCGGTGTCTACCAAAGTGAAAGCAACGGAGATAACGTGCCCACCACCATCGCGTCCGACGGCCACAAGCAATTTATGGTTATACCCGACAAATGATACAAATGATGTTAATTAGACCATACATGATTTGTCAAAGTAAAAAACTAGCAACAACATTTTTCATACATTGAGTACGAGTGGGTGGCGTCAACGGAAAGAACCGGATTACAATATTGATAAGCGTCTATGCTAGGTCGGAAAGCGCAAAACACATAGTGAATCATGTAGTTCGGGGGACCAAGCGTTGTTTCGTGCAAATTCCATCTTACAATAGTCATATCGTTCCTTACAATCATCACATGGAACAAGGATGACAATTTCTTCATTGAAGACTCCCACGAATCGTACATCATCTCGAAGCTACGCTACAGTGGGTACCAAGCTTGCTCGTACTTCACAGTCAACCTGTAGTTTACGTGAATATGAGTCTGGACCGTCTGCACTTTGATATCTATGAAAGCAAAAAAAAACATTTTAGAAACTTATAATAAAATTATTTCATACTACGAACATTACGTACCGTTATCATTTCTGATGAATGACTTCATCGCGTAAGCAATAAGATTCTGTGAAATATTGTGGTGACCTTTCTCCAACAATACATTGTCGCATGTGTGGTCATAATCGTACACAGAAATTTGCCACATGCGGTCACGAGCGGAACAAATTGCTCGTAGATTAAACAGACATGTACCACCTACACATTTGATTACCCACTTCTCCAAATTGCTTTTTATTACTCTGTATTGCCACCGTTTACGAATATGAAAGTGTGTAATGTAATACTTCAAGTGAAACATATCTTTGAATTTCATCATAACAGCAAAATGGGGTTTGTCAACATCGTACTTCGTGTAGCGACATTTTAAAATGGGTATATCATTATCATCTCTCTCAAAATGTTTTTCCATGTGAATGAACGTCATGTCCATTTCCTCCAAAGAGCATTGCAATCGCGGAACTAAACCACTGCCAGTATGCACAGACCCAGTTGACTCTAGGTCTTCCTCTGGTTCCAAATTTTCTGTTTCATCTTCATCTTCGACCACGATTTCCGGTTCTGGATCATCATCTAAACTAACCTCGTTCTCTTCCCCCACAACTTGGTAACCTACTACATTGGGAAGTAGGCGGATTCCCACTAGACATTGCATTGTCGGTGTTCCAATAGTTAAAGTTGCTTAGGTTGTGAATGCGATTGTAGTTCGAGTAACTCCATCCAAGTCCAGGATTGTCACCAGAAGGTGTTAATGACGAAGGAAGATTCAGATCAAAATTAAACCAAGAATTGTTATAGAGATCCATGAAAAACTAAATGTTACCGTGGCAACTGCAACTAAACTTTCGTAACCTCTACTGCAAGTCGATGTCGATTACTTCTCAAGTAGTGAATTTCAAAGTAAATAGAGTGCGGTTTATATGCATTTCATTCCGCACACGATCGAGTTCCAAAGTCGCGTCCACGTTTAATTTGGAACGCGACCACGTCCAGTGAACGCATTTGACGTTAAAAAACCTTATTTTTTAAAGCATTAATCTGACGAAAAAGCCTAAATAAAGCCCTTGGAGTGCTTTTTCGTATTGATATATACTTGGGCTAATGAAATTGTTGTTTGACGGCAAAAATGATATATACTTAGGTTGTCACGACTCGGGTGTGAGATATTTTGTGCATATTCTTTAATTTTCACGAATTTGATTAGGTTAAGTTAATGATTTATTGATTAAATATATAATTATATTATTTGTACATTTTTTCGACCAAATGAATATTATTTCAAAACATTTTCCCATCTAGAATATCGGATTACATTAACGGTCACATAAATCAATTAAAAATAGTTTTTTATTAGTTTATTTCATATTTTTTAAAAAAATTACATACTCGATGTACCCTACACATGATGCGCACACGCCAAGTGTGTTGTTGGATCATTAATAAAATGTTAGAAAATAATTATATGCTTAAAACTATCTAATTTATAAATCTATTAATGTAATCAATTTAGTTGTGCTTTAGATATCTATTACAAAGTCAACTTTTTTGTTTAGAGAATATTGAACTTTTACATGAAGTAAAATGGGAAACTCTAATTATTATATATAAATATAATTGTGATCCCAATTAGACTTATATTTTTATATTTATTATCCACAAAATATGAAAATGAAGACACTAATTATCAAATTTTCTAGTAAGATCCTATTGATTCATTGAATCTGTATAATTATTATTTTTTATTTGTATTCTCAATTATTCTAAGAAATAAAACGGCACTACCAAACCATACTGTTTTTTGAAACCCGTACAAATGTAATTATCAAGTATTGAAATCCGTCAACATTCACACGTCGAGAGGCTGTAAATTGCACCGTGTGGAGGCATTAAATAACTGATTATGATATAAAGTATAATTATGACTCCTAAATTAATAAAACAACAATAATATTAATTAATAAGTAATTGATTATTTGTAAGATTTATGCGATAAAGATGATGTTATTACCAAAGCTTTAAAATTGACATAATTTTGGGTACATTTTTAAAAATATAATTAATTAATGAAATATGTGTTAAATCTATGAAGTGTATTTTTGAATATATTAATCTGTCTTTACTGTTCTTTTATCCAAATCCAAAACATCTAAAGTATAAATTTCAACTTAAAATGGATTCATTTTTTTATTTTTATTTTTAATTATAAAATAATAAATAAACCCAATTGACGGTTATCCGATTCAATTACCCCATTTCAAAATTTTAGCATAAATGAATTTTATTTATTTATGAATGAAATGAAAATTCTCAAGAATCCAATCCAAATTGAAAATAGTATAGAAATATAATATTTCTATAAACTATTCAAATTATTGAAGTTTTTAACAATAATATCGTAATTATATTTATGAGAAAATTGTGTTCATGACCCCTTATGTTTAAAATAGTGTAAATGCGATGCCCTCAAAGTTTGTAAATTGCGTGAGAAGCCACCGAAGTTTTAAAATCGTTCAAAAATGACACTCGAGTGAATAGTAAAGGTTTTCGTTTTTTTCGTATAAGTGATTTTGATAATTTATGCGTTATTTTTAAAATTTTCAAAGTTTGGAGACATAGTCATAACATCTTTTCAAGATTAATGAGTCAAATAGAAACTATCAGACGTTTAAAATATGAACGAGCATAAGGGTCAAATATAAACGGTTTCGGATGTTAAGGGGACAATCACGTAATTTTCAAACTTTGAGGGCACGATATTTACAACATTTAAAAGTTTGGGGGCCAACCGTGCACATTATATCAACTTCGGAGGTTTTGTATGCAATTTACAAACTTTAGAGACACCGCCTTTACACTATTTTATACATTATGGGTCAATTACAAACACCACTCTTATATTTATTTACAATTCCAACCACTTGTGGAATTATCGACTAGTAACGTATAATATATATAGTAATTATATTTATTTATATACACAACAATTAAATTAATTGGTAAAATCATTTTCCAACTTGTGTAGACTACACATTAATGTAAATCAAATATTAATTTAGAAAGATACTCATTAAATCTTGGGAGAACTACATTGGGTCATAATAATTACGAGAGTATATGTATTTAATACTATAGCTAGCAACTTCTATGTACATAAGTCATAACTTATATCGATCATACATATAAATATCGATTTTTCATTGCTGCATCAATCTTGATATTAAGAGGATTATGAAAAATTCTCACATACAAATGTAATATTACAAATTCACGTATTAAGGCATTGAGGTTCGTGAGATTCATAGGTTTCGTAAAAATGAAGTGTTATAGTAGTCGATACACAAGCATATACGAGTGATCAAGCAAGAGTTGATTCTCGATTTGGCTACGATATTCTATGTTGGTTCGAATCTATCAAAAGTAGACATCTCAATATGATATCGCCATATTGATAAGTCACCCGTAATAATAACGTCATATACAAGTAGTATCAACCAATATGACTTAATTGTGCGAAATAAAATTACCATATGATTACTTCACATTATATAATAAATTTATATAGAAATTGATGTATTCAATTCATAAAATTTCATAATTTTGATAAATTTGATATATTCCAAAATTTTAAGGTATTTTGGTCCCTAAATTTGCAATATTTGACAAATCAGATTCATATTGTGGTACATTCGATCTTCGAATTTTGATTTTGACCAAAATTTTGGTACCAATTATACTTAATACAAAATTTATAAATTAATTTTACCAAAAATTAGAAATTATAAAGATATGTTTTGTTATTTTTATATTTTGAAGATAACAATTATTAAAATAATAAAACTTAAAAGAACAAAATATCTAAATCATGAAATACGTGAGATCCAATTTGCGTCTCATTATAGATAAGTTTTAGTGTTTTAGTTGATGTATTTTTTACATGAAAACGATTTCGACTGTTGCTATCCGTACAAATTAAATGACGTCATTAAATAAAATAAAATGGTACCTTTCAAGTACTCTTATTGTACTTCTACACCTCCACCTTTATTTGCAAGATGCCTCCGCTCCTTTTTATATATTCATTCTCGCCTCTATAAAAATAGAAAAATACAATTTCACCCCTCAGAAGAATGAGGAAGCTGATGAGGAGATTCTCAAGAGTCGCAGATTCGTCTCAGTGCGTCGCGTTGTCAGCCGTCTCGCGCCTCGATTGGTCAGGTAAGAGGTGCGCCGCCGCAGTACCGGAGGGACACTTACCGGTTTACGTCGGCGAAGAAATGGAGAGATTCATAGTGAGCGCGGAGATACTGCACCATCCGATTTTCATCGAACTCTTGAATAGATCCGCCGCGGAATACGGATACGAACAGCGCGGCGGTTTACGGATCCCCTGCCAAGTCTACATCTTCGAACGCGTACTGCGTACTATCCACGTCGGCGATCGCGAGAAACAAGAACTGCTCCGATCTATCTCCGGTGAGTTGTGAAGGCAGCGTCGCGGTGGATTTCGTAGATTATTCACTCTACCGCCCGTCTTTCGACGGTTTCTGTTCTAAGCTGGTGATGAATTAGTGAAATCCTGAAACTAACTTCATAAATACTTTTTATATCGTCCGTACCATCTGCTCTTCAATATTTACTCTATCCATAATTTAAAATAACTCGAAAAAAATACAAAAACTTCTCACGGCACCTGAGCAAACTGAAGTTCTTCAATGGTCTTCATTGATACTGCTCCTTGTGTACCGATGAAATACGAATACAACGAACTAGATCACCGGTTTAATGTCGCAATCGAGTATTTCGCAACTCGGGTCTACGTCGGATTACACTTTCTTCAGCTTTTGTTACTCGAAGAAGACGTAAAATGGCTAACTCGTGCATATGTTAACATCGGTGAAGCGGAGCAGGGTATATGTCGATCGGACGATACCGAAGATTTTCGTTACATGGAAGTGGTCCCTCCTGCACAGTAGTAAGTACAAACTATAACGGAAAATCGGGTGATTTAAGTCGTAAAAAACGGAATAATCTCTGCACCTCATTCGGGTTAATCTGAAAAGGCTTCACAAAATCTTCAAACATAACAGGTGACATTTCTTTCATCTTTTTTTCCACTTCCTGAAGACACAAATCTAAACATACGTAAAAGAGGCTATATCGGTAAAGACACGAGCTGTCTCGAATACGAAAACAACTTAGATTTCGATAAAGTTTGTAAGAAATAGGGAAAAGGGATTCAGACCAATCCAGTTATCCTCGTATTTTGCAACAATTCTCTAGCAATCATGTCCAATATAAGCCGATTGTCCCTAAGACCTTTCATCGCGAGTTCTTCGGTCTCATCAATGTACTACGATAAAGACGTAATCAAAATCATCAGTACGAACAAAACGAGCTCGATTAATAAAATGTTACCCTTGTTAACTCTCTAACGAAAAGCTCCGAAACTTCAAGGGTCATATTTGCAGGTATAACTTGAGGATCATCCCACTGATGTTTTCCAAGAGGAAGCATTAGTTGTAGAGAATTACAAAGAGAAATTTACTCATAATTACCCTGAATCTTATGGTTTCACCATCTGTATTATCCGGTCGATCAGCAAGCCCGATTCTTTTCGTCAAGGCTGTGAGTCCCAGCCTCGGATTCATCGGACTTATAACCATTTCTCGAGCAATCTAGAACAAATAAAGTAGAAAAAACCTCAAATGATAAAAGCTTGGAAAAATGCTTCGTGTTACCTTTGTAATTTTCTCAAGATCATCACTCCCTCCATCTGTGATGTCGTCTCCGAACACAATTCGCTCAGCACATCGCCCACCATGAGCAACGATCATTTGCATTTGCAAGTACCCGAAAGTGGTATAGCCTTGATCTACCGTGTCTTCTCGAGGATAAAATACCGAAACTGCGGTTTCCTGGAAAACGGGATCATAGAAGGTTCGTAAAAACATATTTCAGTAAAAAAGCAATGGAAGCTTACAATACCTTGCCACCAGGTAATAGCTGAGAAAATGCATGCCAATCGAATCTAGGGAATAAGTGAGCTAACAATATGTGACCAGCTTCATGCACAGCTAGCAACCTCCTCTTTTCCGTAGATATCTAATATATTTGACTCAACATATGAAAACGAATTTATCGGTGGTAAAGGCATTCGTTAAGCATATTCAAGCTAATGACACCAACGAGAGAAATGTACAGGTACATTAAAAAAACAAGTCAATTATAACATTCGGGTAATGAAAGGAATCATACGCTTTGTTCGATTTTCTGTTGTTCCTCTTCTGTGAGAAGAACGCCCATTCCCTCAAGCAACTGCTTGTCCAAGACATCAATTATGTCTTGCTGTTCAATTTTTGTATGCTTCTTCCTCACCTGTTTCAGTAATAATTAATCTCAAATGTGACGTGAAAGTTCGATGTGGACGAAGTTTGAAATGCACTAGTGATTTAGTGCATTATAATAAGCACTTATGAAATTAAACACCACAAAAATAAAGATATATCACATGCTATAAAGAGGTACTTAAATACTAATCTCTGTATAAATCACCACCATTAAGGAAAAAATAAGGTATTAGCTTACAGCCATTACTCCTGCTTCATTCACTAGATTTCTTATATCTGCACCAGAATAGCCAAGAGTACGGAACACTACCTGCGAAAAGAAAAAAGTACTTGACGACAAAGAAGGGTCTTCAAAATATACAAATGTAAGGAAGTTTCGAAGTATCTCTTCTAAAATGCTGCGCCAAGCCTCGTAAAATGATGCACAAGAGAAGATGAGATTGCATGAAGAAAAAAAACCTTCTCAAAATCGACATCTTCAGCAAGATCCTTCCCAGCACTATGAACACCAAATATCTGCACTCTTTGTTTTGCATCGGGTAATCCGATATATACCCTCCGATCGATACGCCCAGGTCGAACAAACTCTAGATCTAACTCATCTGGTCGATTAGTAGCACAAAGGAAAATAATAGCTTGTCTCAGTGAGAACCTATCAGCACCAGTTCTTTCTTTCCTGCGTTATTTAAAATTTATTTATCATCAGGGAGATGAAATTTTAGGACAAGAAGTTTTATGACAGGGACAGTATCAGTTGATATTAAATAATATTTTCATACTTACTCGCCGTCCAACTGAGCAACAAGTGCCTCGAATGTTGCTCTTCTTCGTGGATCCCTTCTAGCATGCCGTCCAGCAATAGCATCTATCTCATCTATAAATACAAATGCAGGAGCCTGAAAAAGAGACTAATTAATGACATGTTTACACTAATACTAATCTTCATCATGCATGTAAAAGAACATTTTTTCACAGATTTTTGGTGGCGAATACTAAGGGAACAAACATCTAAAATGATTGGTGTGGATAAAAATGCATGGGAGTGACGATAAAAATTCTCTAAAGAAATAATTGAATCTGACGATATTTTGAGCCAAGATTAATCAAACTTTGTGTTTGATCATTTACTTAAAAAAGTGAACTTACATTTCTCCTTGCAATAGAAAATAACTCATTTATTCTTGCAGCACCACTTTTTTCGCTATCTGTAAACTCAGCCCCTGAAGCGAAAACAAAAGGCAATCCACTTTCCTTTGACAATGTACGAGCAAAGAGGGTTTTGCCGGTTCCTGGTGGTCCAGATAGAAGAACACCCTGTATTACAGGTTATATCAGTGATAAGCTGAATTATCAATACATTCAACGTAGAGTGCATAAGGAAAAAATTAAAGGTACCATACTCGCACAAACTTCACTTTTTTTTCATAATACTGCATTGGATTTCCCATATATATCATCAATTCATCGAGAAGATCCCACACGTCTCCTCCTAATACAACTTCATTATGCATTGATTTTGTTTCACCAACTTCCCCAATGGGCTGTGAATGAAAAAATAAAAAACACTCAAAAGTATGTAAAATAGAAATTAAGGGAACAAAGCGAAGCAACTCACCAGTGTGAAGTTCTCAGCATATGCCAAATCAAGAAGCTGATTATATTTTTTATAAAGAAAACGGCTGGTAGTAATGTGAAGAAGCATCACAGTCTCCTTGATGAACCACAAAATCAGTAACCCGGGCAGTAGCGCAAAAACGACTTTTAGAAAGTAATGGATCTGCCTCTTCTGAAGAAGATCAATCTCAGCTCCAGAACCAGCTATAGCCTCAAACAAATAAGGATCCAGAGGAATGTCAACCTAGCAAAAAACAAACCGAACTGGTAAAAAGCTATAAAAAGAGAGAACACAATGACTCAAAGTTTATAGGACTCACGATGTACTCTAAAGGGAATCCTTCCTTCATTGTCACATACAATCTCTTGAGATCCTCTGTAAATACGACAGCAGCAACCTGAATGAAAAAAAGCTTTTTAGTTTCCGAGGTTTAGTTATCTTCTAGATAATTGTTTGAAAATTAGCTTTATCTTCCAACAGGAAATCTCACATATTCACTGTAGTAGAACTGCTTTTATAAAAAACAATAATAATTTCAAAAAATAAAATATAGCAATGAACCGATAAAAAAAATCAATCAACCATTTTTTACCTCGAACATGATCGGCTACACTATAGTTCACACCGGTCCAACCAGTTCACTAAAATTGAGTCAAATTCACCCTCTCATAACTTCCAGGGCATTTAAACTAAGGTTTCCCTAAATTGAAAAGATTACACACAATTCGCTGGAGATTTCTAATCTAGTGAAGGCAATATATCAAACAGCATAAAGATCTCGCACAGAATATGCTGTCTTAGAATGGAACTGTACAGAATATATGAGTATACACACCTCTGATAATTCAAGTTTTTGCAGGAAGTATGTATATGGAAATTTTGGGCGATAGCACCACCATCTTTTGGATATCCAGGCTGCACGTGTTCCTAGAGCGTTTTTTTCTTTTTCAACTAGATCCTCACGAAGACTGTTCTCTACCTCCTTCATATCAAATTCAACTGCATACTTGGAATGTGAAGAATCTATTTGATCAGCCAGCTTCTCCTTTTGAAGAATCTTATTCCATGTTGTTAGTTTATCACGCCACGTTCCTTGGAAATTTGTATTCTCATCTATAAGAGAAGGATCCAATGAAGAAAGAAACAGCGAAAGAAGTTTGCACATTAAGAAACAAGAATAAATGAAGCGAACCAGACAGCGCTAGATCTTTTAGCAGGACCATTTTTTCCTGTGCATTTAAAGTTGAGTCCTCTATAATTTGGCTTAAGCTCTCTTGAGCTTTTTCCGCATCATTGTCCCAAGAATTTTCCCCAACAAATGAAGTATCATGTATAACTGTTCCATCTGGTGCTTCAATAAACCTCTTAAGCTTCAGGCCTTTGGGAACAGATTTCCTCCACAAAACTTGTTTGAATCTTAAGAATGAAAAATAAATGCACAAATAAGAAAGAGAACAAATGGCATCTGATGCCAAGAACTAAAATGCAAAAATAGTGCAGCAAAAGCATAGCAGGTCCATCTAAAATGTCTGAAATATTTGATTAGCTAAATAAATCTATTTTTTAAAAAATATTTTTATTATTGACATTAGCACTATTATCAATGCTGGCTGTAGTTATTATGATCATAAACTTTTATTGCAGGATCTGTTATAGCTTTTTTCGCTACTTCTCCTCGGATTTTATACATATCTAACTAAAGAATATATGCACAAAATCAGCAAAAAAAGTATTTCTGAAACAGAACAAGGCCATTCTCTCCCATTTGCTGCCGTTTATTACAAGCAAAATCCTACTTCAACAAGTGACACTAGAAAAAGGTCAAATTTTCAAGAATGGGTAAAAACCGAGATGTGAAATTTCTTCAAGGCCTAAACACTAAGCTGTTAACCATAAATAATTGCTAGTAAAAAACTCAACACTGTATGCATGTGAAAAAGAGCTCATTAGTTCTCTGCTAGCAACTTAGAAACAAAGCACATTACAAACTGATAAAGAAAAATAGGAGAGAACAAATTACTTTCTCAAATTAGCAGGTGTGGGCTCAGGAATCACTGCCTCCATGAATGCCTCAGCCATCTCTCTTCTTTCATGATTAATCATCGGAGCTCGGACTGCTTTATAAATAGTTCGACTGGATAAAATAGAGACGAATATGTAAAGCAGCAATACACCAAACCTTCTTAGATCCCAATTATTTACATCCTGCAGAAGATAACGAATTTAATAAGTATACCAAGCTAATGTGGCATTTCTATCCATTTATTTGCAAAGTCCCAAAATATAAACAGGCAGACTGTGAAGCACACTCTATTTCATTTTCTTAGAACAAGCCTACTGTATACCCCAAAAAAGAATTTGTTTAAAAGGCCTCGCAAGTAAGCTTCAAAACTACAAACTTTGTAGTAATTTACCCCAAAATAGAACTTATTTCCAGTCTATTAGTAAGTTTGAAACAAAACTCTTCTTCCACGGTCCACATTTTAGACTTTGCCAAATAAACTATTTGAAACCCCATTAAGATGCCTCAATGCCCAAGTGAACCAAAAAACTACTCTGTAGTTTTTCAACAGCTTAATCATACCTTCCAATGCTCCCATTTATTCCAACTGACAAACTGCGGTAGCACTTCCGAGTTAACTCGATCAAGCCTACTCCTGGCTGCTCCAGCCAACTCTTGGGCCCGGCCGGAAGGATCACCCGCTCCAACCACGGCATCTTGAATATCAAACCCAGTTTCCTTCTTCACAGAATCCCCTAAATTCTCCCAGAATCGTCGAGAACCGCGACCAAAAGACTGTGAGAAACGCTGCCAAGAAAATCCATCATACCCACTAGAGGAAGAAGATGAGGAGGCTGAAATAATCAACCCTCTTGTCCGAGTAGTCCTATAAGTACACTTCGATAATGATACGGTTCTTTGAGAAATAAAAAGATCTTTTGGAGAGAACACGAGCGGCATATGCCGGCAATGAAATGCCGTCACTTCCATCAACTGAATAAAAATAAAAACTTGTAATATCTCACGGTGTTTTCTCCGTTCTAGTTTTCCGGGGTTTCCGTTCAAGTACGGTGGGTTACTGCCATCTCCGCCATGGATTTTGCACTGCAGTCATGACTCAGAGCCGTTCTAATCCATCGCCAATTCTATAAATTGTTAAGAACACCCATCAGTTAATACTATTTAAAAAAATTACCCTATTTCAAGTTTATTTCTAAAAATAACCCGTTACTCCATTCTAAATTATATTTTCTATAAATAATAAAGTGTTATTTTTTAAAAAATTTAAATTTAATATCGATCAATATAAAAATATTGATTAAAACAAAAGAAATTTGAGTTCGATGGATGAGACAACAAATTGCATACGGATTCCGACCAAAACTTGGTCGAGTGAAACAAAGGAAGTTTCTCAGACTTGGCCGATGAATTGGGATGTCTTCTATGCTATTGAACGTAATACGTTGAAACATAAAAACATATGACACATGAAATAAAGAATGTATTATTTAAAATTTTCAAGGATAAAACATCAGCTAATTTAAAATAAATGAAAATATAAATTATCGAAATAAAAAAATTATTGACATGTTTGACTAACGAATTGAAAAAAAATAAATCAGACTCATATATGATATTTGAATTATATAATACATCCAAAGTTACGATGGGATAACATAAATAAATATTATACTAAGAAAAAGATATCATATATTTCAAAACTTGAATAGTTTAAATAAAATGACTCGAACCAATCTCAATATTATGTTAAAATTATAAACATTTCTTGAAATTACAATGAAAACAAATGAAATATTGGTGTTGTTTGAAACTGCTTTCACATCCCGGTGCGATGAACGTGCCGCAGTTTTTTTTCATTTTAACAAAACATTCTTAACAAAAACGTTCGTTTCATCGCTGAAAACTACGGTGAGGTAACAGCACGTTTGAAGCAGTGATGAACAGAACGCAGTTGTTGAATGACCATTATACAATTCCTTTAAAATCATGGTTTAAAATTAATTTTTATCAAAATTAATTTAAATTCTTATTAATATTAATATTGTTTTTATTAATATTAATTTTTATTACAACTATTTAAAAATTTTGTCTATATTAATTTATTTAATAGCTTCCGGACTTTGTAGAGATGGAACATGATCGTAATATGGAAGTACAAATTCCCGTTGATCCATCACATATAGATGTTGAACTTACATGATTAATCACGATAACTACATGATTTGAGTTAGAAATGAAATACGTGATTGCATTGCACTAGCGGGATTGGAGAAGATCGTCGATTTAGATAATTCACTTTTATCAATGTTTGTTTTTTGATACTTTTGATCAATAACTTATTATATTCTAGCAATTTCTTAAATAACGAGTTTATCATAATCAATATAAAATATAATTTGTAAGTAATACACTTTAATTTAAAATAATAACAAAATAGTCATTCTATGAAATCACGATCACTGCACCGCTGTTTCAAAATAGTTTTTTAAAATCACGATCAGTTCACCTCACATCAAGTACAATCATCTTACCTCACCGCTATTTTTCAAATGATGTTCCAAATGTACCCATTAAACAGAGTTAATCACAAATTTTAAAAGATTTAAACAAATCATTAACATATCTTACCAAAATTTCACATTTTTTATGTGGAAAATTAATCTTCTTCAAACACATGTCTATAAATAGTTATCATACATAACAACAAGAAACTCCCCTGGCCTTACGAACTCATGGAAAACAACGACACCCCCAAGAAGACGCTCGGCCGGAGGAAGATCGAGATGAAGAAGATCGAAAAGAAGAGAAGCCGTCAGGTAAGTTTCACGAAACGGCGAAGGAGTTTATTCCGAAAGGCTGCCGAACTCAGTGTTACTTGTAATGCAAAAATCGCCATTGTTGTACAATCGCCGGCGGATAGGATGTTCTCGTTTGGATATCCATATGTTGATGAGTTAATCGAAAGCTATCAGAATGAGATGGATAATGTCTTGCGTTCCAATAACGTTACGGATACGGTAACAATCTTGGAAATTTGTATTACGATTTGAAAATCTAGGGTTTACGGTTTTTTTGCTTTCTTCTTTAACAGAGAACTAATTCCGATGAGGCGCTAAAGCCACTGGGTGCCGAGAAAAGGGAAGCGAGTGGGGGAAGTAAGTTTTGGTGGGATGAGAATATTAGTGAGATGAAGCTTCCTGAACTGGAGAAGTACGCGGCGGCGCTAGAAGCTTTGAGGACTAAAGTGTTGGGTGCCGATCGTCAATTTGGGAAGAAGGAAGTGATAGACACCTTTGGGAGGAAAGTGTTGATCGACACTTCTAGGAGCTGGTAGGAGTTGGGTCCGATCGTCACCTTTGGGAAGAAGATGACGATCATCACCTTCCCAATTCTATAACCAGCTTCATCAATGGTTGATTGACATGTGTCGATCGGCATTAATTGAGCAGGGTCGCCTAAGATAACGATCGGTATTAGGTTCCAGTCTTGAGATCGGTAAAACTTCGATGACGGTCGATCAGCCGAAGAGGGTGCACTGAGAAGGGTCGACAAAGATTAGTGGGCTTTAACCCTAAAGCCCACCTGCAACCATTATATAATGGGTGTCAGCCGTTTTAATGCGGTATTATCATCATATCAGAATTATCAGAAAATAGCAGAGGAGCACGGGAGCAGTTCTGGGTTTAGAACATTTTGTCTGTGTGTTTGATTTAAGTTGCACAAGAACTTGATAGTTCTTGTGACTGCAATCTTTTTTGTTATTTTCGTGATAGTAGATTGACCAGGAGGTGGTCTGTGGTTTTCTCCCGGTACTCGGGTTCCAAGTAAAATTTATGTGTTCTTTTTTCCCATTCCGCATCTGATTTTTTGCTAAGTTTAATCGGTAAAAACGAATCGTAAATTCCATTAAAAGCTAACAAGTGGTATCGGAGCTCTTGGTTATCTGGTTACAGGTGCAGCAGAAGGATTTTTTGCTAAGTGTTCAGATTTCAGAGACTGAAAATGGAGGATTCCAACGTACCGATGATTAAACTCATGTCTGCAAATTATTCCATCTGGAAGGTGAAGATGGAGGACTTGTTGTCCTGTAAGGATTTGTGGGCAACGATCGATCCGGAAAAACCAGAGGGGACAGAACCGCAGAAATGGAAATCGATGAACAAGAAGGCACTGGTGTATATCAGGTCGTGGGTCGACCTGTCGTTGTTTCATCATATTGGAGAGTTGACAGAGCCGAAAGCCATGTGGGACAAACTTCAGAAAATCTGTGAAAGAAAGAATGTGCAGAACAAGGTTGGCACAATAAAGAAGCTGGTAAATCTCAGATATGCCAATAGGTGTCCGATGGCGAAGCACCTGAATAAGTTTCAGGACTTGGTAAATAAGTTGACTCGGGCCAATCTGAAACTTGACGATGAGTTACATGCGCTACTGGTTCTTGGGACACTGCTTGATACTTGGGAAACACTGGTGGTAACCTTGAGTAATTCCACACCAGTGTTGTCGTTATCAGGAGTTGTCGAGAGTCTCCTGAATGAAGAAGAAATGAGAAAAGAAACAAGCAAGGACGGTCGGGGTACTCTGGCCGCTGCTACCGATCGACAGGCACGTGGGTCCAATCGATCGTCAAAACAAAGGAGAAGCAAGTCACGTGGAGGTGACAAGCAGAATGGGGGAAATCCTTCAGGTGGTGAAGGAAGAGCATGTTTTCAGTGTGGGGTCGTCGGACACTTAAAGAAAGACTGTGTCCATTATAAAAGGTCCCAGGAAGTGCACAAGAAGAAGGGCAAGAAGGAGGCCGAGTAGGCCAACATGGTCGGCTCGCAGGGTGACTAGTTGATTGTCCTGTCTCTGGAGGAGATGAACTTGTCGCAGGGGGGGTCGGAGGAGTGAGTCTTTGACTCAGCTGCCTCTTACCATGCAACACCAAACCGCAGCAGTTTCAAGTCTTACACTGTTAGAGATTTCGAAATGGTGAAGATGGGAAATTCTAGTGCATCGTCGATCGTGGGTATCAGATGCATAGAAGTGACGACCAACACATGGATGAAGCTCGTGTTAAACCAAGTAAGACATATTCCCACATTAAGATTAAATTTGCTTTCCGGGAATGCTTTTAATCTTGAAAGGTATACAAGAGTGTGCGGAAATGGCTCGTGGAAGTTGAAGAGAGGGTCACTGGTCGTTGCGAGCGGAGTGCTGCAGCGGACTCTGTACAGAACTTGGGTGTCGACCGTCATGAAGTCAATCGACACAGTGTCGACCGTGGTGAAGTCGATCGCCACAACTGAGTCTGACATTTCTCTAGATACATAGCACAAGAGATTGGCCCACCTGGGAGCCGAAGGGCTTAAATATTTGACGAAGGATGAACTTCTGTCGAATGGCAACTTTGTGCTGAGCCGATGTGAAGACTGCTTGGAAGGGAAGCAACACAGAGTTGCATTCCAAGTTAAGTCGACCAAAAAATCACAACCACTTGCACTGGTCTACAGCGATTTGTGTGGGGAGATGGATGTGGAGACATTCAGTGGCAAAAAATATTTTGTATCATTTGTGGATGATGCCATAAGAAAAGCCTGGGTGTATCTGATTCGAACCAAGGATGAGGCGTTAATCAGGTTCAAAGAATTCCAGCACATGGTGGAAAGAGAGACTGAGAAGAAGTTGATCTGTTTGAGGAGTGATAATGGAGGTGAGTATACCTCGTCGGCATTTGATTTGTATTGTAAGGAGAACGTGATCAGGCATGAGAGGAGAGAGCCTGGAACACCTGCAACACAATGGAATAGCCGAACGGCTAAACCGAACACTGCTCGATAAGGCGAGATGCATGCTCGCTACTGCAAAGTTGCCAAAGAGATTTTGGGGAGAAGCACTGTCAACTGCCTGTTATCTGAGAAACAGGTCTCCTTCGGCATCTATTGATTTTAAGACTCTTGATGAACTTTGGTTCAAGAGAAAACCAAAGTATAATCACTTGAGAGTGTTCGGGTGCAAGGTCAAAATACTGGTTCCCAAGGAACAGAGGAAGAAACTGGATTCACACTCCCAGACAGGAGTGTTTCTGGGATATGGTGAAAATGAATTTGGCTACAAGCTTTGGAATCCAACCGAGAAGAAAGTCATAAGGTCGAGGGATGTGGTATTTTTCGAGGATGAAAATATCACCGATGTGACTTCCGGATCCAAGGGGACGGATCCTGTGAACACTGAAGAACCCCGGTCGACATTGCCGACCGACACTGAGGAAGACCGATCGGCAGAGCCGATCGACACTAATGATGAAGGGTTGGCACCGCCGATCAACATTGAAAGTGACAATGAGGCTGAAGCCCCTGAACATTGCCAACAGCACAATCAGCAGCATGAAGTGCCGATGGGTGAACAGAGAAGGAGTGACAGAGTGAGACACCCTTCCAACAAATACCCAGCAAGGACTATGTGCTCGTCTCAGAACATGGAGAATCTGAGACATATAAGGAGGCTTTGAGTATGAAAGACAGTGACCGATGGAAGAAGGCGATGCATGAGGAGCTCGCCTCGCTTGAAAAGAATCAGACATATGAGTTGGTGAAGGCACCGGTCGGGAGGAGGCCGTTGTCAAACAAGTGGGTTTTCAAGCAGAAATTGGAATCTGATGGGAGTATTCGGTATAAGGCAAGATTAGTGGTGAATGGTTTTAATCAGAAGAAAGGAATTGATTTTGATGAAGTGTTCAGTCCTGTTGTTAAGCTTGTGTCGATCAGAGCGGCTATGGCGCTCGCTGCACAGTTCGACTTGGAGGTCGAACAATTAGATGTGAAAACAACTTTCCTGCGTGGAGATGTTGAGGAAGAGCTGTACATGGAGCAACCCGAGGGGTTTGTAAGGAAAGGAGACGAGTGTAAGGTGTGCAGACTTAGGAGGAGTCTTTATGGTCTCAAACAGACACCAAGACAGTGGTACATGAAGTTTGATAATTTCATGAAAGAAAACAAGTTTGAGCGGTCTAAGGAAGACCACTGCATGTACCGAAAGACCTTCGAAAATAACAGATTTATTCTGTTACTTATCTATGTCGATGACATTCTGTTGATCAGTCAGGATATGAGATTGATCAAAGAGTTAAAAACTCAGTTATCAAAAGCATTTGAGATGAAAGACTTGGGGTCTGCCAATAGAGTTCTTGGGATGTCGATCGTCAGAGACAGAGCAACAAGGGAGATTGTCGTTCATCAGTAGAGATATGTTGAACAGTTGTTGAAAAAGTTCAACATGCATGAGGCAAAGGAAGTCAGTGTACCGATGGGTGCTCAGTTTCGATTGAGCAAGAGTTCTTGTCCGATCACCAAAGCCGATCAGGAGGAAATGTCGATCGTACCATATACATCGTTGGTCGGCAGTCTGATGTATTTGATGGTTTGCACAAGACCAGACATTGCCTTTGCTGTTGGAGTGCTGAGTAGGTATTTGTCGAACCCAGGAAAGGATCATTGGGAAGCAGCAAAGTGGCTTTTGAGATATTTGAAGGGGACCAAGGAGATTGGTCTAAGATATCGAGCTGGGGAGGAGTTGAAACTGGAATGTTTCTGTGATGCAGATTTTGCTGGAGAATTAGAGTCGAGGAAGTCGACCTCAGGGTTTGTATAAGTAATCGGAGGAACAACCATTTCTTGGGGTGCTCGGTTACAGAAATGTGTGGCATTGTCAACCACAGAAACAGAGTATATGGCAATCACAAAGGCAGGGAAAGACATGGTCTGGTTGAAGAGGTGGCTCTCAGAGATCGGTTTCGATATGGAACCGATCATACATTGTGATAGTCAGAGTGCATTGGAGCTTACTAAAAACCCAGCATTTCATTCCAGGACGAAACACGTGGATGTGAAATTCCACTGGATTAGGGATGCAGTGATTGAGAAAACTTTGCAGTTGAGAAAGATACATACTGAAGAAAATCCGGCAGATATGCTCACCAATGTGGTGAGTACGAAGAAACATCATTTATGTCTCAAACAGGTTGGTTTGGGACAGACTGGTAAGATCAATCAGTAATCAGTGATGAGCTCTAAGGCTGGAAGGAGGAGATTGTTGGGTGCCGATCGTCAATTTGGGAAGAAGGAAGTGATAGACACCTTTGGGAGGAAAGTGTCGATCGACACTTCTAGGAGCTGATAGGAGTTGGGTCCGATCGTCACCTTTGGGAAGAAGATGACGATCATCACCTTCCCAATTCTGTAACCAGCTTCATCAATGGCTGATTGACATGTGTCGATTGGCATTAATTGAGCAGGGTCATCTAAGATAACGATCGATACTAGGTTCCAGTCTTGAGAGCGGTAAAGTTTCGGTGACGGTCGATCAGCCGAAGAGGGTGCACTGAGAAGGGTCGACAAAGATTAGTGGGCTTTAACCCTAAAGCCCACCTGCAACCATTATATAATGGGTGTCAGCCGCTTTAATGCGGTATCATCATCATCTCAAAATTATCAGAAAATAGCAGAGGAGCACGGGAGCAGTTCTGGGTTTAGAACATTTTGTCTGTGTGTTTGATTTAAGTTGCACAAGAACTTGATAGTTCTTGTGACTGCAATCTTTTTTGTTATTTTCGTGATAGTAGATTGACCAGGAGGTGGTCTGTGGTTTTCTCCTGGTACTCGGGTTCCACGTAAAATTTATGTGTTCTTTTTTCCCATTCCGCATCTGATTTTTTGCTAAGTTTAATCTGTAAAAACGAATCGTAAATTCCATTAAAAGCTAACATAAAGTTGAGTTAAAAGTGACGGAGATGGAGAAAGCGAGACCCACGGATGAGCTTGCCCGACAATAATTCCTTTTCCAGGGGTGCCTGAAGAGTTGGGGAATTCATCGTATTCAGACAGAGTCGTAGTTTTGAACCCACTTTCTGAGCCTTTTTTTATTGAAATACCTACATCAAGTAATTATTTAACAAAATATTCATCTGCAGTATATTTTGACAGATGAATTTATATTGTAGATGGATATTTTGGCAAATATCCACTTTTGCAGTGGATATTTTGTCAAAACAGCCCACTTTTCGATCTCCATTTGTTTCTCTTAACAATTTTAACCTCCATTGCCAATTTGTTCATTGATTCATTGTAATGGAATTCCCTCACAATTTTGGGGATTAATCAATAAAACTATGAGATTTTTTGGTTAAACTATTGATTTTAATTATGTAAACTTAATATTATATGTTGTTTATTAGATATGGGAAATATGAATAGTATAACTGAGACACACTAGATCTCCAAAGATCTACATTATAATCAATCTGTTAACACATTGTTTCCATATTGAATTCAAGCATAAAAGACGACATGACAATACATTCGCTCTCGGATAAAGTGATACTCCAATCGATCTGTAACTCATTTGAACTACGAAAACTTCACATTAAATGACCAACATAATTAGATCGAGGATATATTTTCATTGCACGAATATTTAGAAAACAGCTCGAAGATAACCTTCGAACTCTCGCATTGCTTTCAACGTAAAAAATCGATGACTGTCTCATCCCAAAAGCCTAAAACATTTAAATGGAACAATCAGTGAGTCAGATTCTCGATCAAACATTATAACGTATAGAGAGACCTTGAAAAGGAATGCAATGGCACAGAGCGGTACAAAAGTTCCCGGACCATTGCAAAGAATCTGCAGTTTAGAATCACAAAGAAGTAGTGATTAGAAGAAGATGATGATGAAGAAGATTTAATTAACCACTTGCGGTCTGATATTGATCATAAGCCAGAGAGCATGACTCATAGCAACCAAAGTTGTGCCAACAGAAGTTATGTACGATTGACGGACTTCTCGACTTCGATATATTTGCATAAAATGGCAATTTTCATCTTCCTAACAACGCACAAAATCCCATTTTATGAAAAATATCGTATAAATCTCATCTTAACTAGAAAAGGTACATAATTTGTGGCAAAAAAGTGGTTCAATAGTTACCTGTTGATGTGCATAAACTGCTTCGACCAGGATGCTTAGAACCCATTAACATTCTCGTTTCCATGGCGCTGTTCCATGAGCCAGTTGCAGCATAAAGACGAGACATAGCTACGAAGTTGGCTGCGTTATCCGGTTCTAAAGAAAAGAGACGTTTTGCTATTCTTTGTCCGAGGACAATGTAGTCGTACATGCTGCAACCTCCAAGAATTGTACTCAAAACACACCCTTCTTTCACTGCTCCTCCTAACTTGCACGCAACATCATAAGCTTCATCCAAATACCCTGTTACATTTTAGATACCCGTACGTTAATCTGTATAACTGCTTCCAATGTATAAATTCTAAGAGTATCTATGTAACTCAGTTCATAAGAGAAATGAATATAGANTCTAAGTAAAATACACTGTGAATTCAATATAATGACAGCAAAACCAGAAATTTACTATAGCTAATGGCTTCTTTCATTGTTCCCTCTCCATAATAATAAAAAACATGCTTTGTGGGTATAATAATGCTTACATGCTGTAATTTTAAGGGAAATTCAAAGAGCAACCATTTGTTTTTCTATTTTCAAAAAAGAGGTCCGAAACAAAGTCAAGTATTTCGAAATCGAGGATTACCTTTATCAGAACGGTGTTTCCGGGATTCGTGGCTCTTCTTCGACTCACGGTTCTTATCTTCTTCCTTGTCCATACGCCTTTTAGTTCTCGATTCGTCGACTACGCAAACAAACCCAACATTATCACTGCGATTCGAAAAAATAGAAGAAATAAAGAAATTGGCATCGAAAATGCAACCTTCATCCTGCCGAGACGATGGAGAAGACCTCTTGCGCGAATTTCCATCCTTCGATTTGGCCATAATGTCCTGATTGATTAGGCCTTCCGGGAGTTCGTTAACCTAAACAGAAATCTCTTTTTCCTTCTATTCGATTTTCATCACTTGCTAAAAATGGAGAAAATACTAAATAGCTATCCATCCTTCGATTGGGCCAACATCCATATGGGCCCAATACTTTGACCCTTCATTAATATTAATTTTAGTTATCCAGAATTACTTTTTAAAGAATTTTTTTACATTTATTATTACTAGCAATCAATCTTAAAAGATTAATATTTGGAGAATTTTCGGGTAATACATCATCAAATTTTAAAATAATAATAATTATAATATGATGATTAATATATTAAAACCCGTTTAAAATTAATTATTGTTTAGCAGCCCGATGTAATTCTTTTATCATTTTCCAGCTGGAGCCCGCCGAGGAAGAACCGGAAATGTCTGTCTTCGCTTTTATAGGTGTTTATATGACGTGGCAACAGACGGAATTGTCGTTTTGTGCGTCTTCCATGTCGTTTCCCTAACTTCAAATACCGAGCTTGCTGTTGGATCGTTGAGCGTACCCTCAAACCACCTACCTCAAAACCTCCGCCTTCCAGTCGGCAGTCACCATTGAACTTTAAATAGCGCCGTTTATTGCATTAGGGCTTTTAGCGGATCTTTGGGGCTGAATTTCAACTCTATTGTTTTGTATTTTGTATTCACTTTTTTTTTGCGATGGCGTTTTCCTCCTCGCTCCTGAAATCTGCGCCGTCACCGCTTCTGGATGTCGATGCTCTTCGATCTTCTGGTCGATCTGCGGTACGGTGTTATCTTGTTTTGATTTTTTCGGGATGCTAGCGAGAGTCTTGGGAATGAGCTGTTTTTTTCTGTTCGCTCTTTGTTTTAGTGTTTCGTTTAGATTTAGGGCATGCTTTAGAATGTCAATGTTCACATTTTTGGAAGTTTTAGATTTTTACAAATGGGAAAATGTGGAGTTATAATATGGTTGCTAATGCTGAAAGGTAAGTTTTTTGCATGCAATCAATAGTGTATCCTGGAATTATTATCCCGGTGAATTAGACCCGACACTTGAATTTAACATTGGTGTAACTATTATGAATGCGTGGGAAGGATTTTTTTAGTGTATGGGTCTAAATGGGGACTGATGCTTTCTCAGATTGATTTATTTCCTCGCAGTTGTTTTTGTTAATGTTTTCCTTTTTGAAAGGGTCTAGATAAGCACTCAACATACTTGAGTGTTCCTATCGCATGCTAATTTTGGCTGGGTTATTATATATCACTCAAAAGTACACCTGATTCTGTTTCAGGTATTAAGAAGCAATTTTGGCCACAATCTCAATTCTGTGAATTTGCAGTCAAGCCTCTTTGGAGCTACAGTCCCTGGGTATTCATCCTTAATGCCGTTCACGTTGCCTAGATGTGTTTACTTTGAATATGCAGATCCATTTGTATATTTGTTAATACTTCACAATTATAATGTTATCAATTTAAACAGGAATTTAGCCAGCCACTCGATTCAGCCCCTTAAAGCAACAGCAACAGAAGCACCTCCAACCGTGCATAGTAAGACATTGAAATTGATCTCTTTATTCATGTTTCAGTCTTTATTGATCTTTTACAAATTTTGAAAATCTTTTTTCTGCATGCTATATCATCAGAATCACAGAGTGGCATTAAAACAAAGGTTGGAATCAATGGTATGTTCTTGCTCTCTTTCATCTTACATATATAAGTCAGTTTAACTGTTATTTGGATGTAGCATCTAACTGAATGAGGGAATTATGCAGGTTTTGGACGGATAGGAAGACTTGTGTTGCGCATAGCTACTGCTAGGGATGATATTGATGTGGTGGCAGTCAATGATCCTTTCACTGATCCAAAATATATGGTCTGTCTGCCTTTTCTTCATTGCTTTTGTTACTTGGATGGTGGATATTTATGATGCAGACTCAGTATGGTTGTTCATTTGCTTAGTTTTTGCTGTGGCTTTTGTTATTCTTCCTGTTTTGTAAGTTAATTTCAATATTTTTGTGATGCGCTAGTCATGTTCTACCTAATATATATGTTTAATGAATTTGGTGATTGAGTGAGAAGTGTGTATAGGATATGCATCAAAGTCGAATTGAATGACCAAGTAACAGATGTGTATCTGTGTTCTTGTCGAGCATCATATTAAAAATGGCACACTTTAATGCACAAGATTATGGTTTGCAGTGCTTGTAAAACACAGAAAATGGCACACTATAATGCAGAGGATATTTACTTTGAAATCTGTATTTAGACGTCTGAGATCATTATCATGCATTTTTCCACGAATACCTTTTTAGTATATCCTGTCTGTAGTAAATGGTAATCTATGTGCCCATGTTCTTCTCAGGCATACATGTTCAAGTTTGATTCAACCCATGGTCGATTTGATGGTTCAATCCAAGTCATTGATGAAACCACTTTGGAAATCAATGGAAAACAGATAAAAGTTAGCAACAAAAGGTACGCATCATCGAAATCTCTTTTTGAGGAACTAATAATACTTATGTATTGGCTGGTATTGAAGCCATAATAATTTTTTGTGGCATCTTCAATGGTAACCGTTAACCAGGGACCCAGCAGAGATTCCATGGGGTGATTATGGAGTTCAGTATGTAGTTGAATCTTCTGGGGTCTTTACAACTGTTGAAAGGGCATCAGCCCACAAAAAGGTCCAGAAGACGCTGAGTAGTTTTTTTTGCCATGTATGGAAGTTTCTTAGTAAACCACTTTTTGTAGGGAGGAGCTGAAAAGGTCATAATCTCTGCTCCGTCTGCCGATGCTCCTATGTTTGTAGTTGGTGTGAATGAGCACACTTACCAGCACAGCATGGATGTTGTCTCCAATGCTAGTTGTACCACTAATTGCCTTGCTCCTCTAGCCAAGGTAGTACTGAAGCTTGAAAGAGCCTCCTAGAGGAAACATAAATCAGGATACAAATTGTTTGTGATGCGAACACACATTTTCCTTTAAATAACCTTCTATTGAAATTTTACAGTTTTTTCCTGGCCTTTGTTATCTATCTTGTGCTGATTTTTTTTCTATCATAATTTTCAGGTCGTCCATGAAGAGTTTGGTATCTTAGAGGGTCTGATGACAACTGTGCATGCAACTACTGGTATACTGTGCATGATGACTTAATAATACCGAGTTCTGGAATTCAATTGTTTGTTTTTTCTTGTCTGTATCCAGCCACACAGAAGACAGTTGATGGCCCCTCAATGAAGGACTGGCGTGGTGGCCGTGGGGCTGGACAGAACATTATACCTAGTTCCACTGGTGCTGCTAAGGTACTATTTGGCATTTCTTCCAGTTTCAGAAGTCTTCGTTTGACACATTTCCTATTTTAATTCCAATTTATAATACGAATTACAGGCTGTTGGAAAAGTCCTTCCAGAACTTAATGGCAAACTCACTGGAATGGCTTTTCGTGTTCCAACCCCGAATGTCTCTGTAGTAGATTTAACGTGTCGCCTTGACAAGAGTGCTTCTTATGAAGATGTGAAGGCAGCCATGAAGTACGTGCACCTCACCTCCCATTTGCTTAATCGCGCATGTGAATGCTAACTGTAGTTTTTTATTTCAAATTTCCCAGATATGCTGCTGAAGGTCCCTTGAAAGGCATCCTTGGGTACACCGATGAAGATGTTGTCTCAAACGATTTTTTGGGAGACACAAGGTATGATCTAAGCTTATATTCGTGTTCTTTCCAAGTCGATACTTATGGAATGTCTCCTTTCATCCTCTTTCCGTAATTAAACTTGGTTTTTCATCGGTATCGAATTCTTCAAAAGGTAAATTTTGTTAAAACATACTCTCTGCTTCCCACAGATCAAGCATATTTGATGCCAAGGCAGGCATCGGCCTTAGCAAATCGTTCATGAAGCTGGTAGCATGGTACGATAACGAGTGGGGCTACAGGTACTATCCCCTCCCATAAATTCTCTCAATTCATAGCAACTATCCATGCACCCTCTTGATCGATCTAACCGTGTTTCCGTACTTTTCTTCAGCAATCGAGTTCTGGACCTGATAGAACACATGGCTCTGGTAGCAAGCTCCAAATAGATAAGTTGTAGTTGATCTTGAAGGAACTAGTTAGAGAATGATTTCTTCAGCTTGCTTACTGCTTTCTGAATTGCCCTTTTTATCTTCTCATCCAAATAATATTCCCGAACTACTACGTAGTACCTTATCGTCGCAATAATTCGGGATCAGAGATGATCGTTGGATCACCGGTGACAGGTTTCAATGTATTAATCAATTTCTTATGGCTTGTTATTTGCATCAATGTACCAATGTAGCTAGTTATATTGGTTCCATTGGTGATTGATATATTGTTGGCCATGTTTAAATCGTATTTGAATTGTGTTTCACCCTTAACCTTGTCCGGTTTTTTGCGATGAGTATACCGATCATGACCATTTTTTATCGATATTCGAATACCATCTAGCATAACTGAGAAATTGTCTAGCTCAGTATATAAAAACATCTTTTAGGTATCCAAAAACCAGCTAACAAATATATCAGAGTGTCTTTTGGTTAAAGAAAATATGAGAAGAGAAAATGTATGATTTTCTAGAATCGGNTCGATACTTATGGAATGTCTCCTTTCATCCTCTTTCCGTAATTAAACTTGGTTTTTCATCGGTATCGAATTCTTCAAAAGGTAAATTTTGTTAAAACATACTCTCTGCTTCCCACAGATCAAGCATATTTGATGCCAAGGCAGGCATCGGCCTTAGCAAATCGTTCATGAAGCTGGTAGCATGGTACGATAACGAGTGGGGCTACAGGTACTATCCCCTCCCATAAATTCTCTCAATTCATAGCAACTATCCATGCACCCTCTTGATCGATCTAACCGTGTTTCCGTACTTTTCTTCAGCAATCGAGTTCTGGACCTGATAGAGCACATGGCTCTGGTAGCAAGCTCCAAATAGATAAGTTGTAGTTGATCTTGAAGGAACTAGTTAGAGAATGATTTCTTCAGCTTGCTTACTGCTTTCTGAATTGCCCTTTTTATCTTCTCATCCAAATAATATTCCCGAACTACTACGTAGTACCTTATCGTCGCAATAATTCGGGATCAGAGATGATAGTTGGATCACCGGTGACAGGTTTCAATGTATTAATCAATTTCTTATGGCTTGTTATTTGCATCAATGTACCAATGTAGCTAGTTATATTGGTTCCATTGGTGATTGATATATTGTTGGCCATGTTTAAATCGTATTTGAATTGTGTTTCACCCTTAACCTTGTCCGGTTTTTTGCGATCAGTATACCGATCATGACCATTTTTTATCGATATTCGAATACCATCTAGCATAACTGAGAAATTGTCTAGCTCAGTATATAAAAACATCTTTTAGGTATCCAAAAACCAGCTAACAAATATATCAGAGTGTCTTTTGGTTAAAGAAAATATGAGAAGAGAAAATGTATGATTTTCTAGAATCGGGTCTTTGGAGGGTTATTCTGGTACATAAACATAGATCCAAACCCGACCCATATTTGATAAAAAAACCGTGACTAGATCCATTCTTCATTCAATATGATTCTTGAATTTTTTTTATGTTTTTTGTTATTAAATGGTACTAATAAATTATCTTTTGGTTTAAGAAAATATGAGAAGAGAGAAATGTATAATTTTCTATGATTAATCGAGTCTTAGTCGATGATTATACATAAATCAAATAATATCGATTTAAAATAATAAACTCGAACCAATTTTGTTTGTATTTGTCAGATCTCCCAACCGATCCATCCCTAAGCTTAGTACATCAATGAAACGTGTTGAACAATTTAACGTTTCATATTCTAAACCACATTAGAAGCAATCTTTTGATATTATTCTATTATTGTGAGCAAGAAAAGTATAATTCCTCCATGTTAACTAACCCCTTTTACACATCTATAAATTCCTTCATTTCCATGACTCAAAGAAACCAATCATGGCTACAGAAACACTCAACACAAGCGAAAACGACAAGCCGAAGAACCCAAATCTCGACCAAGAAATCAAAGAACTCATCTCCGCCCTCACCGGCCGTTACCGCAACCCAAACCATATTATTGACGATGAACAAGGAATCAAGATCATAACCTTAGCCGGTTCCAACGTCGGAGCCACTATGCGTGGCTCGATCGATGAGAAGCAACAAATCGGAAATCAAGAACAACAAGACTTAGCCACATATATCAATAGTAACTTTCAAGCTATCAATAACTCTTTCATGTTAGGTGGGAGCTACACAACTAATGATCCCGGGGTTCGTTTGGATATCTCGGATTATATCGAGCATAATCCAGAGAATTCTTCTAAATACATGATGGGAGAGATGATAGATAATCAAGTCGAAGAACAAGAGCCGGATAAGATCACTGACGAATGAACTAAGATCATCGTATGTTTGTTGAATGTACTACATTGGAATAATCGATAAATAAGTATCATTTACATGAAGAGTACATTAAAATGGAAAATCTCACATAATAGTAGTTTGACTAAAAATATGAGAAAATGATGTGGGTAGTTCACANCTCCAACAACCTAACAGAATACACATACCGTATTTTTTAACAGATAAATCAGATGCTGAGATTACAGATACCACTCACAATAGAGGTTTGTAAAGCCATAACGGAGAAGAAATCATCGTTTGGCCTCTTTGAGAATGGTAGAGCGGCGGATGAGCTACGGAGCCCTGAAAATTCTGAGAATCCTTTGCTGCAACTCATCTGCAATCAGTAAGTTATAAGCACATTAGTCACAGCCAATGATTCAGGGAGCCAAATGACAATGTATTGAACCTGAAGAGACGACATAGCCGCCGAAGCCATTGACATGATGATGAGCTTTCCGAGACAGAAGCCTGAGCTTCTGCTTTATGAAAAACGAATTGTAAAAGGGATACAAGGCTTCTCAGTTTTAAGGTCACAGCAGAATGAGGATGAGATTTTGGATGACGAGTTGTATGGCCATGGTTTCTTCTTCTTTTTTTGTTATTATATATTTTTGCAAAATATTCTTTTCCATTGACTCAACATGAAAAGTGTAATTTTTTACAGATGTGCAGGTAAACTAAGCTCCCTCTTGTGATCAGAAGGAGAAAGTAAACAAAACTTTTCAAAACAACCAGAGGAAGAAGATGATGAACATAACGCTTGAAGGATATGCTTATAAGCTTTCTGTTGATTAAAAAATCCCATGAACCAGAACTCAAAGTCTTCCTCAGTTACAAGCTTCACGTACTTCTGATTTGGGTTCTTCATATTCTCACTTTCGCTAACTCTTTTTATTTTTCGCAATGGAATCATAACCTGCAAATATTGATCATTTTCATTATCTGTGTTTAGATCAAGAAACATGTTAAAATATGTGATATTTTATATGTCCTGACCTTGTAGTGCATTTTCTTGAGGAGATTACCCATAGGAGAAGCAACTTTAATGGATCTTTCACTGCAGAATGCAACTCTATGATTTGAAACGAAGAGAAGACCAGCAATTGGTCCTGCTGTTGTTGATAAATAGCATTGACAAGCCTTAAAAAGCTTCTCATCGTTGGTAACATTGAATTTCTGCTTAAAAACCTTCTCTACACCACCAACGTGAAGAATTCTTGCTCCTAAACTCAGCTTTCCTTTTACAGTTTCACTCAACTTGGGCCCTAATCTCACTGAAAGTTGATAATAGTTTGTTGTTTTAAGTTTGCATGTTAATTGATACTATGAAACTTCATGACAACTATGTTATTAGTTACCATGCTCTCGTATTCCTTTCGCAAAAATATCCATGTTTTCTCGTATATTAATCATCTTTGTAATGACAGAACTCACACCACCTGCATTTTCATGATTCAATCCCATCAAAACACTGCATTCTTGTCTTGATCATGAACAAAAATGGACTCACCATGTCTGATCTGGGACAAATGCTTCTTCGGGGACGGCATGATTTGGAATTGAGCCGAAGAATCAGGTAAAACCATTGCAATCTTTGGGTACTTGTTCTTGTTATTCCATGATTTATCAGCATATGTTAACTCCATGTTCGTTGAAACCGAATTGTTATGATCCAAGTTGCTTCCACTCGTAGCTCTATTTATACAATAGAAAAGGAGAAAAGTATATGAATCAGATGAGCCATTTAGCTTTGTGCCATCTTTTAAAAAAGTTGACACCCAATCTTTTTCAACAACCAAAACGCCATTAAAATGTAAATTCCCTGCTTCCCTTTCAAAACTCTGAACATTTCAACTAATTTCATGTATTACACAGGCTCCTTCTTGAAGCTGTAATCTTCTGGATAAACAGACACAGACACAGACACAGACACAGATGATGCATTTTTAGGTGAGTAAAAAGTAGTGATTTTATGTGCTTACGTGGTGAAAAAAACTTTTGAGGTGGCTAAAACATAATTTGTGCTTTATAATGATAATGGAGGGTGTTCATAGAGACATCTTAGCTGGGAAGCAAGAAAAAGAAATGGTTCTCCTTAGTTTCATCATCCCATCCTCACTTTGTGGATTATATTGCCTTTTCATTCAGTGGCTCACAATTCTCTTGCTCTTACCAACATTTTTAGTTTGTTTAACTTGAGCCACTCATTCAATTACAAGTTGACATCATGGAAAGGAAACACACAGACCTGTCTCCATTTTTTTATGCTGCTTTTTCTTCTCATATTCTATGCTGAAAAGGGAGAGTAAAAAGCCATATCAACTGATGCTGATCATCAAAGTTTACTATAATATAGAGAACAAGCTACAAAACAACACGTTTTACCGACTAAGATTATGTTCTATATACAATCTCAAAATGTATTTTGATGTTAGAATGCATTATTACAGTTTTTACAGAACACTACAACATTTACATTCTGATTATAAACAGAATGTATTTTTAAATTGTTATTTGAATGCAGAATGTGGTAGTAGGTTGAATCTGGAAATTAGAATGCATTCCCGTTATTTAAATTATAAATATATCATCTAAAAAATCATATTTTCTTTTAACTTCAACAATCTCACATTTATAATGTCGTTAGACATATTTGGAAGTTCTCTATTCTCATGTATCTTTAACGTGTAATTATAATCATACATAATTTCTTTTATCATGTAGATGGTAGCGACGATAAGTCTAATTTGGATAAATCCAATTTTATACAGAACATTATTCTTGTTCTGTAATTCAATTTATCAATTACATAACACTTAATACATTCTTGATTTATAATCACATTCTAAAAACACATTTTCAAACTGCATTCTAATTTTCAAAACGCATACAGAACATAGTCTAAGTGAACAAAACCACGCGACTAGGAGCGAACTCGTGGTGTTTTGCCAAAACTACGCGATCGGACATCAAAACCAAGCAACTAGGAGCGAACTCATGGCGTTTTGTCCAAAACCAAGCGACTCCAAGTGAAACCACGCAAATACTGGAAAAAAACTAGAGTAAAAAACATCGAACTTAGCACGGGCTCTGCGGTAACCAATGAAAGACATAATTTAGTGACATGATAAGAACCAACATAATAACCTTAAGTGTTGTAGAGAACGAATGAAATTTCATGACAACAAACCAAGGTAAGCGAGATGAATGGTAAAATAAAAGAATGTTCACATTTTGCGAAATGAACAGATATAACGAAAAGTATGTTTTCGTTAAAAATGTAAGTGGCACAAGAAAATACATACACTACAAAGATGTTAGCTCAAAGTTCAAAGCTCTTAAAAACCAATGCAGTTTTCACATCTTCCATTACAAAAAAACGAAAAAAAAGAAGTTATCTTTATTGTCATCAATAAGGGGGCAAAAAACATCAAGCAGCGGCGGGTGATGCATTGAGCAACTCTTCTTGAACGTTTCCTCGTCGAGTTTGTTTGACAGGCTGCAAGTGACAAACAAAATAAACAATGTGACTGTGAAGTCTGAAGCAACAATAAAGAAAGAGATTCATCGATGTATTTGACCTCTGCAAGCTCCTCTTCATGTTTTGGAATGAATGCAGTATCCACTTTTCCATCTTTGAAGTCCTGTGGCACAACGACAATAAATAAACAAGCTAAAAAACTCCAGAATTCTTATCGATAAAAACCTCTACGTCGAGGATAAGCTTATGGTAATCAATTGTAGTGGGAACCCCTGAAACCAGAAAAATTATCAGGTAAAAGGCAGTAAGAAGTAAGTTGTTTCAACAGATTTGAGATTACGTAATGATTACCGGTAATTATGGTGTCCTCAAGGGCTCTTTTCATGCGCTGGATGGCCCTTTCTCTTGTTGGAGCCCAGACAATGAGCTAGATTAAAAATGTACATGTTAACAAATAACTAAATGAGGAAGCTTGGAAAGCTAATATGAGGCTGTTTTTAACTCCTGTGCTTAAACAATGTGTTTTGTACTCTCGAATAAAGATTTGTTATTTCTATTTTAATGAACTTTCCGTTAAAAAGCTAATAAATCACCTTTCCAAGCAGGGAATCGTAGCTTGGTGGCACCACATAATCTGGATATACATGACTATCCATTCTCACAAATGGACCACCAGGTGGCAAGTATGATGTTATTCTTCCTGTTTAGTCGATAAAAAACGGTGTAATAATACAAAAATAAACAAGGAAGCTTGTTTATTGTTGATGGGATTTACAGAATACCTGGTCCTGGTCTGAAATTCTTAAAAGCATCTTCTGCATTAATGCGGCACTCAATCGAGTGTCCACGAAGTACAACATCCTCCTGTTAATAGAAGATGATCTAAAAGTGAATCATGCTTATGCTATAATTTATATGAATTAAAAATAAACAGATAGGATGTCACATGCCTGTGTGTAACGAAGTTTTTCACCCATAGCAACACGAATCTGCTCCTCGATTAAGTCTACGGAGGAAATCATCTCAGTTACTGGATGCTCCACCTAAAATGGCCACACATTAACTAATGCTGGAACAAGAGAAGTGACTTTTCATTTGATGAAATCCCCAGTTCTTTACCTGGATTCTAGTGTTCATCTCCATGAAATAGAATGATCCTCTCTCATCCAAAAGAAACTCGATAGTGCCAACACCAACATAACCTATGGATGCTGCAGCTTCCACTGCTGCATCGCCCATGGCTTTCCTCAATTCCGGTGTCAGTGCAGGAGAAGGAGCTTCTTCAAGCAGTTTCTGGTTTCTTCTCTGAAGAAAAATATTATCCAGTAAATAAAAAAACAAGGATAATGTCAAAAAATATGGTTTAGCCATAACGAATAGCTAGTTATAATTTGAATGAACATATACCTGAATACTGCAATCACGCTCCCCAAAGTGAATGACATTTCCATATTTATCAGCCAAAACCTGAAGCATATATTTTCATGATAAATTTCCTCCACAGTACCGAGACAATAGCGCATGTGTTTGCATCATTACTACATATTGAAGAGTTCTGTTCCATACAAACATGTTTTATATCGTTTTTCGATTTAAGAACCAAAATTTGTCCACTTTTAAATAGAGTTGCTGGAAAAAAATTGAAGTACAATTCCTGTTATTGAAGTTTATTCAGACGCTGGTACCTGAAATTCAATATGCCTGGGATTCTGGATGTATTTCTCAAGGTAAACACCGTCATTACCAAAAGCAGCTGCAGCTTCACTTTTTGCTTGCTGCCAAGGGAAAAGACAACAAAAAGTAGCTTCATCACGGGTAATAACGTGTTCTTTGATATTTAAAGCCAGCAATGGCATACATAATCAAATAAATTGAGTTTCAGCTAGTACATTCAACAAAATAATTAAAATCAGTGAGAGTAAATCTATGGGATGACTTGCAAATATAAGGCCATAAAACAATATAATTGATCTAAATCATAAAGGAATAACTAATTTCATCAGTCACAACAATTACACTGGACATTCCAAGTAAATATGTTTCCTGAGAAGAGAAATACCTGTAACAGCTTGAGAAATTCCTCAGGTTCTTTTGCAAGACGCATTCCACGACCTCCTCCCCCAGCAGTTGCCTTAAAATACATTTGAATAAACAAATCATATCTTTTAAAACAATAAAACAATCGCTAAAACATGTTTTCAATCAGAGGATAAAATATAATCGCAAAAAATAACCACAGCAAGTACGGGTACTTTAAACATAAAAGTGTCGTGGTTACCTTGATCATGACAGGAAAACCGATCTCATTTGCAGTTCTGACAGCTTCTTCGTTAGTCTGTAATAAAATTATTTTTATACAAAAATAGGAGAAAAAAACTAAAGTGGAAGAGTAATTGTAAGGATAAGATGTTCATGAAACAAAACTCCCATAAGAAAGTACTACCTGTAATAGACCATCACTACCAGGAACTGTAGGAACTCCAGCGTTCTTCATTGTATCCCTTGCAGTTGACTTATCACCCATGACCCTGATACTCTCAGGCTGCATGGATTTCGACTCGGTTTTTATTATAAACATCACAAAAAAATATCTCAGATTACAATAAAAGGAAAAATGTGATCAAGCCCATTTACAAGCAAACATCCTACGGTCAGAAAACACATGAAACCAAATTTAAAAGGCTTGTATTTGTGTCAAGAGTACTTACATTTGGTCCTATAAAGTTAATCCCATGCTCTAAGCACATCTCAACAAATGCAGCATTCTCAGAAAGGAAACCATAGCCTGGATGAAGCATGTTGCATCCACGGCTTATTGCAGCAGATAGAATATTTGGAATGACCAAGTAGCTGCAAAATGTGACAGAAAATGCTAGCTATGTCATGTCGACAGATAAATTGATTAACAGAAAATTTAAAGGCATTTCACTGGTAGGAGCAGAACCCTAGCCTTCCCAATAGTACAATTCGAAAGGTGAATCAACAAGGATAATTATCCCTAACCTCGTCTAAAGAAGAAACCATTTTCAAACTTGCATTTTGTTACGGTCTTTTTGATGAATTAAAAATCATAAGAAAGGTGCTAATTATATCTTACGACTGACTGCTTGGGGCTTCTCCAATGCAAACAGATTCATCAGCCAGTTTTACATGGAGTGCATCTTTATCTATGGTTGAGTAAACTGCAACACAAGGGATCCCCATCTCATGGGCAGTCCTAATCACACGAACAGCTATTTCTCCCCTATTAGCAATCAGAATTTTGTCACCGAGACATGTAGCAGCTAAAGCTCCTCCACTTTTGCCAGATTTACGATGAACTTGAACAGCATGAAGTCTCTGATGAGGTAAGTTAATCCTTCTACCTACCATGAAGCTGCAATGAGATCTTCTAACTCCTCTCGTAGTCCTCATAAATAAACCCTTACAAGGAAAATAAAACCAGATTTCAACCCATATCTAAAAAATACAAAATCTGAACACATGAATTAAGATTTACTGAATAAACACCAAACCTGAACACATGAAATGGAAAATGCACTTACCGGAGGTGAGGGGACAGAATTGGTGCAAAAATTCATGACGGCAGAGTCCATCTTCCTCCTCAGTAATCCACCTGCGGAGAATCCAAAGGAACAAAACCGAACCATACCAAACCATTACAGAATCAAACACCATAAAACATAAATCGGAAGCAGAACCCAAGTTTGTCTTGAATAATTACAAAAAATCTTTACAAATAACCAAGTACCTCCCGATAGTTAAAATGAGATCTTGATTCTGTCTCAGCTTTCTTCTTGAGTCTACCCAAAAAAAGAAATGCAGGGGCGTAGTACTATTTGTGGGTAGCGATGATTTCAAGAAGTAATTTCGATGTAAACGAGGTACAGTAGGAAGTGGAGCCAGAGGCCGCGTTCTGGTCAGTCAGTCAGTCAAAATTTCCTCAACACGCACTGATTTTGCAAGAAAAAGGAAATCGCTAAACCAGACCGGGAACCGGTAGGCGATTCGACTAGCCAGACCCCCGGTTTGTTCAAAAATGCTTACTCGTTCACATTTCACGACCCAATTTAACCATAGAGAAAATGAAACAAAACATACGTAAAATTGTAACCGAACTTAAAGTGTGTTCTGTACACATTTCTAATCAATTTCTAATTCCGAATAAGTAAAAATTATATTTTTACAGAATATAATCCATTTTTCTTTCTCTTATTTGAAAAAGAGAAATTAATTTTAAAATACAACATATTTCTTATTTCTGCTTTCTTTTTCGCATTCTAAAATGAGAAATTACATTTTTATCCTTAATATGTAGGTTTTTTAGCATTAACTTCCACCCTATGAAAAACAACATATTTCTTATATTTCTATCTTTAATATGGAGACACTAAAATATAATATTTGTAACGATCTGTGGCGTGCTTATCGGGGAATATCAAGAAATAATATTGCTTAAATAAAATGTCGTGTATCATTGTGTTTCAATCTAATTTAATTATAATATGGTTGTTATTAGTTTTATGTTATACAAATTAAGAATATTATTGTGTAATATGGTGAATTTTAAACATTATTTATAGTTCTTAGGATAAAATTGTTATTTCTTAATTTTAATAAACAAAAAGATTCTTATACTACATAATACTAATTCATTTTAAATTCTCTTTAGCATATAAATAACTACACATAACAGTTTACTCATTTTACATTCTCTTTTTCAAATTCATTTTTTTTTCTCATTTTAAAAAAACGGATATTCAATATGTGTGCAGAACACATCTTTAGTGTAATTTTCAAGATTCGATATCGATTCAAAATGGACTAAATGTGGTTAAAAAACTATGAAATCAATTTTTTGAGATTTAATTTATATGAGATTTGGATTCAACTTGAGTTCTATTTTGAGTTTTAATTATTAAAAATAATACATATTTTTAATGAGAAAATAATGTATTACATCTCTAAAATTTCGTGATTTTGACAAATTTAATATATGATTTTGACATATTTTGACAAATAATGTTATCTATCATATTTGTAATATATAATTTATACTATATATATATCTTTATTATATTTTATTGGTTCCCAAATCTTGAACAATTTAAAATATTGATTTAATTTGTTACAAATTCGAATTCGACTTAATGTCAACTCTATTTGAAAAATTGAGTTAAAACTCGAACCTTACTCAAATCATCTTGAGTATCTCGTGAAGCTACTCGGCACGTTCTGAGGGCTAGGTGCAATATCGGGGGATCATTTCTCAACAAATTGGAAACATAATTTAATATTTTTCAAAGTAATATTTCCACTTATATGTTTCGGAGAAGTATGTAAAAACTATGCGGCATTAACTCTTCAATTTTTCACATTCTCCCGTGTCTGGCTAAATCAGACTCTCCGACTCGCTTCAACACTTGATACCAAACGACGTTTTTTTGATTTCTTCATAAATTTGATTTTTTTCTTCATAACAAAATATCTTATGTATTTTCACGATTTTTTTATGTTGTCGATATTTGTGAATTATTCGTGCAAACGATGATAGACTGAAAAGTGATTGTGTTTTGGGTAGATTGTAGAATCGACGAACGATATTCAATTTTTATAAGCTAAATATTTTTATATAATAAATTGATAAATATTTATAATTTTAAACTTGGAGTTTATGCAACTTTCTACAAATTCTAACAATTATTTTTTTAATTTGTTTTTATTTAATAATTCGAGTCGAGTTGAAAATATGATTCTTATACTCTTGCCGAGTCGCATCCAGTCGATCGAACGAGTCGGTACCGTATAGTGTAAAAGTATCAATAATAAAAATGGTTATAAGCCGGTCCGATTTAGTGGTAAACCGGTCGAGCGGATCATATTCATTGGCCGATAGACCAACAAAAGCTTATGGGCCTTCAAGATGGGCCCATACTCAGCCCGTTTATATTGAAGTAACGGGAATGGAGAGGAAGGGAAGGGAGCAAGACGAGACGATAAATCTGAATCCCGTGTTCTGAATCCTGATTTCTGAATCGCTTAACGGGTGTAAGCGCGTATAGGGAATTGATATTTGTTATTGTGGAGTTATTCTAGTATTCTGATAGTGATCATCCTGCGGGAATCTGTTTCACGGCAATCTCTTACAGAAATCGGCAACGGAACAGATCTGTCTGCATCACCAGAACAAGTTTTTGTTGTGGGTTTTTATGAAAGTGCTGTTGGTGGAGTTTGGATTTACGTTTTCGGTTTCATGAGGAAATGGGCAAAGTTTCAGTGTTGATCTACGTCGCTATAGCCGTCGTCCTTCTACTCGTCATTTCCCGCTCCCCCGATAACAGTGGTGAGGGCCTGCGACACCGCCACCGTCGCCTCAGAATCCGCTCGAATTTCACATTCACTTCTCCAGCTGATCCGCACCAACATCATGACCGCTCCGCGGCTACTTTTGACCCAATTATTACAGACATTGAGCTGAAGCGAGAGGACAAGGAATGGGAGCAACATTACTTCCAAACCCACAACCCTGAGTTGCACTCAGAGCCAGAATGGGAGGACTTCATGAATGCTGAGGATTACTTGAACAACGAAGAGAAGTTTAATGTGACTAATAGGTTGTTGCTGCTGTTCCCTAAGATCGATATCTCCCCTCCTGATGGATATGTCAGCGAGAGCGAGTTAACACAGTGGTATTTGCAGCAGAGCCAGAGGGAGGTTTTGCATAGAACTCAAAGGGAAATGGAAACTCATGATAAAAATAAAGATGGGCATGTGTCTTTTGAGGAATATGATCCTCCCAGCTGGGTGAAAAACTCAGGTAAATTCTCCTTATCCACTATTGATCAATAATTGATGCTCGGAGTTGAACTTGAAAGACCCTATTTTTAATTATCAAAATGTGATTACTAAACAACGCTGAATGAGTTTTTTATGCCATTTTTAATTCAACATTCAACCCTTTATAATACCATGTGATTCGTTATATATATTTTTGATAAGTTTACATAAAGAGCAGTGCTCTTAGTCAGCTTATAGGTCTTCATTCCAGTAACTCTGTTGATCTTTCTTTAGACAATGACTCATTTGGGTATGAAATGGGCTGGTGGAAAGAGGAGCACTTTAATGCCTCAGATGGGAATCAAGATGGGCTTTTGAATATCACAGAATTCAATGAGTAAGTTTCTGATGAAGTCCAAGATTCAATCTTTAATAGCATGAGTTCATGTATTTTACTTACTCTTGTTCTTTTTATTCAAATTTATTCTTATAGTTTTCTTCATCCTTCGGATTCTGTAAATCCCATGCTTCGATTATGGTTGTGCCAAGAGGAGATAAGGTGCTGCAACTTAACTTTCTTGTACTCTTTTAAGTTGCATTTTGATTCATCGTCATTTTTCTGGATTCAGAGAAAGAGATTCTGATAAAGATGGGAAGGTAAATTTCCAGGAATTCTTTCATGGGCTCTTTGACTCGCTAAGAATCAATCATGAAGAACATCGAGATTCTTCTCATGAATCCGATGATTCACTTGAATCCCCAGCTAAGAAGCTATTTACGCAGCTTGATAAAGATGGTGATGGGTAATTGATTAACTCACCATTCTTACGTATTTGTTGTTTATGAATGATGATGAACTTTGATTATTTTGAAGGTATTTGTCGGATTTGGAATTGCTCCCGGTTATCGACCAGATTCATCCAACGGAGCAGTATTATGCTAAACAGCAGACTGAATACATTATGCAGCAGGTATTATCAAGTTACTTTTGGTTCTGCCATTGATGAATCATAAAAGCTTTTATAATTATAATGCAGGCTGATACAGACAAAGATGGGCGTCTCAGTTTGACGGAGATGATCGAGAATCCGTATGTTTTTTACAGTGCAGTGTTCGAGGATGAAGACGATGACGATTACTTGCGCCATGAAGAGTTTCGTTAGCTTTTTGTGAAGATACATTGAAAAAGATTCATAATTGAGTATGGAGTTATTGAGTATGGAGCCTGGTGCAAATGGAAAGTTGATCGTCTTGCTTAGCTATGGAAAAACGTGTTCTTTCCAATTTCCTGCATTATATTGAACCGAGTTTACTTTTGATTTTCGCATTTGAAAGAGTTTTGTCCCCTTTCTGCAGCTTTAAAAGAACGAGCCGAGGGCAATTATCTAGAACTTGAAATTGCTCTGTGTTCCGTACTATCCCATCCCGCCCATATTCTCAGCAAAAATGCGATTGGCGACGACTTTGAATCCAATAAGATCGAGTTTGCCCACTTTCCAGCCGTTAAACAACGCCGTCACGCCTCGCAGACGCCGCCATCTTCCAGTCCAACCTCACGCCTTTAATGTGGGAAGTTCCGGCGGAGTGGGTTCGGGGTTTTTATCAGCAATTGAGCGGGTAATCGAGGAAGAAGAGTACAGGAAATCTAGGGCTGAGGTAATCAGAAAAGGCGTTGGAATAGAAGGGTATAATGTTGAAGGGTTATCGATTGGTGGTCATGAAACTTGCATCATTGTTCCTGAATTGAAAACCGCATTCGATATTGGACGGTGTCTTCCCCGAGCTGTTCAGCAGAACTTCCTTTTCATTACACACGCTCATCTCGATCACATTGTAAGCTCCTTTTGGTTTATCCCTCTGCTAGCTTATGCCCTAATTCCATTGATTCTTCAGGGTGGATTACCAATGTACATAGGTACTCGTGGTCTTTACAGCTTGAAGCCTCCCACTGTGTTCGTTCCTCCTTGCTTAAAAGAGGATGTCGAAAAACTTATCGATATCCATAGATCTATGTCTCAGGTGGAGCTCAACTTTGAACTGGTTCCTCTGGATATTGGTAATATTACAGTGACGCTTCTTCTTCTTCATCATCATCTTTCTGTATGTGCCCTGTTTAGATTTTGCAAAGGACTTAGGGCTTCTTCTTTGTGTTCTTCGATCCATTGTTTAACAAAGTGATACACAGGGGAAACATATGAAATGCGAAACGATATCGTTGTGCGACCATTCAAAACACAGCATGTTATTCCCAGTCAGGTCTGTTTCTCTTCATATACACCAAAGGAAGCTGATTTTGTGCTGAAACTGTGATTTACTTGCAGGGTTATGTGATCTACTCGGTGAGGAAGAAGCTGAGAAAGCAATACATGCATCTTAAAGGAAAACAAATTGAGAAACTCAAGAAATCGGGAGTTGAGGTTATGTTGTTTGTTTTTTTGTCTTTGTTGTATTCAAAGAATCAAAACTTTGTTCTTTACTCAGATCACGGACACAATCTTATCTCCCGAAGTCGCCTTCACCGGAGATACAATGTCAGATTTTTATCTTAATCCACAAAGTGCTGATGCATTGCGTGCAAAAGTTCTCATTACTGAGGTAAAGCTTGTTGAAATTATAGTCTTATTTAAATTACGATATAAAGCGTGAATGAACAGGATAGTAATGGGGATATCACACATTTAAAAACTCAAACAAGTCATTATGTGATGACACTCTCACGATATAAAGACTCGAAACAAGTGATTATGTGATAGCACTTTCACCCTTATAAAGACTCGAATAATTCATGATGTGATGACACTCTCATCCTTATAAATCTAACTTATCATACTTTCATAAAAGATGTGGACAAATTCAATACTCAAGTCCAACCACTTGACATGTTTTTGGACTTTGAATTGAAATAAGTTGAATCAACTCTAATACCATGTTAAAATTATAGAGTAGTCGAAATTACGATGAGAGAGTGTAAACGAATATGATATTAAAGTGAATGAGACCGCACATTTAAAAGACGTGAAGAAGCCATTGTGTTATTGCACCTCTATCTCTCACCCTGATAAACATAATCTATCACACTTTCATAAAGAAACAAATTCAACAATCCCTTCGAATCCAAACACTTGACAAGTTTTTGGATTATGAATTAAAATATACCGAATCAACTCTTATACCATGTTTAAATTATAGAGTTTGATCAAAATTATGATAGAAGAGTTCAACAAACTTGATATTAAGAGGATAAGATTATACATTTAAAATATTTGAACTAAGTTATTATGAGATGACACCTCTCATTCTTATGAATCTAATCTATCCTAAATGTAGGACAAACTCAACAAAAACTAATCTATTTCTATGAAGAAAGAACCCCATAAACTTGTTGACTAATAACGCACTTGATCAGGCAACGTTTCTAGATGAAAATGTGAGCATTGAACACGCTCGACAACATGGCCATACACATCTCTTCGAGGTACTAACAAATGTTTCATGAATTTCTTTCTATCTTATTCAAACATCCATAAAAACTAAAGAAATGCAGATCATGGAGCATTCGAAATGGATTCGGAACAAAGCTTTAGTTCTAACGCACTTCTCGTCTCGCTACAACGTTCAGGTAATCATAGAGGAACAAGAGTTTTTGTGTGATGATTCATTCTCAAGGTTCCATTGATGTTTATAGGATATCAGGGAAGCTGTGTCAAAGTTGCAGTCTAAGGTATCTGCTAAGGTGGTTCCTTTAACGGATGGATTCGATATTTGTTATTTTTCCCGTCATTTCTTCGATTACTCTTCCCTTTTCTTTTTTGTACTGCTAGTTCATTCAGTGAGTCTTGTGGTCTATGTTTTTTAAATGATTTTTTAGATCGGAGAGCTTACTGTTTAGGTAAGTCGATATGGACCGTTCAAATCTTAATGAATCGTAAATTTGTATCAACATTTGCGATTTCTTCTTTGAATCCAGTATGTCTTGTCTTTAGGGAAATTTTGATGACCAAATTAATTTATGTTTTAACATTAAAATATCTTTATATTTAAATAGAATCTAAAAAATTTATGTTTCATTAAAAATACGTTAGAACTGATGGTTCAACTGCGGATTTAAAGCGTAGCCTGCATTATGAATTGGTCATGAGATTGATGGCATGTTTAGTATACGGATTATGAAATAACCATATGATAGTCACATTGTAAAAAATGTGATTATGTTCATACAGAAAAATTGTGATCACGTTGATGATGTTAATTTCAAATATTATCTTATTATAGAAAAATAAGGATAAAGTGAAGAAAATAATCATATTATTATCATAATTAATAGTGTATTTTATTTGATATATAAAAACTGAAAATTGTATCAAATTAACCAAAGAGACCCAATATGCAATACATATTTTAAAATTGATGTGGTAGTGTCTAGCTCAATTAGATGATTGTTTGATATTCTATGGTATTGCATGGTAATATTAAAATAACGATATAATGATTGTATCTTAATATATAGTTATGAACTTATGATTACAAATTGTTATTTTAAATGATAATTTATTTGCATAAAAAAGTGAAATAATAGTACAAAATCGTAATTTATAATGTATATTAGTTGGTATACAAAAGTGAATGTCGCGATAATGTATTGGTGAATTATTAATAAAATAATGGCAATTTCATTTATTTTGTCATTTAAATGCGTTTTGTTTTATTTTATTTTTATAATAATGATTCAAAGACTCAAAACTTTGAGTCTCAAAGTTCAAACGAGTCCGAAGTAAGTGTTCTGAAATTACGCGCTTACCCTTGTGCTCCTTCAAGCGTTTGTAGTACGGGCAAGAAGAAGAGGAAGCATGTCTGAACAACCGAGCGGCGATGGCGAATACATAAACGGCCGCCGCCATAAAACTGCCATTGTTTATGACTCCGGTGGCCGTTCCACGAACAGACCTGGTCTCCACAGGGCCAGATTTGGCCGTCGGCGTGAGTATGACGGAGTTAGTCCGGGGGCTTTGCATCAAGAACAGTTGAATGAGCCTCCTACTCCCCCTCCCGCTACAGGTTTCGACCATGCCTATTTTCAGTCTTACTCTCATCTTGGTATTCACGAAGAGATGATCAAGGTGAATTTCCTGCCATTCCCTCGTGTATTCTGTCATTACAAAAACTCAATTTGATTTTTTGGCCAATTCTACACTGATAGGGTTAATTTTATTATGTGCATTTTATTTGCTGTTGCTTCTATGGAAAATGGAGCTTGTCACTGTATCTTATTTCTTTGGAAGTTTTTATCGATGGAGTTTTCAAGTTTTTTTGTTGTTTAGAAATTTTGGGTTTTAAAGAATTCTCTTTGGAGACTATCCCCACTTTTTTAAACTAGTCTATGCTACACTGTATCTCACATGCTATAACTGCCTCTGCAGGATACCATACGCACAGAAATGTATAGAGCTGCGATTTTCAAACATCGAGATCAAATTTCTGGAAAAGTGAGCATTTGGTATATTGTCAAGTGATTTATTTATTCTTCAATGACATTCTTGCAACTGGGTATTTCCTTGTTAGAGATGCCAGTGGATTTAGATTTCGAAAGATTTTTTGGTATGATTTGAATATATTTATATTGATTTTTATGTTTCAGGTTGTTGTTGATGTTGGTTGTGGCACTGGCATCCTTTCTATATTCTGTGCTCAGGCTGGAGCCAGGAAGGTGAGATGCTATTTATGTTTCTGAGGCTGTTATCACAAAGAAGTTCTATTTGTGTATATCTTAATATTTGGTAGCTTCATTTAACCTTTTTCATCTTTTTTCCAGGTCTATGCAATTGATGCTAGTAATATTGCTGTTCAGGTACAATTCTTCTTGCATCTTATGTCATCAAAATCTTGTGTCCTTTTGTCTTTATTGAATCTATTATATTCTCTATTTAAAAATTCCCATGGCATACCAGGGAACTTTTTGTACAAAATCAACACGTAATTTTATTTGTTAGATTTTGCACTCTCTATGTGCATGAGCAGATTTTTTTACTTTCTGGTTTTATTACCAAGTACTGTTTTATATATGCATTGAATGATTTCCTCTGGTGGTTTCATGTTATTTATATCCTTTGAAACATCCTGCTAGGCAATGGAAGTAGTCAAAGCGAACAAGTTTTCGGATATAGTTGAAGTGTTGCATGGGCGAGTCGAGGTATCGACCAATGTGTTAGGATCATTTTTCTTGTCAATTTCCAGAGAAAAATACATGGCCTTTTATGTTTTTGAATGCTCTTAATTGAGGAATCTGCCACTTTTTGTTATTTTAGGACGTCGAAGTTTTAGAAGAAGTTGATGTTATCGTTTCTGAATGGATGGGCTACATGCTTTTTTATGAGGTGTGTTGTTTTAAAACACATGTTCATATTCATTGAGCTTACAAAACATATTTTATTTTTATAATATTTCTTGATTTCATATCATTATTCAGTCTAATACGGATTTTCGCAACATATTAGAGCATGTTGGAAAGTGTTATAGTTGCCAGAGAACGATGGTTGAAACCTGGTGGTCTAATTCTTCCATCACATGCCACGGTATGGTTTAGTATTAGTGCAATACAGGCCTTATGTAACTATTAGCATTTGGAAGCCCCTAAAATGTTGGTTTAAGTATAGTATCTTGTTCCCATTGTTAGTTGTACATGGCCCCGGTCTCTAATCCAGAGCGATATAGTGCAAGTGTTGATTTCTGGCGTGATGTTTATGGAATCGATAGTGAGTATTTTCTGACCATTTCTTTACAGCTTGTGTTGCTGTATTGTATTATCATCCTTTTCATTAAATAACATTTTTGTAGTGTCTGCTATGATGCCTATGGCAAAGCAGTGTGCCTTTGAAGAGCCTTCTGTTGAATCAGTCACTGTCGAAAATGTGCTGACGTGGGCTCATGTGGTGAGTCATTTCCTTAATGTGTGACAATGCATGTTTTCAATGGGCGAAACGCAAATTTAATCCTCATATTTTCATAATTTTGACAATTTTGATCCCCAAAGTTTTATAATTGTGGCAAGTGTGATAGTCAATGTATGAAGATGGAAAAATTGGTCTGTATATTTTTTAATTTTTAGCAAAACCAATCCCCAAAGTTCAGTGCGTATAATATAATTGATCTTCAAAGTTTTTATATTTTAGCAATTGAGGTCATCAACCAAAATCAAACTTTGGGAACTGATTTCGCCACTTTGGGTATCTGATTTGCCAATAAAAGTAGAGTACCAAAATTGCCAAAACCTTAAAGTTTGAGGATTAAATATGTCTTTACAAACTACGGGGACTAAATTTGCAAAAACTACGAAAATTTGGGGATTGAATGCGTTATTTTCTCGTTTTTTCACTATAGAGACTAAATTTGTCAAAACTACGAAAATTTGGGGATGGAATGCGTTATTTTCTCGTTTTTTCACTGTGGACTAAATTTGCCAAAACTACGAAAATATGGGGATGGAATGCGTTATTTTCTTGTTTTTTGTTCAATATAATCCATGCTACGCTCTGCTCCCTCAGTTTACACTTGCAGATATTTCTTGATTGTATAATCCTAGATTTATGAATTTGGATCAGCATTTCGTGTCCTTAGATTGGTATTGCAACTTACAGGTAAAGCATATTGACTGCTCCACAGTATGTACTCAGGAGCTAGAAACTATCACATCCAAGTTTATGCTCACATCAATGCTTCGCGGTAAATTAGTCATTTTCCATGAGTTGTGTAACGTTTATTTGTTTCGGGTGGGTCTCGTATTACATGAACCATTTCCCTGTAGCTCTAAATAATGGATTCATCTCTCGGATAAGCGATTTGTTCACTATATTGTTTTGCAGCTCCATTTAATGGTTTTGCTTTCTGGTTTGATGTCGAGTTTTGTGCTCAAGTTCGTGACGGCCCAAATGTACAAGGCGAAGTTGCAGTAAATCATAAAAAGAGAAACCCGAGTCTTGTTCTCTCTACATCACCTGAACATCCTCAAACACATTGGCAACAGGTTTTTGTTCTTAATCATTTGCATTTAATGATAATCCCCTTAATCTAATTCATGTATGCTTGTTGATTGATATTTGTAGACAGTGATATATTTGTACGATCCAATTACGGTCGAGCAAGACCGTGTTATCGAGGGGTCACTAACACTTACGCAGAGTAAAGAAAATCGACGGTTCATGAACATTCATATAGAGTTCACGTGAGTGCATTTGGCTTCTTCTATTATTCCTTCTTGTGCTTTAAACCGTGGTCACGCAGGTGCGGTGATCGTCGTTTCGTGAAAGAAACGGTGTTGCGATGAACGATGAAGCAAGTTAAGGATTAGAGGGGGAGGAGTCCTAAGTTGGATTCTTTGATTATTGGTGTTTCTTTTAGATTATACAATCGGGGATATTTTGGTCTTTTTAAATGATATCAAACAATCACTAGATTACGAATGATATGAGATTTTTACTTGGAAAACATGAAGAAACCGACACTAAAAGGGACGTGTCGAGAAAATGACGTGTTTGGTGTCCATATCAAAAAATGGAAGTCGTGTTTATAATAGAGAAAATGATGTATTTGGTCTCTAAAATTGGGTAATTTTGATAAATTTGATTTTCAAACTTTTATTTGTTATTTGTAATTCATATATTTTTAAAATTTTGACCAAAGTGATGATCGTGGGTTTTAAAATTTGGTAAATTTGATTATTATTTGTAATCCACATATATGATTTTCCACAGCTGAATATTTTATTTAAAATTATTTGGGAAGAAGCTGGTTTTGACTCTGCTTTGGAAATGGATAATCTTCCTTTGGAAAAGGTAACGTTAAACATACTAGTAAACGACGAATAATTAGAGAGTGGGTTGTCAGTTGTCTTGTTCAGATTCCCCCCAAGAGGCCAATTGTCAACTGTTTTCTCTTGTTCCCTTTTCACCTGAATCCCCATTTCTTTCTTCAGGAATGTGATCGAACACTATTCCTACCTGAATGACTAGGGATCGATTTCACCAGCAACAGGAGATGCATTTCAAATCCTCCACTTCCGGCTCGCCTGCCTGTGACTTGTTTTCCATCACTGAGAACTCAGCTGCTCGTGGCGCCAACACCAGATCCTTGATCTTTTCGCCCAGTGTTTTGCAGAATTCGAAAGATAATTCATCGTCTCTTCTTTTCGATTTAGTTCCGAGGTTGAAGCACGATACCTGCCTCGCAATCGAGTGGTCAATCGATGAGCAATACACGTTGGAAGAGGCACTTAAAAAGTTGGTATCTTTATCTTTTCTGGAGGGTTATCTGCTTTTTTGGGAGGGGGTATTTAATGCTGTATCTCCCTTCAAATTCCATGCCCAACCTGATACCGATCCTTTTTTACTTTCTTTATAAAGCGTCAGTGAAATTAGTGTTCAACTTTTGTGTGATGTACCTAATCTGGTTTTATTTAACTTCAAATTCCATGCCCCATCTGGTTTTATTTAACTCTCCCAGGAATGCAAATGAACCCAATGTAATGCGTTACATCAAAGTTGCTGCTTTATTACCCGAGAAGACTGTTCGAGATGTTGCACTTCGGTGTAAATGGATGGGGGTAATCAATCACCATTTTTCTCATTCACTTTCATACATTGGAAAATACTATTTAAACAATGATGTCTAGTCTAATCGTAATTTGAATTGCAGAACCTCTATGTTTTTGGTACTTTGCATCTAATGGACAACGTTTTTTTCAGAGAAAGTGGAGGAAACACGAAAAGCAAATTATCGGAAAGAAAGTTACAGATAGGAAGGTACTTTGTATAGTTCTAGATTGCATTTATTTAGAGACATCAGAATGTATGCCATTTGTTATGATGTGTATAAGCTACATATGTTTGAAAGATTAACTGAGATTGTGGCAACTCAAGGGGTGTGTACTGCAGTTGAATTTTCTACTGCAGAAACTCACAATTAGTATACAAATTTACATAGATGGCTATTTAACATGCCTGTTAATAGTTTTATAGAAAAAGTTACTTATTTCGAGATTACTTTTATCTTACTGGTCTTTTTATAGAAAGGGTTCTAAATCCTGGACATTTTATGTAGGAAATTTTGATGGAATCGTCATTGAATAATAGCATTTCTCCAGCTTCATCATTAAGCACATTTTCAACCACAAACAATCATGATCCGAATGATTCCATGCATTCCGGAGGTTCGTCTCATTTTCTATCAATTTTAACCAGATCTCCTTCATTCTCATTTTCTAAAAATTGCATCTGATTGCACGTTTCGATTAAATTACGTAATTCCCAAGCAGTGCTTAATTTGTTGATCCCTCTGTTGGTGCAGTGATAAGTTGTGCTTGGCATCTTTTGGAAGAAAATAAACAAGCTTTCAGCCAAATATCTGCGAACATTTCAACACTCAAGGTTTTTTATTTGAAGCTACTGCTACAATAATATGATGTGCAGGGATTTCTTGTGACTTTTTTTGCAGCGCCTTTGACATTTGAAGTAGTATACGCATTAAAATTAACTAGTCCTCAAAGAATAAAATGCAAATCCGTATTTTAGGGTGCCAATATGTTGATATTCTCCTTCGTGTTAAACAGTAGACTGATTCGTGATCATACTTCTTTGTTGCAGTTGCAGCAGAATATTGATATCTTCTTTCATACAAAGAACAACTTAACTAAAATCCTGAACGAGTAAGTTACTCTACTTAATACTGCAATGGTCTTCATTTGTATTTTTGACTTATGTTTCTAATGAAGCATCGAGAACATGCCGGGAATCATGAGCAGAATGCCTGCACTTCCTATACTGTTAAATGAGGAACTTGTGAATAGAATTAGAATTTGTCCACCCTCGTTGCAGGTTAATTTTTTTATCAGCAAATTCTAATGGATAATTGGTGACACAGAAATGCCTCTTCATCATCTCTATTTTGCAGCCCATAGTGTTAAGTTCTCCAATGGTGACCTCCTTGAAGCAAGAGCCAGGATGCTGATTAATTGTTCCCACTTAAGCGAATATTTACATGAATGAAAAGAGGATAGCATGATAAACTTTGCATCAGATTACTCGCTGAAGCAGGTTCTTTGAATGAAAAGAATATGCCGCCACTCCTGTTACAGTTCCTAGGCACAAGACATGCCATCTGGGACCATATGTGTCTTGTGTATCATAGTAGCTAGTTTGGTGCTTGGTGTATCCTTATTTTCGAATCACATCTTATGCTTCTACCGCATGATAAGTGAAAGAAACTAAGGTGAAATAGTTTGACAAGTCTATCTTGTACCCTCATTCTTGTTATCGGAACCAATAATTCATGAGAGGCTGTGAAATCTGGATCGATTTGTGCTACATCTTCGCATTAGCTTGCCATATATTAGTTTCTAGTTTTGATGCTCTTGTCTAGTGTATGCTTGAATAAAATGTGTTTATTTTGTGATTTCATTACAAGATCTATTTACTGCAATGCATATTGCTTGTTCCCAAATCATTTTTGAATGTTTGTTTCACTTCTTACACGAAAGATTTCATTCAGTAACATAACTGCATTGCCTGATGAGTGTCTAAAGTACAGGACACAATCTTGTGAAGCACATCATATGCTCATGTGTGGCTCGTCTCTTGGAAGACTCTGGACTGTATCAGACCATCTTCCGGGAGAATGATCACTGCTATTCGACGACAAGTGGACTTCAGCTCTTGCTTCTCTGATCATCTTCAATACATCCCTCATCAAGGGACGTTCTCCAGGAGGTACTGATACACATGCCATAGCTGAATTAACAAGAGCATTCAATTTCTCTTCATTAGTTGATGCTTGATCCTCACCATTTTCCCTGTCTTCCTCACGTACAGCTCGTACCCATTTCGGTATATCCATTCCATGTTCCTGTACAAGGTCTTGAAATGGAGTCTTCCCTGTTAGAAGCTCAAGCAACAAGACACCATAGCTATAAACATCAGCTTGTTGGGTAAGAGCTTTTCTCATATCCCTACACTCTGGAGCTCGATAGAACAATGAAGATGCACTTGTTTCCTCTTGGGATTCTGGATCTCTAAATGGACTCAGTCCATAATCCGTAAGGCAAGACTCAAACTCTGGTCCCAATAATACATTTGTTGACTTAAGATTCCCATGAGTCAGACCTGGATTTTGATGTATGCATACCAATCCTGCTGCTAAATCTTCAGCTATCTTTAAACATGATGTCCAATGAAGTGGCTTTGACCCTCCACCTGCTCTAGATCCTGCAAAATGAATATATTATACACTTCAGAATCATGCGCTTTCAAGCTTTGAAAACAATCAATACCATGAAGAAGAGAGAATAGGCTCCCATTTGGAAAGTACTCATAAACAAGAAGACGCTCTTCCTTAGCTTGAAAATAAGCTCTTAGAGGTACCAAATTAGGATGCCTTAATCTCCCTAGAATCTCAATATGTCTTCTGAATTCCTGTATTGTTGGGTACCTAGCATCTTTTAGCCTCTTTACAGTAACAATATAGCCAGATTCCATCACAGCTTTGTATGTACTTCCCATGGTCCCTCTACCTAATGTTTCAGCAGAAGCTTTGAGAAGATCTTCCATCGTGTAACTCATTTGCTCATCTCCTGGTCCAAGAAACACTAGACTTCCAAGCCCTTCACCTCCTCCTCCTTGGTCCCATGAAAGTCCCCCTAATCCTCCTTTGCCTCTATCACCATCTCCAATTACACCACTGTCTCTATCTGCTGCTGCAACTTCAGATGCTTTTCTTGGTGCTTCAGTTTTATCTCTTTTCTTACTTAAGAACTTGTATATAAGCAATGTTATGATGCATATCATGAGGAATCCAACTATACTTACAACAATTATCAATATAATCCTCTTTTTGATCTTATGTTTCTGTCTTATCTCTGCAGGAGCTTTGAGTGGACTTGGAGATGGAGAAATAGGACAAAATGAAAGAATTTGCTCTCCACATAGATCAGAATTACCAGTGAAACAAGACTCATCAAATTTAGTCAACACAGAAGTCACAGGGATTTTACCAGACAAAGAATTGTTTGACACATTAAAGAATCTTAAACTTGTCTGGTTAAATGATGGAATGCTACCAGTCAAACGATTATCTTGCAAATAAAGCACGTATAATCTGCTCAAGACAATAAAAGACTGAGGAATTTCTCCAGTTATCTGATTATCAAACAGAACAACTACTTTCAAACGATGTAATTGAGCAAGACTTGAAGGGATTGTACCTGAGAGGTTGTTATTGTTAAGGAACAGAGACTTGATATTAACAAGGCCATACATTTCAGGTACTGATCCAGACAGCATGTTTTCTTTGAAGCTTAAGACCCTTAGCTGATCTAACTGGTTCAAGCTTTTTGCATCTATTGTTCCTGTTAAGTTCAGATTTTCAACAACAAGTTTCATGACTTTTCTATTGATGCACTGTTTCACTCCTTTCCATTGACAGAAATCAGTCCCTTGTCTCCATTGAAGAACACCCAATGGATCTATAGAAGCTTTCAAGCCCAAAAGAGCTTCTTCATCATCTACTGATCTTACTTGGGGAAGCTCATTCAACAGCAGAAATGAAGTGAAAAACAGTAATAACAGGTAATAGAAGTAGAATGTGCACCCTGATTGCATTATCTCTGAACCCTCCATTACTGTTCACTCTGCGCTTGTCAGCAATTGCAGAAATCGGCGGTGCTAAGAGAAAGTTGATAATGGGGAAGCTGGGAAAGGCAAAGGGCTTTATGTTCAGAGCTTCGACAGTGGCAATGGAGCTTTTGGTCGACCAAATTGACCAGATCCAGTAACAAGGGGAAGGGGATGACAAAGGATTACTGTGGAACGTTGGGGCTAAAATTAAAGAATAAAGTAAGGCGCCATATATTGTCGCTGTCAAAGCCTCAGGTTTTGGCCCCATTTCTATTAGCCTTTTGCCACTGCAAATTCATCATCAACAATGGAAAGAGAAAGGACAAAATTAGTCCAATAAATAGAGGAATCGTCTACTTCAGTTGAGCTTTTCACTAATTGCAATTGTTGTCCCTTTTCTTCTCAACTGCAGACAAACAAAGACGTACTAAAGAAAGTCAAGCACAAGCTTGTGGATTCCTCCAATTTCCAGCCAACCCCACAAAAAAAATTTGCTTTTTCTGGTGTAACTCTTCAAGAGAATCATGAAGTTCAATGGAAGAAGAAAGCAAACAAGGTAAGATGTTGAAATATGCATTCAATTTTGAATGGCATGATACTTCCACAGTTACTTAAATGCGTGTTTAATGCATATCACAGAGAAGATATTGAAACAAAACACCTATACATGAAATGGTGAGCGTAGGAATTTATGGCTATTCATGAGTTAGTTGGAGGCAATACAAATGTAATTGCTTCTGTCGCATCTCATCTCAAACTTCAGGTATTATTATATTCTGTACAATAATTTGTATAGCATTCTAATGTTGCATCCCACAAGATCCTCGTCTTAGCTGCCCTTTTAGGGGGACACTTGAATTCCGTGAGAGTTGTTGCTGGTTGTGAACCAAACCCAATTTTAATGAGACAGCTAGCTCCTCTTCAATCAGTGAAGCTACTTATTAATTGCAAAATTCGAGAGGATTCAAATCAGTAAAATAAAATTTTGGAGCCGGAAAGTTTGGTTTTTTTCCTTTTCCTTCTAAATTGGAGGATTCTGATTCTGAGTTCCTTAATGATCACACTTAAGACTATGTTCTGCATATGTTTTTAAAATTAGAATGCAGTTTAAGAATGCGTTTTCAGAATGTGATTATAAATCAAGAATGTATTGAATGTTCTATAATTGATAAATTGAATTGCAAAACAAGAATAATGTTCTGTAAAATTATATTTATCTAAATTAGACTCATCATCGCTAGTATCTACATGACGAAAGAAATTATGTATGGTTATAGTTGCATATTAAAGATACATGAGAATGTACAACTTACAAATATGTCTAACGACAATGTAAATGTGAGATTGTTGGAGGTGAAAGAAAATGTGATTTTTTAGATGATATATTTATAATTTAAATTACGAGAATGCATTCTGATTTCATATCCAACTTCCTACCCCATTCTGCATTCAAATAACAATTTAGTGTTATGTAAAAACTGCAATAATGCATTATAATATCAAAATACATTTTAGAATGCATCCAAAACATCGTCTTAAAATATAAAGATGCAGCAATAATGTCCTTTTGGCTTCTTCAGTGCCTAAAGAAGAACTTTTGTCCCACCTCATTGAAAGACTTTAAGTCAACATTTAAAGCTCTTGCTTTTCTTTTCTTTTTCTATTATTGCTACATAACCTATATCTCAAAATCAGATTTTTTTAGGTGTAATAACAATTGCCAAAAGATAAGCTAGAGTGGATACTCTTCAAATTTCCTCACGCATCCATGTTGTATCGAGTTGTATTGTCCAACTTGTTCCAATGCTTGATACCTGACACAAAACAATATCGTTTTAATTTCTTAATTAATTATATTTTTTCTTCATCGGAGAAGTGGTTTATGTGTTTCATGACTTTGTTATGTATCGATTTACTTGTGGATTGTTTTGGGGGAAGCAATGGAATCAGCTAAACATACTCAATTTTTATAAAATTAAATCATCTTATATAATAAATTCGATTTTTATAATTTTCATGAGTCGAATCTAATCAAGTTGTATCGATCTGATGAGTTGGTGAAGCATAGGAGATAAGTTACAAATCTTCGAATTGGGGAATGAATCATTCTAACAATGAGGATGTACACATAGTGCTAAAAATACAGTATTTTAGGTCTAATATCTAGGGGTGGACATGGGTCGGTTCAACCCGTACGAACAGGTCAACCCGTGGGTTGACCTACGAAAAATATGTTTATGGGTTGGACCACAAAAATCAACTAGTCAACCCATACGGGTCAACGGGTTGATATGGGCAAAATATTTTATTATTTTTTATTTATAATTTAAAATTTAAAATTTATATTGTATCATATGATGTTTGAGTTCACCAACTTGGATTCGTCGATTCATCGACTCGAATACCTCGACAAGACAAAAATAAATATTTTCAGGTTTTCGATACGTTTAAAATATAAATATGATATATATATATATATATATATATATATAATTGTTTTTTATTATAAACAATAAAACATTAGAATATAAATAATAAAAATGCTATATATTTGATAAATATAAGATAGTAATATCATAATTAAAGATTGCAAACTGTATTATACTTTGAAATTTAATAATATATAACTCTTTATTTAAAACAATATATAACCAAATTATGAAATTTGAAAAAATATTTTGAAAATAACTATAAAATAAATTTTATTATATAATATTTTATCTCAAAATAAAAATATATATATTTTAACTCGTTGGAGATGTGTCGTATTCGTGTTGACGCGTCGGATGTGATGCAACATGCGGCGCATGCCCCTAGACGTATCGAAACATTACTAATTATATCAACCCGTTGATGGGTTGCGCTGAACTTTCAACCCGTCAAGAAACATCGATAACCCGTAGGGGTTGACGAATTCGACAGATTCAACCCGTAACCCGTTGGGCCGAACCCGTGCTCACCCCTACTAATATATTTGATTATATTTGTATCTATTTAAAATTTTGAATAGTAGTTATGAAAATTACATAAAATTATTAAAAATCCTCCAAATATTTTATTTTAAAATTATACAAATTCAAAAACATGGAACAAAGTCACCAGACAGGGATGGATTGGGCTGCAGATATTGAAATATTTTCTCTTTTTGCGGGACTTCCAACTTCCATAGCAGCCAATTTTCGCCATGGAAGAAGGAAGCCTCGCGTTTTGAAGGTTTAAGGAAAAAAATCTGAAAGGAGATGGTAAAGAGAGCAGTTATCAAATGGTGAGAGTGGTAATTGAAGAAAGCGATGATGAATTTCATGTACCTAAACCTAACCCTAAACAAAAATCCCTAAAAAAATATAGCCGTCGTTCCCTGCAGAATCCCACTTGGTCATTCTCTCTACTCGGGAGAGTTAAGAATCTGTCTCATCGTCGACTATAAGAGAATCACTACTGAGACGGCCAACAAGATCGTAAAATCCGATTACAAGTGAAGCACCTATCAAGAGATTCACACATTACACAACTCATGGTCCTTATAAAGTGTAGCTTATCATAAAGTGTTCATGGTCCTTGCAGTTGGAGACAATTTTGCTCCCATCCACCAGCTGCATTATTCCTTTGAATTGGTTTGAAACTGCTTCCTGCAGTTTGCATCAAAGACATGATCTTGTGGTTTATTTCTTAACTAGTCCAAGTTTTAATTTCTCTTCCAAAACTAACACATTTTTAATTCTTTACCCAAACTAAGACAACTGAACTCCTATACAAGATCGTATTACTAGTTTTCATTTTTATACACAAATTTCGAATTAATAAAATATTTCGAGATCTTGTTTGTTGGGAATTCGAATTTTATTTGAGTTTTACTCGTTTCGGTAAAAAATGAGATCAAATCATGAAAGTCATACAAGTGATATATTGTCTGATATATTGGTAAATATCGATCATGAGTAGTATATCGATATTCTAATATATCATCGGTATACCAATTATATATCAAAAAAATCGCTCATATCAATAATGACCGATAACAGACTCGAGTAATTTGTGGTATTTTTTTCGTTTAACCTACAACCTGTTAAACAAATCATGAATGTATTAGTTTGGGTAAAGAATTAAAAAATGTATTAATTTGGAAGAAAAATTAAAATTTGAATTAATTAGGGAATACACCCCCATGATCTTGAGCTGACATTTTTCCTCCCTCGGCCCAGGAAATTAACTCAGTATTGGGCTGATTTTAATATGGGCTAGTACTTGCTGCAGCCCAACAACAAGAAGCAATTTTACGATTTGTTTCTTGTTGATACGAATGTCGCCCCCTTGCTTGATAATGTATTGGGAAAAATGTTGTATCTAAAATCGGATCGATTTTGATCGATTCAACTGTGTGAACCGATACGAAACCCAGTTGGACTTACATGTTAGATAATTAATAATAGATAAATTGATAAATATTTTAATATAATCTTCGCAAAATTATTAAGATATCAAACTTATTATTGCCAATATTATTTTGATATCAATGGAAGGAGCCAATACCATATATACCGTCAACAGAAACCCTACTCCAACCAATACATGCCCCATAGTATTGATGGTGGATCCCTCCATATGATGCAGGGCTCACATGAAGACTATAAATAAAATTATATTCATATTTGGTTAATATTTGGTTAATATTTGGTAGATATGTCACTAACCACCAAGATGATATTTACATAGATATGTATTCTCACTATTCCTATAAATTGATGGTACTTAAGCATCAATTGATCATCTCAAACAAAACTAACAATCTAAATATCACAATTGAGTATTCAAGAGAGGAAGGGAAAAGAGAGAGAGAATAGGTTCAAGAAGAAAGTTGTTCTTATTGAATTCATGTTTCCAAATGTTCTTCAAAAGTGTGTAATATTTATGAATATTTCCTAAATGTTTGAGGAGTATCAAAATAGTTGAGGGGTAGTCATTGTGTTAGGTAAACACGGTTTTTACCGTTTATTTTGGTTTTCTACTCTAGTTATTTATCTATATTATATTATTTTTGTATCTCTGTTATTCGTAATAGTGGAAGTTTCTTTGATGAGATCTGTGGATTAACTCTATTTTGGGTGAATCACTTTAAATTTCGGTGTCTATTTATTTATCATATTTGCATAATCGATACATCGATTTCATAACTTTTGTTGTGCGCCCAACAAGTGTGAGTTTAATTTCTTGGATTGACGCATGTGTTGGGGTGCACAGTGGAAGTTATGAAATCGATGTATCAACGATGCAAATATGATAAATAAATAAACACCAAAATTTAATATGGTTCACCCAAAACAAAGCTAGTCCACGAGTCCCACCAGAAAAACATCTATTATTACCAATAGTATGTATTCAAAGAGAATCTACCCTATATAAATTTATAGAATTGAAATGACCTAAAATAGGCGGTAAAACAGTGTTGACTCAACACTTCGACTCCCCGAATATTTAGGAAGTATGCTTAAATATTACACAATCTTCCGAAAACTTTACGGAAACACGATTACTAAATATTAGAAAAGAAAACGTTTCTTTTCTAATGACTCTCTTTCTCTTCTACACTCTCAAGGAAACTTGAGGGTTGGGAAAATTCTCCCCCAGAAAGTACCTTGTGGTTGCCAAATTTGGTCACATACTCCCCTCTCAAAATAGTCAAGGAATGATGCTGCACGTTTTCCTTTTTTTATTTTTGTTTCTATGTGTATGGGCCACACATTACATGTGGAGCGACACACACTTCAATTCTGTCCCTCCCGACACATGGAGGAATCCACCAATCTACAATTTGAAAAAGAACCAACTACCTATATGTTCCACTATTGATTTTTGACTACCCTCGATACATTTCGCAATCGATAAATCGGTCAAATCCATTTTTGGATCACTTATGAAAGAGGAAAGAGAATCAATCGACTTGGATGTGGGCCCCTCCATAGCATCGGGTGACTAAGTATGTGCTTTTTAATAAACGATTCGATCTTCATTGTCAAATGATAAAGAAATCGTATTAACACTCGGGTAAAGATAGAAGGAAAATTGTCCCACCTTGAAGGTAAGCAGCTCACGGGTTTGCCATAATGCTGAAACTATGTGCCAAGTTGTTATTGATGAATGCTTGAGGAATAAATAAACAAAAAAAGTCAGTGTACTAGATTGCAACTCGGCAATAGTCAAAGTTTGATATTGAAAAAACTTTTGTCATCATATATGATCCATTTTCAACAGTATGGATCTTCTCTAGACGTAAAAACTTCTTCTCCAACACCTTGTGAATCCAACGATATCTAACATTAATATGCTTGGATCTCGAGTGAAACGGAATATTCTTCGCTAGATGAATCACACTTTGACTATCACATAATAGATGATAATTCAGCTGATCAATACCGAGTTCTTTCAAGAGCTTCTTCAACCACATTAACTTTTTGCAAGCTTCAGTTACTACAATAAACTCGACTTCCGTTGTCGAAAGAGCAACACACTTCTGGAGTTTAGATTGTCATGGAACAACTCCCCTGAAAATGTAATCATGTATCTAGATGTAAACTTCCTCGAGTCAACATCTCCTGCCATGTCAGCGTCTGTATATTCAATCATTATTGGATTACTTTATCTAAAACACAAACACATTCTGGAGGTTCCACGTAAATACCCAAGGATCCACTTCACTGCAGTCCAATACTCATTGGTTGGTTTCGATAGAAAACGACTCACAACTCCAACAGAGTGAGCAATGTCCGGCCGCGTACACGTCATGGCGTACATCACTCTTCCAACATCTGAAGCATATGGCACCGTAGCCATCTCGTCATCCTCCTTATCCGTAGGAGGGCTAGAACTCAATCTAAAATGATTAGCTATGAGACAACTAACCGTTTTAGACTTGTCTATGTTGAATCTTTGAAGTACTTTTTCAATGTATTTCTTCTGTGACAACTATAACTTCTTGGCATTTATGTCTCTAATGATCTTCATGCTTAGAATTTGCTCAGCTGATTCCAAGTATTTTATCGCAAAAGACTTACTCAATTGCTGCTTCAGCTCAGCAATCCTCAAACAGTTTTGACCAACAATCAGCATGTCGTTCACGTACAACAATAGTACGATAATATCATCTTCAAAAAACTTCTTAGTGAAGTCATAATGATATGAAGTAGTCTTCATGTAGCCTTACTCCCCCATGACAGACTCAAACTTCTTATACCACTGTCTCGGTGCCTGTTTCAAGTCATAAAAACTCTTCTTAGCTTGCAAACATAACTCTCTTTCCTTTCTTCACAAAGTCTTTTGGTTGATGCATATAGATTTCTTTTTCCAATTCTCTATGTAGGAAGACAGTCTTTACATCCATTTGTTCAACCTCCATGTTGAGATATGCTGCTAACCTCTGCACAGTCCGAATGGATGTAATCTTCACAACAGGTGAGAATATCTCGTCAAAATTAATCCATTTCCTTTGACTGAATCCTTTCACGACAAACTTGGCTTTAAACGTGGTTGCAGATTATGATCATCATGTTTAATCCTAAAAACCCACCAATTCTTCAAAACTTTCTTGTCTTTGGGCAACTTTACGAGCTCGAATGTTGCATTCTAATGCAAGGACTTCATCTCGTCTTGCATGGCTTCAATCCACTTCTGCATGAATTCATCATTCAGAGTTTCCTCGTAGGATTCTGATTCTTCCCCGTAAGTCTTTAACACATATTGATCTGTAGAATATATTGTAGAGTATTGTATAACTCTATCGGATCTCGTAGTCCGAACAGGAGAACCAACAAGGACTGATACTTCATCACCCTAATTAGCATCGCAGTTGGAACATTTTTAGAAAAATCTAATTCATCCTCCTCATATTCTAATATTTTTTTATTATTATTATTTATTTTCTTCTTTTATTTTTCTATTTCAAATAATAATAATAAAATGGAAAGACCTATTAGCAATATTTGTTTATCTTTCTTTTATTATATTATATTATAAAAATAATTTACAATTTTTCCAATTTAATAAATTTTATATTATTCATATTTTTTAATACAAGTATCATGTATCACAAACATGACCACTATATTATAATTTTAATATGATAAAATAAACGATAGAATTTAATTGTTATTTGTAATGTTATTTTGCTAATAAAATGAAAACAAGGAATTATAGAATAAATTATTGATTTTTATCATTATTAATTAACCTAGACCCGAATCCTAAATGTATAGGAGAAATGATAATTAATAAGCAGAGACACATCCTGAGATCAATGTTTTCATATCGGACGGTATACCGGCCGTCAAGTCAAATTTTGCTCGGTAGCGGTATTTTTTTTCGTGCCGTCCAGTACTTGGTATTAGGGTCGATTTCTATGTTTTTTCGGGCCGGACCCTAAAAAACAAATTAAATATAATTTTTTTAAATAAAATAAAATAAAATTTAATATCGGCCGATATACTGGTCGTACCGCTCATACCGGTCCCGACCGATACATAATTTCTGACCAGAATGAAAACATTGTCTGAGACCCAATTTCAAAAACCTAGACTCGAACGACTTAGTTTCTATCTATCGGGTTTCGGCTCCAATTGCCCGTTAAACATCCCTATATTTTGGGGACTTTAATTTGACCTAGAAAAATTAAGAAATAATATATTAATCAATGTTTTAAATACAGTTACCGATCGGTATACCGAATAAGCTCATTGGATCGGTATATCGGATACGTTTCGGATATATCGGATCTGTATCGAAATATTAAAATAAATTAAATTATAAAGTATTCATATTTTATTTTTTGTAATATAAAATCCGACTCAACCCAAAAGAAACTCATACCGCAAAATACCAACCGAAGCCGATATGCCAGAAAAATTTCCGGTATACCGGACCTATATACCAAAAATTTTAAACAAATAAATATTATTAATGATAATAATATTATTTGGACTATGGACATAATTACTCTAATAATTCTAAAAATATAATTTGTTAATACGTCTCTATATTTTTATATTATTCAATATGATAAAGAAAAATAAATAAATAAAATAATAATAAAATAAAAAAAGATGAGTAGTATTATAATGGTTTTAGAAAGATTTTTATTTATGTCATGTATATCCCGCTTATTTGGGAGATTCTCCCTGGTATACTAAAATATACTTAGATATAATAATAAATAATTATTCCTTACTTTCTATATAATAACAAATAATGATGTGGGATTGGGATTAGAAGAATTGGGGGACCTAACCCTAGGAGTAGCAACTACTAAATTCCCGATCCAATTATATTCTGAAAGTGAAGGAATTATATCGCGATGGAGCAAAAGAGGAGAAGAATCGAAAGAAAGAAGGACATGTATCTCCCTGAAAAAATAATATGGCATATCCTGTTGAGAGTTCCTGCGAAGTATTTGGTCGAATTAAGATTGGTTTGTAAGGTTTGGTACAATTTAATTACCAGTCACGATTTCATCCACACTCATATGAAAAAGATGTCATCTTTGTCTCCTATATTTGTCATCTACGAGATTTGTTGTGATAATAAAATGCGTATATGCCCTTTGAATTCTATGTTATACGGACCTGCTGTGCCTCATATACTTTCTCCACATAACTGGATTCATGAAAGCTATGAAATATTTGGTTGTTGCAATGGACTTATCTGTATCTCATTTGGTCACTACTGCTTAAGTAATTATTATATACTGCGCTAATTCTGCTTGCTCAAAAACTTATCTAACTTTTAACCTTTATAACCATATTTTGTATTGTTTTATGACCATAATTTCCTCTTTCCCTGTTAAAGGAAAGAGGAGAGAATATGAATGCAAGGTAAGATAATCTGCAACAGCTAGGTTGTTGCATAATGTTATTTTCAATGGTTCGAGCATTAAATTATGACGAGGCCGTGGTTTAGTTTGATTTTTTACCACTTCCTTTCTGCCTATTCCTGTTGAAATCTGCTGTAGGTATACGCTTTAATGAGCCTTCAATGAACTTCAGTCTACCATAGCTGAATATTCTTATCCTTTTTGCTCATTTTCCTGTGATTTCCCGGTTTGAGCTCTCACTTCCTCCCTCACACTCTTCATCATTGTATATACATGTTATTTCTATGCCTGTCTCTCCATCTGAAGCTGACAGCTACATACATTATGAACTGCCCTTTTGCTGCAGCAACTGACACTGAAGTTATATTTCTAATACTAATTTTCATCGTTAGTGTCTTTGTTATTTGTAGTAGAGGGAGAAGAGGTTTGTATGTTGTATAGTTATAAAACAAGTGTCTGGAAAGTTATGAAGGCATGTCTGATGAGTTTATTTCGTATTATTTTATTTACAGGTTTTATCATTGAGTTTTGTTGAGGTTGAGAGGGATTTTTTATCCTTGGACAAGCGATATCCTTGCCTGAATGTACAAAGGTGCTACTTGCCTGTGTCCTTTTATGTATGCCAATATTTATCTGTCTAAATTAGGTTGCAGTATGCTGGCCAGGAAATGATAGAAAGATCTCGTTGAAGACTCCTGTGAGGTTATACCTCTTCTCCTATTTAACAAGGCTGTTATATTATTTTTCTTGATCTTCTATGCACTTTTCATCTTGATTTTATTTTTAGTATTTAGGTCATTTTCTCTTACTACCAATTTATGGTTAATGAATGTAATTTTGATCATTGATTAAATGTCTTGTTGGTGTTGGGGTTCATTTAGTTTCTGTATTGTCTTTTCAACAATATTTCTATTTAAGCCCCCCCCCCCCACGTTATTTTTTATTGTAGTTTTGAGCATGACTTCAACGAGGATGTACACATGGAAATCAAAGAGATGCATTCAGCACAACACTCAGTTGACAATTCTAAAGCCAGAGGGAATACACGGAGGTGTCTGTCTTGTTTATTTCAGATTCATTGACAGAATTGGAAAAGATGGGCTCTTCAGCCACAAGGAGGTGTCTGTCTTGTTTATTCCAGATCTCTCTGAGTGTCTCCCTTCTCTAGATTCATGGCGGGAGCAGTGGCTTAATCACAGAAAGGCTTCTTCTGAACGGGAGAAGACCATGAAATGTTTTATTTCAGTTATGCCAATATTTTCCTTTCAAAATTTTCAGTCATTGCCGATAAAAAATGGTAATTTGGTGTATTAAATCCCAGTTTGGTTATGTACTTTTTGGCAATTGACTCTAAAAGCAATGCAAGTAAAGTAGTAAATGAGAAGAGGAAAGCTGATGAGCCTCCTAAGCACCCAAAGTGGAGCAAAGATGTTAAGGTAACATTCCATGTATTATTTTACTCTTCATTTTTATATTGGATGAGTGTAGGTAATTCATTCATTTTCTTTTTTTTCCAGCTCGAGTCCACGTCACTTTCATTGGATTCATTGCTTGATCACAATGAAAAAGATGTAGACGAATCATCCCGTTCAAATTTTCGTGCTTCAGTATGAGATGGGCTGCCGTCTTTTGCGATTCCTTCAGGTTGGGTTGGGTTATTTATATGCAACATTGGTTAAGCTGTCTTACCTTTATTGTTTTGTTACAGAAACTGCGTATCAAATTTGTAACAAAAAGGAACCAGGAGAAAAGGAGACTGAAAGCATGAACAGCTCATCTAGAATGCGCATTAAGACAGAACTCAAGTGCTGAAACAGTCATGGAGGACGCTACCAAGCAAGAGAGTGAAATGATCAAGGACGACATTGACATCGCTCAAGTTGATGAGCCTATGCTGGAAAGCAAGTTTGAGGAGGAATAACCGGTGCTAGAAAAGCCAGTCGATGAACAGCCGGAGGAGGATGCCATGAATGATGAAGAAATAAATAAGGCAAGCACAAATCATGGTTTCATTGTTTGGATTTATTTGCTCCAACTATGCATTTGGTGCATCAAAATTTTATCAATAAAGTTTCAACAAGCATTGAAAGAAAAATAGCATTGGAGCTAAATCCAATCGGTGTGTCCGTATGTTTTGGAAGAAATATCCCGAGTTTTGTTTAAATTGAATTTTCATTAATGATAGATATATAGATTCTGATCAAAATTATGATGAAAATATAATGTATGAACATGGTAAATTATATTATAAAAGAATTAAACAAATTATTTATTATAATATTTTTTATTCTAGTAAATCAATCTAAATTTCATAATAAATATAATGCATGACAATTATATTTTACACACCCCTCATGTCCAAAACTTGACGGAAGTATACACAGATAGAATTATGACGAAAGTATGCACAGATGGATGATATTGCATCCTAAGATTTCAATAAATCAATTAACAAGATATTAGTTTCCTCGAATAAATCAATCCAAATTTCATTCCAAAACATTTTTCCATTTAAGAAGAAAAATGAATCAAGGACAAAATTATATGAAAATATTGAATCTATATATTTTTCAATACACAATTGTTTTCCATTGTTTGCCAATTTTCAATGTCATCAAATGATACAATAATCCATGACTTATTACAAAATGGTTCCCACCAACAAAATCTAATGTCTCAATCTTCTCCCTGGAAAATGGAGCCATAAGCAAACAACCACAAAATGATAATGTCGAGAAGAACAAAGCAAACCAGATAACTCAAAATCATAATGCAGTGTTCTGACAGCTTCCAGATAAGATCAGCACTTAAAAAAAAGGTGAGGCTTGGCACGAACAATTGTGAGATCTATTCGATTTTGAAACGTTAAGACAATAAATTTGATAGTATATGCACGTCCTGGATACAATTCATTCATTTCCACAGAGAAAACACGTCAAAGAAAGTAAAGGCACTGCAAATGAACAACATTACCCAACAAATCCTCATCTCCACTTGTAACTGAATGATTTTACTAAAAGTTGAGTTATAAGTACATGACAAACATCAAACCAGAATTTTAAGATATGAAAGATAACTGAGAAAATAAAGAGACGCGTCCATTCATATATTGAATCCAACAGACAAGGCGATGCATAAAATAAGCGCAAACTTTAATTAACTGAGTCATCTAGAGTGCCAAAGAAAAATAATATGGTAATCAGAAAATTAAATAACAGGACATGTTAGAGCTCAAATCCAAAAGAAGAAAAATACTATAATTAAACTGAGGACGAACCAAGATAAAAAAAGAGGCTCACCCATATAGTTTTTCATCAGAATAAAGTTGCAAATCAGGCATTCGCAGTTTTGGGTACAAGCGGAATAGACTGCGATGAATGCGATTTTAGCTGAGCCTCGTGCTCGCGAATCTTCTGCATCTGCAGCATTCGCTCCATGACGAGTTCGTATTCGCACTTCTCGTAAACATGACGCTCATTTTCACACTTCCAAGGGAGAAAAAACTCCGCCCGCCGACATTTATTTAGGGGGATCAGCAAATGGGCACAATGATCTCTGTAAGCAAGAGGCACCTGCTCCTCCATCATCTCTTCTTGCGTTGCAATCATCTTCTTCGACGAGCCCATAGAAGCAGCGAAATCAAGGTGTTAATTCTCCTAGGTTCTAAATTCTAATCAGTCTCCCTCTTCTTTCATCGCATTATTTCAATATTAGTTGGGCCTGTAATGTTTTGGAGGCCCATAAGCCCATATCTGCTGTGGGTTAATAGATAATTTTGAGAAGCTATGTGATTAAATTGTAAATTCTTAATCGGAATTTTCAATTGGGAGTACATTTTGTATTTGTAACATTCGGATATATTAAAAGAACTCGATAATATTATTAATGAACACAAAGATATAATAAATTTAATATGGATTAAAAAAATAAATAATCGATAAAATGATCAAATTCACTGTCGGAATAAGAATCCAACTCGAATTCTCTAAAACTCGTAAATGTCAAGAGATAGAAACAATGAACCTCAATACCTCTATTATACTAGACATAATTAAGCAAATCAACTAATATTTATTATATATAATGATTTGATACAATATTATTTTATTCCAAATATTCTTTCCCAGTCTGCCTTCTAAACATAATCGACAACTTTATTGCATTATCTCGAACTCTTCACTTATCTCATTCAGCATTGCATGATCAATTTACTTGATCAACTACTACCAAATACTTAAGTGTACGCAATTCTCATCCATATCTCCAACACTCGATATCAATACTATTATACTAACCATCACCCAACATTCATAAACAAATTGTGACACTCAAATCTTCGGGTGATTGCACGAATCAAATTTGTTCGATTTCATAAGATTATAATAATTTTAAAGAAATGGAACCATATGATTTAAATCTAAACTAAATCTAACCTCAATCAAATCGAATTGGAATTACCATGTCTTAATATGAACTTTTAAAAATATTCAAGTGCGTATCTTGTCACTTCACAAGTCGCAAGACTTTTATTTATTTCTAATTTCCATGGCCATTGGTTTCTCTTCCATCCGGAAAACAAGTGAAGCCTTTAGTCTTCTATTTTCCCATTTCAATAACAACGAAGCAGAGAATTCTCGGAAAACATGGCCATCATATGATCGGAAAATGAGGGTGTGGAGAAAGGCCGCCGGAGCTTTAAAGGATCAGAACAGCCTCTGGCTGGCAAACGCCACACCCCTTACAGAAACACGAAATCCCCACATTGAAAAAGCCGTCATACGAGCCACCACCCATAATACCCTCCTCTTTAACTATCCTCGCATTGATCGCGTCCGTGAATGGCTCGCTGTTTCTCCGACCAATCTCAAACCCCTCCTTTGGGCAATTTCTTTTCGCATTGAAAAAACAAGAGATTGGGTTGTCGCTCTCAAAGGGCTTTATCTCCTTCACGTACTGGCTACAACAAAGCTTCCTTGCGTTCGTCAAATTGGTCGTCTTCCTTTCGATCTCTCGTGCTTTAGAGACAGCCATTCAAAGTTTTGGGCGTTCAACGCTTTCGTTAGGACGTATTACGCGTTTCTCGATAAAAAATCTGTGGTGATTTATCAGCATGTAGCAAAGGCTTCTTCTTCAAAGAGCAATGTGATTTTGCCTGAACTCATTTTACTGCAAAAACTTCAAGTTTTGATTGATTTGCTCGTTCAGATCAAGCCTAAAACGCGTGCCCTCTTGGTTCCGATGATTCTTGATGTCATGAAAGCGATTATTGTAGAGATTAACGATTTTCACACAAGAATTTGCACAGGAATTGCAGTTGTTTTGACTAAAATTTATGCTGCCGACAAAGATGAAGCAATTCTAGCTCTCAACGTAATAATCAAGGCAACTCAACAAGCCGATGAACTCAACTCTTACATGGAGTTCTGTCTGAAAATTGGAGTAGCAAAAGCATCGAACATTCAAGTTATGGATCGAATACCCGAAGAAGACATCGAAAAACTAAGGCAAATAATCGATGAGCTCCGATTAGGCCATAAACGGAAGCTAGCAATGGATTTAACAGAAGAAAAACCTACAGTTAAGAAGATTAATGAAGGGGAGAAGTACTTCAAAACAGTAATCACAGACAAATGGGAGAAATTTGATGAAGATATGGATCCAAGTAATCCATTCGAAGGCCATTCGATAACTTACGAACTTCCGGATTTGATCATCTTTTAGTTTTTCTAGCTCTTGTAAGAATGCATCTCTGTTGTATAGATTGATTCCAAATACATTAGCTGTAGATTAATCAATAGATCAACGGCTGATAATCAAGAAATACATGTCAAAACTAGTTGTTCTCGAATACGATTCGCCTAGAAAAACGAGTAAAAATGATATACGACTTACGCACAAGCTACAATTCTCGTGAATTTGAAACATGCATCATGAACAAGGTCTATAGAGTAATAAACAGACAAGAACGATGCTTTGATACGAACCGGATACCGCAAATTCTTACAGAATCTACCTGATCACCACAAACTTGTTTGTACCATGTTTTGCCCAGTAACTCCTCAGATCAATAGGGTTAGCAAATTCATAATCCTCAGAAGCAAGTTTCTCAAGAACTTTCTTAAAAGCACCCTGGCTCATTTTTCTTCCCGCAATTCTTGCTCCTTTTCTTTTAGTGCTCATTGGCAATGGATGCATCGATATTGTCGTCGTGCAACAAGAAGACTGCCAACCTCCACAACCCCATCGGTAGCATTGTTGCGGAGTTCCAGTACAGGTACAAACAGGAATTGGTATACCTGTAATGTCCATATCAACTCCATTAATACTAACCTCCACATTCTTTCTCACCGTCTTTGCTCGCTGCAACGAGTGATTGCTATTTTCCTTTGGACCAGAACCTTTCTTTGGTTTCTTAGCTTTAGGAGTTTTTGGAGTTGCAGCAGATGTTCCCCTTTTAGTAGAACCACTTTCTTTCTTAGGAACTATCTCTTCAATATCCAGCCCCGCTTCCTTATTCGTCTCATCGTGGTGCAAAATCTGCAATGAATGGCTTGAGCTAGATGGTTCAGCTAACATTGAATTGTAATTACTTCCAGGTAACATATGCAAAAACTTTTCCCTGTGGTTTATCCAGCTATCTCTAACATAATCAATATGAGATAATGGTGGCTCAGTAACAATATAGTCACGGGTATGGAACGACCCATTTGTAGAAACCACAACTTGATTATCTCTACCAGAAATCAAAGGCTTTGTATCACGATCTGTAACAGAAGACATTAGCTGAAGCCCAAGATGACCTTTGAGAGGGGTTTCATAATAACCCCAGTTTCTCAAGCTGTCTTCATCCATAAAATCTATGGTACAATGAAACAGGTAACACTGAGGAGCAAATAATCAACATTCCACACTATAAAAAGCCGAAAATTAATAACAGGAATGGGCAACAAGCTAAAATCTAAAGTGATTATCAGAACATAAACCGAAATCTAGGGTAATTCATGGCAAAATTCGATCAAATCCAGGAATACAAATATCATAAGATTCGAAAAGCAAAAGAAAGGGAGAAATTCCAACTACAAATTGCATATTGAAACAATGAACATTGAGATAAGCATTCGGGTGTTAAATCAACAAAACTCGATACAAAAAAACCGATCTTTCAAATTATACAACAGATCTGAAACAAAAAATCAACAAAATCCCAGATCTGCAATAACAATTACAAGACTATCCCATCAAAATTCCACCGTTAGAGACTATCGGAAACAGAGAATTAACAGATAGAAAGCACAAGTAGGATTCCGAATGAGAGAGACAAGAGAGATTGGAGAGAGAGAGAGAACTGACTTGCGTGTAATCAGCTCTTTTAGTTTTAGATCTTTTGTTTTTCCTTCTTCCGCGAGAGAGAGAAAAATGGAGGAGAGAGAAATATAGAAGAGAAAACTGTAGAAAAACCAGAGGACGAAATACTTGCACTTCTACCACCACATTTTTTCCACATATTTATTACAAAATCAAAAACAAAAACTTCCATCAAATATAGTTTTTGGCAAATTATATATCCAAATTTTAATTGTTTCATACGTTGAAATAAGGAAAGAAGAGGATGAGTCTATTGTGTAAAACTATTATTTCACTTGAATCAGTCTATAATCACATCTATTATTTATACATAATACACACACTTTTAGATTTTTATTTTAATTGCATATCCATGCTTTATAAACGAACGTAAAAATTACCCACACGCGTTGTGCTAGACACTTGCTTTAATGATGTGCCAATCTTTCTTCTTCTTATTTTTCATTTGATTTCAATACTCCCCCTAAATGAGTATGAATGTTTTTCATGCACATCTTCGAGAATAGATTGGAACTGCAATCTCGAGAATCATTCAGTTAACTGTTTTTTCTGTTGGAACATAAGAAATAGCGATGATGCATTCTTTTTATTTCTCTATAATGAAGTGACAATCTCTAACGAAGTATTTCATTCTAATATGCATACCATGATTTGGTGCTAGCTGTATGATTGAATGATTGTCAATTTAGAATTTAAAGCAATAATATTCAACTACACATCAATTCTAACCAATCAATTAGTAAGTTTGCAGTACAAATCAATATACTTAAATTAACATACTAGATTTTAGAAGCAAGTTAAGAAAGTTATGCAAAAAATGCATAACTCAAGACAACATAGTCAAATATATAAAAAATGTGAAGAGTAAGCTAAGAAAAGTTTTGTTAAATATTCAAATTTTGAAGTGTTGGTGCCGGCAAGATCTCCTTCTCTTCCAAGGGGTGATGAAGATAGAAAGAATTTTTGTATTTGCCCTAGTTACATTGTAATACGTCGAATTTGTAAAAAAAATGTGTGGCCTTTTCTTATAACGGCTACCAATTTAACCGGTTAGACCAGATGAACAACTACCGGCACACTTACATAGCTTAGGGCTCAGATAGGTCAAACTCGTGCACATATATGTGAGATTGGTTAGAGATATGGTTTAAATAGTACCCTCCTTGTGGAGATGTTAAAGGGGGAAATAATTGCTTCCACGTAACATGCGACAGTATTTAGATCGATCTTCCATTTTAGAACGATCATCACAATCATGGCCAATAAGATCACACTAAGGGGATACTTGAATGACAAGAGTATCTCCATTGGAGCCTACAAATATAATTCTTCAAATGAGGGAAATGACTCCACTTTCAATTTAGCTTCTAACTTTACGGTCTATTTGTCATCTTTGCATATTATAATTTTATGGTTTTTTAGAGGAAACCACAATGGACAATTTACTCCTCTGATGTGGTTTTCTCCCAAATTGGGGTTTCCATATCACATGCATTCTTGTTTCGCTTTTTGTACATCTTTTTTCAAATATGTAGATAAGAATATTTATGACATATTTTCTTCCATATGTTATGTAGATTAGTTAAGACAATAGTTTTTTCCCTTCAAAATCTTAAATTTCAATATAAGTTCAATCCGATCGCTATGATAAAAACTCACCACAATTACCCGATCAACATCATTGATCGATCGACGGGATAGATCAAGCCATCGATACACTTGATCGATCGACAAGATCTATCAAGTCGATTAGCATCACCTATTTTATATTTTCTACATCCAGTCTTCCACACCAATCACAACCGATCAAACCGAGTCTTGCGAATTAAGTGTAGTTGATCATACCCGCATAACTAACACTTCGACTATCATAAGGCCTTTATTCCCCCGCACCCTTTGCAAAAGCACCAGTACAATTTGGCGGCGTATGAGACTGAGATTTTTTATGATCCCACTTGAGGACTACATGGAGAACATTTCGACGAGTTATTTCGCTTATTTTAGAGATATAATCTCTATTAAGACAAAACCATTTAGTTTACCAATGGTTTTCCTAACAAGAGTGATTACTAACCCCAATCCATGAGGAACTTGATAAAACATGGATGGTCCATGGTTAAGAACGGATATGAACTTGTAATTGCATACTCTCATGATAGTTTTTATTACAACAATAAGTTGTAATAAAAAAATGCATACTCTCATGATCAGGTAGAACGATAGGGCTTCCTAAGTAATGATAATAGTTGGGGAGAAAAAGAGTTTGTTGAGTGTAAAAATCAAGAATACCGATCTGTCTACACTTAAGCTTTTCGAATGATCGATTGGACGATCTATTAAGGGTACCATGAAAGCATATAGTTTAATTTGAATAAACTATTTAGAATTTTGAAATATACAATCTTACCATCATAATTATCATAAAATGATTATTGGAAAACTTACAAGAATTCATTGTCATGATTGTCGAGAGAATAGTCTTCTTCTTCTTTACCCAAGTTTAAACAATACCTTACAAATATGAATGAAGATCATATTTATAATAAGTTGAGAAGTTTATCCAATAATAACTTCTTTAACTTACATAAATATTATATATTCATTTATTAATCATTCATTAACAATTATTTGATGGATAATAAATGTTATATATAATTGGGTAGAAGAAGATATTTTCTCATTACGAAAATATTCTGTAATCGTATTACGTATCATCAACGTAAAATACTAGATAGAGAAATAATTTATTTAATTAAGATTACATAATGCACATGAACCATAAAATAAATCTAACGTACCATCGACTTCGAAGGTTGAACATAGAGATCAAGATTAAGGACAAATATATATTGGTGATTGATTTTATATGGTCATGATGCACCCATAATTAATCAATAACTTAATTCTAACAAAAATTCGTAGTCAAGGATGCACGATGTCCATCGGCTGAAAATCACATATTAAAATCCAATGTGACTAGGGTTCTGCATGAAAATTCGTTGATCCGAATATCCAAAGTAACCGAATCGTATCCGAACAGATTTTTCGAATATATGAACTGTAAATATTTAATCGAATTGGATCGGATGCGATTTCGGGTCGGATGCGGTTTTTGAAAACTCCGATCCGATCCGATACTTATTATTAGATTATATATATATGTTAAGAGTAAAAATCTACTATACGATGTTTATGATTTTAATGAGGTTTACTGTTGGTATCCGGTTGCTGTAATGAAAGAAACAAGAAATTATACGTGGGAAACTCGAGAACTAGGAGGAAAAACCACTCGCATCAAACCCAGACAGAATTCACTAAGAGTATCGAAGTAGAAGGTATCCGGAGAACTTGTCCTCCCAATATCTCACGCCTCCCTTTTATATAGGCGTTTAACATATTTTAATATTACAAAGATCTAATCGTAATCTGCTTTAATCACATCAGCCGTCCCTCGAGCTGATTTGTATGACTTCATGCCATGCAAAAGTCGTGTTGCACCGCCTGCAATAAGTGGCACGGCTGTTATTGACATTTCATCACCAACCTCTGTCAATCGATCCTGTGCCCATTTACCGATCGTAATAATCGGATGCTGATCGCTGCTTCACCGCCGTCAATGGAACGATCGGCAGTGACGATCATCTGATTCCTTCTTATGGTTCGCAACAGGGAGTCGATTGGATAAAATGTGCTGATCGCCTAGCTTCTTTCTCAGGACTACTAAAACCAATCCAGATCCACCATTATAAGTTATATATTAACAATATATATATCAGCTGGTGTAATACTTGTTTTCTCGTTAATATTAATATTAATATTAATGTTTTATATTTTATTCTTATTTTTCATAAATAATCGATATGAAATAGTATCAAGTAATTCAAATGTTCTATTTTATATTTTTTTATTATTTTTATATTGATTTTTGAAATTAATATATTTGTAGTAAGTCAAATAATTATTCAACTATTTTATATTATCATTTAAAATGTGATTAATTTTACATTTTTTAATGTTGTGATTACGAATTCAATATTAGTACTGAATTCAAGTTTCAATTTATAGAAGTTTGAAAATTTCGAACATATGTTTTTTGGTTGTAAATGTCATATTTTGCAAATAAATAACATTTTTTGGTAATTATTGACAATTTTTTATTATCAGCAATAATTCAAAAATAAATATTAGAATACCGACAAATCGATCCGTAAACTGATTCACTATTGTCAATCGATTTCATATCATCATTTTTCTGATCTATATCTATCAGATTGGATCGAAAAATTGATGATAAAATCGGTTATCTCAACTGTACACACCACTAAATGTGACAACTGAACAAACTCCATTTGTGTCAGGGAAATTCACATGAGCCCCCTAAAAGAACATGGCCACATTTGAGCCCATTTGTATTAAATATGAATATAATATCTGACAATTTAATAAATATCTAATTTGAATGAACTATGGGCCCATGTTAAAGTACTTTTCGGCCCTTGGCCTTTGGGAATAAAAAACTCGTCCCTACCTTGGCAACCCAATTACCTTTACCCCACTCACGATTTTCCTAGATACGCTCTTGTCCTCTTCTTATTTTCGTCATCAAGTATTCAATTTTTTATATTCATCCCTATAAGATTCACTCGTATTATTCAACTCGTTCCAACACTTGACATAAAATGATGTTATTTTGATTTTTTTCTTAATTCGATTTTTTTCTTCATCGGAAACATACCTTATGTGTTTTCACAACTTTCTTATGTTGTCGATCTACTTGTGAATTATTCATGCAATCAATGATTGATCCAAAAATTGTTGCTTTTAGGGAGATGTATAAACGATATTAATTTTTATAAGTTAAATCCTTTTATATAATAAATTGATAAATATTTATAGTTTTAAACTTAGAGTTTATGCAATTTTCAAAAAATTCTAATAATTATTATTTTAATTTGTTTTTGTTTAATATTATTTTATTTAATAATTTGAACATCGTCGAAAATTCGACTCTTATACTCTTGTCGAGTCAAGTCGCATCGAATCGGTCGGATGAGTCGGTTATGCATAGCTTATTTCCATAAATTTATATGTTTTTTATATTCTCTCAAATACTCTTTAGAATGTGATATATGATATACACAAACATTAAAATTGTGTATTTGATTGGTTTATAAGAATAATTATAAATTATTAAGATTTCTCCAAGTGCACATTTTTCATTGAAATCTATTAGATTGAAGAATTAGTATAATAATGGAATTCAGGTCAAATTATGTCCTAATCAAATTTACAATAATTTTAAGCAAGGAACGAAGTTGTGTTTTTAAATCTTCCGATTTAGTTTAGTTATAAATTGTTAGTCAAATTGTAAATATTTTAAAATATCATTATATTTAAATCAAACAGAAAAATGTATTATTTAGTAAAAATCAATTCAAATCATACAATGATTTAAAACATAGGGGGCAATGGGCTACTTGGAAAGTTGGTAATTGTTAAATAAACTGGGTTCATGTTCTGTCGGCTTGATCCCGCAATTAGCGGCGACCCACCCCATCTCAATAATTGACCATTATTCTTCAATTGTACTAATTTGCGGAGTAAAATTTTGTACTAACATTGTCGTCATATACTATTGATGTAAAAAATAGTATTATTTTTTCATTTGTTTTATTTTTGTCATTGAATAAGTTTGCTTTACAAACATAGCATTGATGGGTACTGACAACTTTTTTGATAGGTCAATTTCTATAAACCTTGAAACCGACCTCTTATTTTTTTTATATAAAAAAACAATAAAAATATGATGACAATGCATAACTTATAATTTTTAAAAAAATCGTAGGTCGATTTCTATATTATAGAAATCGATCTATATAAAAAGCATGTTATTTCAGTCTGCAAATGCTATATTGTAAATATAAATTAATTCAATAATTTAAATAAAATCAAATAAAAAATAATGTTATTTTTTATTATAATAATATGTGACGCTGTTAGCTTTATAAAAAAACTCCTAATTTGCGCTCCCACTTCTTAGTTTTCTACCAAATTGTTATTCTTAGATTCAAACTTTGGCGTGGGGTATGGCTCATTGTTGAGTTATATTTCACTAAGAAAAACAACATTTTATGCGTTTTTATATTGGAATTATAGAATGTAGTCAAAATTACGACAGAGAAACGTGAAAGAACACAATTAAAGTAAGGAAATAACAAATTTAAAATGATTTGATCAAACCATTGGATTTGTTTGATACAACGATCAAAACAACGGTGAGATGTTCAAATCATGATTTTTTTTAATGCATATAAAATATAAGTTTAATTACAATTTGATAATCGTTAAAAATCATGATATCATCACAGCTGTTAAAATCAGTTGGCCTCATCGTGATTTTGGAATATTATAATATAATTATATTTTTTATTTTTTATACATAATGGTATATTAGTATTTTTACATAAATCACGATCATAATACCGCAATTTTATCAAACATACTTAAAAATTCACGATCATCATATCTCACTACACCTCACCACACCTCATCACATCTCACCACACCTCACAACACCGTAATTTTAAAAAATTGAACCAAATAAACCCATTATGTGATGATATTCATCAATTTTATAAACCTAAACAATATCATTTCTAGCAATGTAAGACTAATTCAATACTTTTCTTAAATCCAACCATAATGTTTGGACTTGCAAAATTGAAATGAATCGAACTAACTTCGATAGTATGTTGAAACTTGGAATTATAGAGTCTAACTTCTGGCCAATTTAAAATTCAATTGACCAGAAAAATGTTGATGTAACCAATCACATTGAAAATATTTGAATCAAACCAATCATTTATAATATCAATTCACTTATCAATTAGAAAAAAAAGTCACACCCCTTGATCATATATGTGTTGGCAAATGAGAAAGTGAGTCGTGGTCGTTGTTGTTCCAGTGTATATCTGCCGTAGTAATCATTAATGGTTGGTTTTGAATCAAGTTGATGAAGCTTAAGGTTTTCCCTGGCCATTGAAAACGACAAAGGGGAGACTGTAAGTACAGGATGATTTTCAAAGGTGAGACAGCGCATGAAATATGCAATGTTTTGTAGTCTTTTTAACTTATTAGGCAGCATAAATAAAATACAATAATGGGTTGGGTTTTCATCACTTTCCAAGTAGTTAAAACACGGACACCTCTCTCTGCGTGTACATTCATTTGTTTCTGAGTCATCATCTGCTTCTCCATTTCCCTATTTACTCTTCTTTATCTCCACCTTCANTTCCCAGTGTAATGAAGACACAAAAATATGAATGTTAAATTATTTTTTTATTAACATGATAATTCAAAGCTTTCAAATGAAGTTTCTGATATAGCAGTAGGTGTTGAGTAAACTTCTCTTCCAAGAACAGGGACTGTAAACTCTCAAATGATATTTTATAATTTAGGAAACAAAGGATACTGCAGAAGGGTAAAACAAACAAAAGTATAACAAACTTAAAGTACACCCACAAATGAAAAATGTTGAAAACGTAAACAAAACAAACTGCAAAAATGAAGGAAGAATGGAGAAGATACCGAGAGTCGAAGAAACTGCGTAGATCTTAGACAAAAAAATGTTTGTTTCGTAACCTAATTTGTGTTTCTGTGAAAAAAAAGAGATGACAATATCTCTCATCCGACGCGCAAAAAAAAGTGACTTGGATTTTTACAATGTTATCGCGTCGTTTATTTTACGGAAATTGGGCTTCGAGTCAGACTTGACGCCCAACGCTGGAGTTAGTCTAACGATGAGTTTGTGCCACGTTGGCCTATATGGTCTACCGGTCGCCGGCGTTAAACTCACTTCTATTCTCCGGAGAACAACGGCTGCCTGCCTCATTCCGCGACGCAGCTGTTAAAACTTTACGTCTTTGAGATCTCCATCAGCTGCTCGCGGCGTCTTTTTGTGTATCTTGAAGAAGTGCAAGTGCTTGTTTAGTTTTCTTTTTTTTTTCAGGTTGCTCATCGCGTCAGTCTGAAGTTTTGCGCGATTCATCCATGTCTTCTTAATCTGTATGAACATGTTTGTTTTAAGGTGTTAAATCCGTGTTCTGGTTGTCGGTTTAGAATTTCTGCTGCTGTTTTCTTTGAAGTAATTTTTGGTGTTATATACTAAATATGAGTTGTTGTTTCCTATATGATTCTCCCAATCTCTACTTGAAACCGTATGTTGGTTGTGAAGTTTATTTTCTGTGTGTGTACATTTCATGAGAATTTTATATATGCACATATGATCGTGTTCCTTACAGTAATCACTGTATCCTCTTTTCCTAGGGTTCATGATGATTGGATCTAACATCACAAGGGGGCTTCTGTATGTGCCATTTCTATATATATTGATTATATTGACTGATTCGGTTGCACAAAGATTTCAGGGCGAATCTGATTACAAATTTTGATTAAGTTGATGGAGAATATATTTCAATTCAGATGCACATTAAAAATATAGAACAACCCCTTCATAAGAGTTCTCTTTGTCTCTGTTCTTTTACAGGCTTATACTTGCCTATGCTTATCCAGCTTATGAGTGCTACAAAACAGTTGAAATGAATAGGCCTGATGTTGTTGAGCTTCGCTTTTGGTGTCAATATTAGTGATCATTGCTTTCCATGCATAATTATGAAGATTTGCCCATTAAATGTTAGATATAACCTCACTTGATAG
>RWGZ01000244.1:481555-614853 GCA_009725065.1 Utricularia reniformis
AAATTAATTACAATATCATTAATCTTATATGAATAAACAATGTAATTTGAGATGAGATCAGATATATCTATTTTCCATAATAATAAAATTAATAAACCTTTTAAATATTATAATATATTATACAACAAAATTATCATACAAATTACGTTGATTGGCCAACACTTGCGTTATACAAATTATTTAATAAAGTTGCAAAAATCCCAATGAAACTAGTTGTTATTGTGGTTACATTGGAATAGATAAAAAGTAATTAATTATAATTAGACAAATATAAAATAGACCATATAAATATTTAAGTCATTAAATATAAACAAATGTGAAATGTGATGGCTTATCTCATACGTATGCTTTTTGTTGCTTTTAAGATGGTTAATTAATATACTTTACTCATGTCTCAATCTAATTTAATCATTTGGAAATATATATTATAATTTTATTTTCTTATTTTACTTTCCAAATTATTTATTTTAATATTATTATTACCCTTGTTGTCTCTTTCTTACTCCATCTTAATCTTCAATCCAAGAATAATTTCGCGGTTTGATAAAATATCAAATTGATTTACTTTATTTTGAAATCGACGGCTCACAGGTGAAGGCGTAAGATAAGAGATGCAACCTGCCGCACAATAACTACGCCCGTCAATGAACTCGACGTTGATCAATTTTTTGAACGGCGCCCGCTGCTCGATTATCTTGTCTACCGGTCGCCGGCGTTAAACTCACTTCTATTCTCCGGAGAACAACGGCTGCCTGTCTCATTCCGCGACGCAGCTGTTAAAACTTTACGTCTTTGAGATCTCCATCAGCTGCTCGCGGCGTCTTTTTGTGTATCTTGAAGAAGTGCAAGTGCTTGTTTCGTTTTCTTTTTTTTTCAGGTTGCTCATCGCGTCAGTCTGAAGTTTTGCGCAATTCATCCATGTCTTCTTAATCTGTATGAACATGTTTGTTTTAAGGTGTTAAATCCGTGTTCTGGTTGTCGGTTTAGAAATTCTGCTGCTGTTTTCTTTGAAGTAATTTTTGGTGTTATATACTAAATATCAGTTGTTGTTTCCTATATGATTCTCCCAATCTCTACTTGAAACTGTATGTTGGTTGTGAAGTTTATTTTCTGTGTGTGTACATTTCATGAGAATTTTATATATGCACATATGATCGTGTTCCTTACAGTAATCACTGTATCCTCTTTTCCTAGGGTTCATGATGATTGGATCTTACATCACAAGGGGGCTTCTGTATGTGCCATTTCTATATATATTGATTATATTGACTGATTCGGTTGCACAAAGATTTTGATTCTAGACTAGCTGAAAAGATTTTAGGGCGAATCTGATTACAAATTTTGATTAAGTTGATGGAGAATATATTTCAATTCAGATGCACATTAAAAATATAGAACAACCCCTTCATAAGAGTTCTCTTTGTCTCTGTTCTTTTACAGGCTTATACTTGCCTATGCTTATCCAGCTTATGAGTGCTACAAAACAGTTGAAATGAATAGGCCTGATGTTGTTGAGCTTCGCTTTTGGTGTCAATATTAGTGATCATTGCTTTCCATGCATAATTATGAAGATTTGCCCATTAAATGTTAGATATAACCTCACTTGATAGGTTTATCATTACATGATGTTTAAATAAGAAAAAAACAGATAGAATGTGAGATCTAACCATTTCTTTAATTTCAGGATCTTGATGACGGGGCTGACAGTTCTTGAAAGATTAGGTGATATGTTCGTGAGCTGGTAAATTTGATTTGCAGAGTTTTGTGTCGTTTATAATGCGTGTGCTTACTTAAATCCATATTTTGTGATTTTGTTGTGAAAGGGTTCCTATGTATGGAGAAGCTAAGGTGGTGTTTTTCGTTTACCTGTGGTATCCGAAAACTAAGGTTTGTCAGCATACTCTCGGGGATGCTTCTTTAAGTGCTATTTAAGGGACTTTTTTGTTCTGCTTCTGTTGAAAGAGCTGAGACAAATTAAGTTAAACGAAAAGTAGATGATCTGTCTCAGCTTTCGTACTGGAAACCGGACAAAACATTCCTCGGTTGCGAGTTTCGTGTATTTTGTAACTGTGATACGGCTCCAGGGAACGGAATATGTGTATGATTCGTTCTTCAGACCTTATCTTGCAAGACAGAAATTGACAGGAGTTTGTTAGAACTGAGAACAAAAGTGGGAGATATAGTCATTTTGTATTGGCAAATTGCTGCTGTTTATGCTCAGACTAGAATTCATGATGCCTTACAGTACATCGCTTCACAATCAACTAGCCCCGAAGATTGGGTATGTTCTAGCATTGATGTCTGTTTCTGGTTCTGATGATTATTACAATATGTATGAGCAAGCAATCGAAGTTAACATGGTGGCAAGTATATAGAGACGAGGTTCATTCCAGTGTTGTCTATTAGGATCATGCCCGAGATCTTCTTCACGTTGATCCCGGTATTCCCTTGACTCGTATTCTCGACTCTCGTCACTAAGATGATTCATTTAGGAGCAATGGAGACATGGATTACGTCGTTTCGGAGCCCGAATTTGAAGAATTATTCATGTTGTTTGTATGGAAAATGTTCTGAATGAGTTTTTTGAATTGTAATCTATTACGTACTGTAATTTTTAATTTTTAATGGGGACGTTTGTAGGTTACCCTTCAACTTTCGGGTGGTGTAAATAACATGTCCTCTAAATTACGAAATTGTAAATATGACACCTCAAGTTAACAAAAATATGCAAATATGATACATCACGTTAATAAAAATATGCAAATATGACCATCAAACTTTAATTAAATGCATGTACGACACCTCAAGTAAACAATACCGTTTAATATTGACCCTCTACGACATTGTTATTGTTTTATATCCGGATGCACATTTATTGAACTTGAAGTATCAATTTTGTATAATTTTTCGTATAAAAGAATTATTTGTATAATTTGTGAACATTGAGAATGAATACTGCTAACGAAAAATGTTTGTAAACTTAACGGAAAATCATGTGCTAAATACCAGGGGTAAAAACAAACGGTTTTGATAACTTGATGGATCATTTCTGCAATTTCATAAGTTGGAGGTCATAATCTTTACACAGTTCGTAAGTTGGGGATTATTTATATAATTTTCTCAATTTTTAATTATAATAGTAGTTTTTTTAAGGATAAAATAGTGATTTTCATGAAAATAACTTCTCATTTTCAATTTTAATTCTTATTTTTGAAAAGCTAATTTTATTTTATGAATTATTAAAGGAAATAACTTAATAAGGCACTTGCTACATTGAAAATGGAGGATTCACATCACGGAAAATGAGCAAAAAGAAAGAAAGACGACGAATGATTTCTGAATGCATACACGTGGTTTCTGCGCTGGACTTTGCCTATAAGAAGCCGCCACCGTGAGATTTGTTGTCCTGAACAGAGTCAATTAATTCCTATTTTTCGACGCCGTCGACGGTACTATGGACGTTCGCCGGAGGAATTCCTCAAACAAATCTGTTCACGACAAATCTACGTCGGTCGGAGCTGTGAATAATCAACAATCATCTGGACCTAAAGCTTCCGATGCTCTTCCGTTACCCTTGTATTTAACCAACGGTATTTTCTTTACTCTATTCTTCTCCGTCGCATACTTTCTGCTCAATCGATGGAGAGACAAGATCCATAATTCTATCCCTCTTCATATCCTCACATTATCAGAACTCGCTGCAATTTTATGCCTAATCGCTTCATTCATCTATCTCCTTGGTTTCTTCGGCATCGATTTCGTGCAGCCTTTCGTTTACAAGCAGGAGAATTATGACGAAAACCAGGGGTTCATTGTTGACGATGCCCGCAGCATTCATTGCTCTTTGCCGCCGAAACCCAATTCCCGTCCGAAAATCGACATGGATCTCCCGGAGGAAGATAGTGAGATCGTGAGTCGTGTTGTTTCTGGTGAAATACCATCTTATTCTCTTGAATCAAGGCTTGGGGACTGTTTTAGGGCGGCAAAAATTCGTCGTGAGGTAATCCAGAGGCAAACCGACAGATCTCTGGATGGGCTTCCTCTAGAAGGATTTGATTATGATGCAATTTTGGGTCAATGCTGTGAGATGCCGGTTGGATATGTACAGATTCCGGTGGGTATCGTCGGGCCGTTGTTGCTCAACGGATGCGAATACTCGGTGCCGATGGCGACCACCGAAGGTTGCTTGGTAGCAAGCACGAACAGGGGTTGCAAGGCAATCCTTGCATCTGGTGGCGCAAACTGCGTTCTTGTTCGAGATGGGATGACTAGGGCTCCGGTGGTGAGGTTTTCGTCGGCAGTGAGAGCCGCCGAACTAAAATTCTTTCTAGAAGATCCACTCAATTTCGACACGCTATCTGTCATTTTCAACAAGTAAGAAACTTCTCTTTTTTGATCTCTTCCATGATCTGTATTTATCAGCTAGAAAAGTCTTTCTTACCGTATATTTGACTGGAGTTTGCTTGTGTCTGAAAATTGATAAACTATTCCATTGCATCAACGTTTTGACTCGTTCACTTAAGAAATAAGATGGATTGCTTGGGATATTTCCCAAACTTTATACCAGAATTGGAAAGTTTAGGTCAAGGCCTAGACTTGCATTCTTTCTGAGTTCTGAGTCTATGGGGTTGTTGTTGCTTTCTTAATTCATTAAAATATTAGTCTATTGGCTGTACAGGTCAAGTAGATTTGCAAGACTTCAAAGTGTTAATTGTGCTATTGTTGGGAAGAACTTGTACATTAGATTTAGGTGCAGCACAGGTGATGCTATGGGTATGAACATGGTGTCAAAAGGTGTTCAAAATGTTCTGGATTTTCTCCAGAATGACTTCTCAGATATGGATGTTATTGGCATTTCTGGTTAGCCTCCTTATCCCAACAACCTGTTTTTATCTCTTGATGTCTCATTATAATGATATATTCGATACTTGATCTTGCTTGCTTGCTTCAACTTATTTGCTCTCATGATCTTTCTTTCTATGTATATGGTTAATGTTATATTTTCCTGGCTACTTTTCGTTCAAAAGTAAATATTTGCCTGGCTGTATAACACCCCTAATGCGCCAACTTTACCGACCCATTGTCCCTCACGTCTTTATGTCGATCCCCTTTTGAGAAGAAAAGTTATGAACTATGTGATTTAATTTGCATAAGATTTGTTGTTAATGGGATTCTCGTCTTCTCCGTATTTAGGAAATTTCTGCTCGGACAAGAAACCTGCAGCGATAAACTGGATAGAAGGGCGTGGTAAATCAGTGGTTTGCGAAGCCATAATCTCAGGAGAAGTGGTATCAAAAGTGCTAAAAACATCGGTATCCGCTTTGGTCGAACTCAACATGCTAAAGAACCTCGCCGGTTCAGCTGTTGCTGGCTCTTTAGGTGGATTCAACGCACACGCAGCTAACATCGTATCTGCAATCTTCATTGCAACAGGACAAGATCCAGCTCAAAATATAGAAAGCTCCCATTGTATTACCATGATGGAAGGTGTTAACAACGGGAAAGATGTTCATATATCAGTATCAATGCCTTGTATCGAGGTATGAACACCGAGCTCATTCCTTCGTTTTGTTCATTTTCGTTATAAAAATGGTATTTTTATTCTTGTTAAGGTGGGAACCGTGGGAGGAGGAACTCAATTAGCATCACAATCTGCTTGCTTAAACTTACTAGGTGTTAAAGGTGCAAACAAAGAGTCTCCTGGATCTAACTCTCAGCTGCTAGCGAGAATCATAGCTGGTTCTGTTTTGGCTGGAGAGTTATCTCTGATGTCGGCTATCTCGGCTGGGCACCTCGTTAAAAGTCACATGAAATACAATCGATCAAGCCGAGACGTCACGATGATCACAACGAGTAGCAAGTGTTAGACATGATGAGTGTGATCTGTGCTGGGTCTGGTGGGTCTGGTCCATGTGGTGTGCTGGTGGAACGAGGCAGCAAGGACCGAGCAATCACGTGTAGTTATGTAATATTATGTTATCTCGTGATCTGTTTTGTTTTTTTATTTGTCACTTGGCCCAGGCCATTTGATTCATTCCTATTCATTATTTGCGTGCTTCTTAAGTCATTTTCACAAAGTTGTACTACACTCGAAAGATTTGCATTTTTAAGTCTTCGGGATTTATCAAAGAGTATTTAATTTAATATACAAACTAATTAAGTCATAAATAATGTATTTAGCTAAATATTTTTTTATAATAAAATCTTATAAATAATAAATAATGTTTTACTAATTATAAATAATAGATTTTATTTTTATATAATTAATTTACTAAAAAATGTAGTTTAAAATAATTATGAGATCCTCTAATTCTTTTAGGAGCTCGATGTTCTTCCCTCCAAGTGAAAAACATATTTCAATCTCTTGAAGAAAACTTTAACGGAGTGGTCAATTTGTTCTCCGCAGGTATATAATTAATCTCAAGAGTATAACAGTAGAGGTTGCTGTAATGCAATAAGTATGTATTGTAACTTCATATGCTCTTGGAAGTATAAACTATAAACGATACCATGTTCACCTTTACAAAACTGGGAGTTTGTTTCTCTGGAGTTTAAAAACTGAAGAATATTCTCAAAGATTGCCTTAACTCCACTGAAAATGCAACCTCTAAATCTAAATACCAAGAAGCATGAACATTAAATACTAGAAAACTGGGGTTTAACAAGGAGTGTGTAATTTAATTTAACTCCTGAGGAGGTCGGCCTAAAGGAAAATGTTAAATACAAGTATACGAGAACAAATGCTTCAAGAAAACCAGTAGGATGAATGGATTAAGGCTAGGGATGAAATGTACCAGGTAAGGAAACACATCAGGTGCTAACGAGTTCAATCGAGCTGTTCGGAGCATTTCATTTCGACATCCCTATGATGCTCGTTTTCTTTCACTTCAACCTGAAGTGATGAAGGAAATATTGGTGAATTATCACAGTCACCACATAAGCAATCACTTTGAGAATGAATGAATCATACATATCACAGAGGACGAATTTCTTATCACGGTTCGAATGAAAAATATAAACTTTTACAGTCATGATGACAAGCGGTTGCGAAAGCCATACACAAGGATTTTTGGAAGAAAATGATGATAAATTGAAAACTTTAAGTTGAAATAACAATAACTTGCTCAACGGTAAAGATAAGAAGAAAAATACCATATTGTTGTCCTCGGGTTCAGGAAATTCGGGTTTCACTCTGCCAGGCAAAGGCTTGCTGCATGTATGAAGAAATTAATGAATCACCACTGGAGGCGAAAAAAGGACAAGATTAAGGTGTCCATAATAAAATGAGAAGACAAAAATAGTACACACCGCTCAACATCCATATCGGAGTCAGGATCGTATCTCTCGTCAGGCTCAGCATCATTTTCTTCCATCTGCAACAGAAGAGTGAGATATCTTTGATTAAAACCATCATCCCCACATTCTAACTTTCAAAGTAGGAACACAAAGTACACTAAACTAAAGTTGTAGGAGAATCATCTATCGAAAAGAGTAACTGTCACATTGAAAACACTATGATTTTATAAAGTTAACTCTTGTCACAAGTAACAGTAGAGAATGGAATTTAGTGGAAAAAACCTCAGGTACATCAGTATCAGGTGGTCGCTCCTGGAACTGGACACTGGGTGCATGTTGAAGTTTTGAAAGATTATCCAGAAGCCTTGATCTAATATCTTCTAGTAAATGACGTGAGTTTTTGTTTTCCATGTTACTTGGTGCAACATGTAGTGTATAATCTGGACCAAAGTACTCGTAGTATTCATGTTGTGGCATGTTGTCGTCCAGTTCGATTCCAAGTGCTACACCTGTCTGTATTATAAAAATCAATGAGTTTTATTAATATTGTCAATCCAGCTTAAGAAAATCTCTAGCAGACAATATTACAGTACCTCATAACACCAGCAACGAGCAACATTGCGTATTGTATAACCACCTCCACCCAACAACAATAGGGGCACATTGAAAGATCTCATAAACTTCACACATTCCGCGTGTCCTTTAATTGAAAGATTAAAGCAACCTAATCGATCTCCAGATAGAGAGTCTGCACCACATTGCAGTACTACAGCACCAGGCCTGAAAATTTCCATGACTTTTCCCATTATTGGCTTAAACAGACACTGGTAGCTTTCATCATCAATCCCATCATCTAGTGGAACATTAAGAGAGTAATATTTTCCTTTTCCATAACCAATGTCACGAACATCACCAGTTCCAGGGAAATAATCTCCAAATTTATGGAAAGAAACAGTCATCACTCTGTCAGTGGTGTAAAATGCCTCTTCCACCCCATCTCCATGATGAATGTCAATATCCACATACAGAACACGCTGCAATTGGCAATACAAAATTATATCAGCATAAAATACTCCAAATATGCCATTAAAAGAATTCGCGCTAAATATCATTTTAAGAGTGCTTAATAAATGAATTAGGAAAGAGATTGCAATGAACCTCATGCATTTTAAGAAGTTCCAGGATAGCAAGCACTATATCATTCACGTAGCAAAAACCAGACGCCTCACATTTCTTTGCGTGGTGTAAACCGCCAGCCCAGTTAACTGCTATGTCACAATGCCGATGATTCAACTTCACCGCACCGCCAACAGAACCACCAGCATAAGTTTGACAAAAGGAATAGAGACCATCAAAAACAGGACAATCTTCACCAACATTAAATCTCTTCAGCTGCCTGAGCTGCTCCTGTTGTGTCTCAGGAGTGATGCTCCTCAGAAAAGAAATATAATCATCAGCATGAAATCTGCAAAGATCTTTGTCCCTGGCAGGATTAGGCTTGAGAACATGCATGTGCTGAAGCAATCCATAGTGTGCAAGAAGTGCATGGGTCATCCGAATCCTGTGTGGCTTCATTGGGTGCCCTTGACCATAATAGTAATTACCAACTTCCGGATCATAAAAATAACTAACTTTCCTCTTTACAGCATCAGGACCCGATGCTAGAGAATTGCCTCCGGTATCCATTATAAAGTCTTAAACATACAGCAGCCAAACAATCTCAGCAAGCAGGCAACTAGTGCAAAAATTACAACAATCAGGGCATAAGAAAAAAGTAATATCAAGAAAAGACAGCGCAAAATCTAAATCCATATAGCCGTAGACAGATCCGAACAAATTCAGCTATTAACAACAGAAATATATCAAAACGTAGTAAAGAAAACATAAAATCCTCGGTAAAATAAATCAATTTCGCGAAACGCTCGTGTTGCAAACTGGATTTAAAACGCTAATCTAGCACAACATAGTTTAAAGAAAACAAGAACTAAACAGCAGATGAAATAAGCGCAAACGAAGCAAAAAGGATAGAAATAGAGGAATCTAGAGAGACTTACGTGAAAGGAGGATGTAGAGCAAATAATTTCACCAGCGGAGGCGAAAGCGTGAATTTGGAATTTGGAATTTGGAATTTAGAATAGATATGTATGTATTTATATAGGCGGGCGGTCACATAAAAGATACGAAAGCACTCGTAGTGCCACAATTAACTGCAACACCCAATTTGTTATAATTGAATATATATATCATTACATCTAGTCAATCAAATCAAATTAAATATTAAACAATTTATTTGGAAAATAAACTAACACCAAATATAATGTCAAGATACAAATAATATTAGCACTAAGAGCAAAATTTGGGGAGTTTGGAATGAAGAATAAAATTAGTGTGCAATGTTTTTGAACTTGATATTTGCTTCATCCAAAATTGTCATTTGCTTTCGTTTTTTTGATAACTTGGGAGCATCCATGAACTGAGCAGCAGTTCTAGCACGTAGTTCCTCTAGGCTTTCTCCTTCATTAGCTCTTTCCAAAACCTACAACAAGTATTAAGTAAAAATATACACGACTTTGATCACGTTTTTAATCCGATCTGACGTACCATATGACGACCGTAGAGATGTGTGCTTGAAAGAGCCTCGAGCGCGTTCCGTGTTTCTTGCTTTGTCACATATTCCACGAATGCGAACCCTCTATGTTTCCCGAATCGCATAGGCAGCCTTAAACTCTTTATCTGCATATAGCAATGGCAGCATGTAAACAGAAAGCTACATTCCGATAGCCGAGTTGAGTACATATATACCTGACCGAATGGAGCGAATAATTGTCTAAGATCCTTATCGGTGGCCTCGAAAGCGATATTTCTTACAATCAATTTAGTTGAACTCTTGTCAGATTCAGTTTTTTTAGGCAATGATTCATCTTTTTTTACATGGCATAGTTGTAAGATTAGAGCATGACCATCAAGAACAGTTCCCTACAACGAAATATTCACCGTTTGGAGCGAAAGTTGTTGAAAGAAGGATATGAATATGTACGCTACTACCTACCTGAAGGTCTTGGCAAAGGTTCACTGCAGTATCTACGGAATTGAACTCGATGAAGCCAAATCCCATTGAAACATTCTTCCCATTTTTTATATGCTTCTTCACCTGCAATGGAATAAAAAAATAAAAAAACACCAGAAAAAATATGTGATCAACGTTACCAAAATGATGAGAGAAAAATATACCCTGGCACTAAGTATAGTTCCTTCCTTCATATGCTTCACAAAATGTGTTTTCAAGTCCTCCTCGGATGTTTTGAAGTTCAGGTTCTTAACATATAGCGAGCGAGACTATAAACAAAAACAAACAAACGTTAAGGAACTCCGAAGAATCTTGCATAGTTGATGTGCAAAGTTTACGTGATAAAGAATTACGTAAATGTTAACTGAAATTTTGTTTATATACACACAATCATCATTTGTGCGTTTGCAGATGTGTTGTTCGTGTTCCTATTCTAATAATAGCCATGAAAAAATGAATAGGGCAAGAAAAAACTATAATAAAGAATACACTGTAACCAAATTTACCTCAACTCGATCTACATCGATATCAGCATCTGTTACTGATCCAACTTCTCGCTCTAACAAAGCCCTCCCGGCATTAATATCATTCGAAATTTTGTTATCACTGATAGTCGAATCTTGGGTGAGAATATCAGCAGGCGCCCATTCCAGATAAAGTGGTCTATCTCTGTGATTCCAAGGGTTAATTTAATTTAAAGAAAAAAGAGATCGAGGTCGAAACGAATTCATATTTAAAATCTGCCTATGTTTCAGAAAGGAAATCACTCAACAGGGCAATGTCATCAGAACTGACATCTCCAAATCCAATGCAGAAAAAACACGCTATTTTTTAAGAAAAACCCAAATCAACCAAACTTCCATAATGATGAGATAATCATGGCAGCTACTCAACCAACTTACTTGTAACGTTTGTAAGCTAAACCCTTGAAAGCGGCACGAGCTTCTACAGGCTCTAGAAAGATAGCCTGGTTTACAAATTTCAGTAAACATTATTAGAAGTTAAGATGAGTAAATATGAAGGCACAAATAACCTTATCCTTTAAGGAAAGAAGAGATTATCTAAATAATTAATCAGTTTCAAACTAACAGACAATAGCAAAAAGAACGTAAAAAACTAAAAGACCATATGCACACATATTTGTATTATATTCTAAAACCCCTTACCAAAGCCACGGTTTTAGTAGGAGGCAAAATGATTTTGTCCAGGTTGCCAAATTTTCCGAACATATCAGACAGCTCACTTTCTGAGGTAACATAGGGCAAATTCTTCACCAGTATGACATTGTTACTTCGTTTAAGGCCATCAGTTCTACCAGCAGCAAATTCTTCCAGCGAAGCGATATTAACTCCAGCAGATATGAGAGCTTTTTTGGTCTCGGAAATTACTTGGGTCTCCCCTAATGCAATTTTCACAGCAAGATCATCAGATTCCCTGCCTAAAAGTTCACTTTTACTGATGCCAGCCTTTCTAGCGATATTTTCAACAACCTAGAAATATGAAGAATTTGTAATTGTAACAATACCAATTATTTCAGGAAGCACCACAGTATAGGTGTATTAAACTTACAGTGTCAGGGTGCATAAATAAACTATTCCATGCTCGTGTATTTCCACTAGCTTCTGAAGCCTTTTTTTCTGCTTTTCTCTGTTGCTTAAAAGTTTTAGAGAAGTTATTTCCAGCATTGTCACTCCTGTGAAATGGCACAATGTCAAATAATCCTCAAACAAGTGACAGTAAAAGAAATAAGAATAAAATGTGGAGCTTTAAATCTTCTGAAATGACAATACCCTTGAACATCTGAAGAAAGAACTTTTTGTTTAGCAGGCATTACATGCAGTAACCTCCCCTGGAAAATGGAACAATCCATCTCTTCAACAGCACTGGAATAAAAGAGCAAAAATATGAAATAACATAAGCAGATAATACTGCCAGTAACATACCCAGAAATGGATCTCATTACTAGTTGGTGTAAACTCAGCACAGTTTTCCCAACGTATGCAAAATAGAAAAGAGCACAAGTTTTAAGCACAAAATTATCATAAGAAATTGAATTCTTTAAAGCCTGTATACTGATGAATAACTGCTCTTTGGAGCAATGTTTTGACGACTACAGCTTTATAAATCAACCAATGAAATATACCTCGCAGCAGATTCTGGCAGAGCAAACTGAACATAAGCAATCCCCTTAGAGTGCCTTGTACTCTTATCTATAACAATGTGGACCTGGGATATGGTGCCATACTTACTAAAATGCTCCTCCAGCTCTTCCTCACTGTCCAAAATTACAATGTTCAACAACTCAATATCAAACTCATGCATGTAAAATTGTGTGCATAGTTCTCAACCATTGTCATGAAACACTTGTGGGAAACAGAGGGAGATGGAACAAATAGAGACAAAAAGGATAGAACACATACGTTGCTGTGTACGGAAGGTTCCGGATGAAGAGACGTCCAGTCTCTAAAACCCCATCATCTCTGTTCTCTGAACTTGAAGAAGGGTCAGTCAAGTTATGAATTCGATGTTCTGCAGAAGATCCATTTTCTGCCTTGCTTTCAAGAAAATCAGGTTGAAGTTCCTTGTTGGAATGTTCGTTACTAAGTTTTTCCTGAAAACCATGGCTAAAATGCTCATTGTCACCATGAATAAAATCCCTGCCATCTGCAGCATCCTCAGTATCAGAGCCTTCAGAATCTGACCATCTTTTCTTGATTCTGCTCTTGAAATAATCAGCATCTGATATACCGGTATTACGAGTCTCCTCTTCACCCTCTAAACTCTTTGCATCATCATCACTTTCACCAAGCTCAGAAAAGTCATCTTTATTTAGTTTAGGTATTTTGCATTCATTATTTGAGGTTTTTTTCTTCAAGCCAGTTGCAGTATTGGGAGCTGAAATTGTATCATTCGCCCACAATTTTGACATGCTACGGTGCTGCATGACCTCAAGAAACTCTTGAAGTTGAAGATCATCATTCTCATTAACCTCTTTATCATTTTGTTTATATTCTCCGTGTGAAGCTTTCACAACCTTTGCACCATTCAATTTTTTATCTTCTTCTAAAGAATTCTCCTTATTCTTCAATGAGTGACGACTCCAGGGCCGCGGTATACTAGAATCCCCAACTTTCAAAGCAATCTAGTATTCAGTAGCAGAGTTAAAACCGGGAATCTCATCACCATCACACACGCATCATATCATAATAAAGAGAAAAAACGATGCAAACCTCGCAGCTGATTCTGAAAGCATCCATAAAAGATTTGTTGAAGTATTTAATAGCCTCATCTGCCTCACGGGAAGTCCTAAACCCCACAAATCCAAATTGCCTGCTCTTTCCATCCCTGCAACAAACATAATAGTGGTTAAAAATGACAATAAACATAAGGAGAAAAAGCTGAAGAAGGGAACACTTACTTGGTGCGCATAATCTTAGCATCTGTTACTTCCCCCTTCTGGGAGAAGAACTCTCTGAGACGGTCCTCGGACACATGCTTCGGCAAGTTCTTCACACACAGTCTTGACCTTCCACGACAAATTTAGATGGAGTATCAATACAAGGAAATTATTTTCCAATTTCCGGATTACAGTAATCTGAAACAGCGATATCAACTTACATGGTGCGCCAATATCAAAATCGACAGCTTTCGAGGTTCAAATTGCTGCCTTCGGTGGAGCGCCGCCGTAACAATTGCCTTTTCCGATTACGTTTTGGGACAGCAGGCATCAACAAAGATCGGCTAGTTACGCTTTTAAGGATAACGGGCCAAATAGTTGATGGGCTTCGTATCTTGAGCTATTCGCCCTATGAAGTTAATTATTACTTCAACTATAAAATAGATAAAATATAGAGTACGTTTGGAATATCATTTATCAAATAGCGGTGACGTGAGATGACTATATTGCACTGTGAAGTGAACTGATCGTGATTTAAAAAAATTATTTTTGAAACAACGGTGCAGTGAACGTGATGTCAGAAAATGATTTTTTTGCACTTATTTTTAAATAATTGTTTATAACTTACAAATTATATTTCATATTATTTTATGATAAATTCGTTATTTCAAAACTATATTTTTAAATTGTTATATATATTTTTATAGTTTGAACACGTAATTGATAGAATATAAGAAGTTATTGATCAAAATTATTTTTTTAAAAAAATAAACTATAATTTATCAAGGGTAAAATTGACATTTGGCATGTACGTTCTGGTGGCCGTTGGGTTAACNACAAGGAAATTATTTTCCAATTTCCGGATTACAGTAATCTGAAACAGCGATATCAACTTACATGGTGCGCCAATATCAAAATCGACAGCTTTCGAGGTTCAAATTGCTGCCTTCGGTGGAGCGCCGCAGTAACAATTGCCTTTTCCGATTACGTTTTGGGACAGCAGGCATCAACATGGATCGGCTAGTTACGCTTTTAAGGATAACGGGCCAAATAGTTGATGGGCTTCGTATCTTGAGCTATTCGCCCTATGAAGTTAATTATTACTTTATCTATAAAACAGATAAAATATAATCTCAAACTTTTGTAATATTGATATGGTTTTTAACCCGTACCCTTCTTAAAATTTGGCGGTATTTGAAAAAATGATACTATTTAGTTTTCAAAGTTTCCTTATCTTAGTAAATTGATTCTCAAACATTAATTTGATATTTGTAGTCTTCATACTTTGATTATTTTAATAAAAATGATATTATTTTTTTCAAAATCTGGCAAATTCATTCGCATGATAGAACTAATTTTATTATATATATTAAATTTTATGAAATATGATGATTAGTTTTACAAAAAAATCAAAATTTGTGACTATTTACATTCAAAATACTTTGAGAATTAGTTGCAACAATTAAAAAACCTAGAGGACCAAATTTAAAACATTTGGTGAATCGTAACCCCAAAACGGAAAAATTGAAAACTTTGGCAAGGTTTTTACCAAAATATTATAAATATAGAATTAATTTGACTATCTTCATCTAAGAGTTATAAAATTTTAGGGATTAAAATTATCAAATTTATAAAATATAAGAACTGAATTTGCGTATCCAACATTTTTAAAAGAATAATAGTAAATGAATATCTAGTTTCATCATATACTTATTCCTATGGGTGTTCATTCGGTAATTATCAAACCGAATCGAATTTCAATTACCGAATAAGTCAAAAACTTAGCTACCGAATATCGAACCGAATTTTGTCAGTTCGGTAAATACCTAATTGTTTCGGTATTTACCAAAATTTAATCAAATAAATAAAAAATTAAACATAATAATATATTTTATTATATAATTAAATACAAAAAAAATAATTTTAAATTAAAAAAAGGTTAAATTCAGTATTCGATAAATTATCGAATACCAAATTTTTTTACCGAACAGAAACCTAATATCGAAAATGCTTAAATTTAAAAACCGAATACCGTACTGATTTTATAATTCGGTAAACAATTCAGTAATCCATTTTTACCAAATAGTGAATACCCCTAGTTATTCTTATCCTTTTTCTTTAATAGCTAAAAGAATTTAATTGGATTTGTTTTTTACCATTTAATGGGAAAACAGAGTCCACAATACAAGTTTTCTGAATCCAAAAATATTCATCACCATAACATACACACACAAGTCTCACTCCTAAACAGTGTAGATTCCTAGCCATTCCCTTCTTCCTTCATCAATACACAATCCTTCCCTCCTTCCCAACTCTACAAACAAAAAACATATGTAACCGGAACTCATTCTTCCGTTTCGTAACGAAAACTATAACAAAACACACGCAATATCGGTTCGGAAGGTAACAAAACTAGCTCTCAGTGAGCTTTCTATCATGCTGAAAAATAACAAGGTAAAATGAAAAACCAATTTCGATAAAACTTGCATACCACTGCTGAACCTTTCGAAACTCGGTGAGAACTGGATATATATTTTCGAACGCAGCGTATGTTTCATCTCTGACCTGTAAAATATAATAAGAGGGAATGAGGTGTTACACATTCTGCAGAACTGAAAATAAATACCTTAGCTCCAGTAAGCACAATTTTCCCAGAGACGAAAATGAGAAGCACTATCTTGGGCTGTTTCATCCGGTAAATTAACCCGGGAAAGAGCTCTGGCTCATACTGAAATAACGAATACAACAATGAAAATTTACGAAGTCAGAATGCTCAATATCGAGCTTGCTCGTGTATTAATAAGGTCTAGCATGTTAAAGTGCAACATCACCACACAAAATAACATCGATAACGAACACAAATTGCTTTCTGGTTTGAGCAATAAGCAGGTTTCAAATGACAGAAAAATTAATAGCCAAAAGGTAAAAGTCATAATTATTATCTGCGCGGTATAGAAATTACGTAAAGGGTGATAAGACACCATATTTAAAAGTAAAATACATACTGTTCTTCCATCAAAAAAATTATCGAAAGCATTCAAGAAGTAGTACATGAAGGAAATATATAAAAAACAAAGAGTGAAGAGAACACCCACACTTGAAAAAGCGCCATGGGAATAGGCAAGGCCTTCAAGTCGAATGGGAAATTTTACATCACAAGACCCAACAATGTTTTGAATCTTGAAATCCTACACGCATTTAGACAAAGGGTATAAGTGGCAAAAAAAGCATGTGCAACAAATAAAAAGCGTAGACCGATATTCATCAAAGTACCAAGAGAATAAATACAATGTACCTTGAACTTAGCAGGGAAACCAAGTTTTTGAATGATTCTTGCATACTGGAAAAATAAATCAGATCAAAAAAATCAGAAGCATTTGAGCTCAGATCAGAACAGAATGATAAGGGTCATCCCAGTAAAACAACTGGTTACCAAATCCAAGTAACAGGTCTTTTTAACAAATAAAACATTCGAAGAATAATAATTATACTAATCACAAAGCATGAAAGCCAATCACATAGCAGTATGAAGTAATTGAATTTTCAATAAAATGCAACTGGAGACCTTTCGAGCAGCCAACTTCGACTGTTGTTCACTTTTTGCTCCTGTACATACCTGACAAAAGTCGAGAAGGAATTATGAGAAACATACGAAGCAAAACTGGAGAATATATAAAAAATAGTTGAACTAAAAACAAGTTAAAAGGGAGAAGTACAAGATTTTTGACACATACCATCTTCCCTGATGCAAATATCAGAGCTGTTGTTTTTGGTTCTCTTATTCGCATAATTACAGCAGCAAAACGCTATAACACCAATAAAAATGTAAGAATCCTCTACAAATCATGGCAAAAAACCAGTGCATGAATTTCGGGAAAATTAAAGGAAAAATACAATTTAGGAGGCTGTATCCAACTAAGGCAGAAGAAACATTTGTAGTTTTAAAATTTTATAAAAAAAGAATGATACTGATTTATTCTAGAAATACTTTTACAATGTAAGCAAATTCCTATTTCATGAAGAAGATTAAGACAACGAATTATTCTGTTTTTTCATCAATTTCACAACATCCCGTTATCACGAGGTTAAGATGTAGATAATTGAAAAAGGCTATAAATAGTTTTGTGCAGACCATTCCAATTAAGCTAGACCTCTCGAACTAACATTTTTTATGAGATTTTTGAGAAAAAAATTCAATAACTTCCATTTTTCAAGCTATAGAAACTAGAGTAATGACATGGAAAACATCACGTCGACTAAGCATACCTTAGGATTATACTCAGCATTTCGAGCCTGCAATGCTATAGCTTTCAGATCCAACTTACAATCCAAGTTGACAGTTGATACAATGTTCCTTACGATGATTTATTAGAAATGAAAATTAAATACAGAAAATATATGTTTCTAGAGGCATGCTGCCAAAAACAGAATATGTATGCCAGGAATTCACATCACTGACATGGCCACTGCTTCCTAATTTCTCATTTCAGTGTCTTCTGTCATGCGAAAACTCTTTCTCATAATTCAAATACCAGTAATGCCAAAATAATCATGTTCAAAGTGGCCATCAAAGAAAACAAATATCACCCCTAGAGACCCCACAACTTAATCAGTAAAAGAACCAGAAGATATTCTTACTGGAGAATCGGAACAATCCCAGAAGGATGCTTAGAAATATCAACAGGTTGGTTCCCTTCAATTGCTTGAGGGTCTGCCATCAGACACCTGTTTTCACTCGATACATCAACTTTAGGAAGTATTCACGGACTACATTAAAGTTAAAAAGAAAACCCATCAAATCTGAACAAACATGCTTATATTTCTCATTCTTGCTCAAAAATCAAAATTCCGCACACTACCCATCAATGCCAAATCTTCCAAAAGTGCAAGACGCCATTTATATTTCCCATATCGTACATACAAATGTAAGGAATTAAACGAAAGTTCTGCTCGTTGTCTAACTCATAAGCACGATACAAAGATGAATCGGGACACAGAACAAAGATTCACCTGATAAAAATAATCACGATCTTAGGCCTCGTACCCTCAATTGAGACAAATAGTGGCTGAGGAAATCGTCCGATGGGAAGAAACGAAGACAAGGATGCCAAATTCAACAAAAAAATCCCGTATACAATATATAGGGCTTCGGATCATATATAGGGGAAAAGAAGGCAGGGGTAATTGTGTAATATCACGAATATATCTTTTTCCTTTTAATTTAATTCAAAGCCCAATTCAGCCTTCAATAATTTATATATATATATTTCTTGTAAAATTATTCTTTTAATAGATTTGGATTTTTTCAAGCATTCTCATCAAAATAATCCTATTTTGTAGTAAATTATGAGAAAATGACGTATTGAATCCAAAAACTTTTACAGTTTTGGTTAAATGAATCTCCATAATTTGAAATAATATATTTAATCCATAAATATTAAAGTTTTGTCATATTTTATCCAGTGTTTTAAATTTTCGATATATCGGAAATTTCGGATTTACCGGATTCAGTACGGGTTTTTCGTGTTGGGTCGGGTTTGAGGTCGGGTCGGATTTGCGGGTTGGATCAGGTTTTATATTAAAAAAATAAAATATAAATATTTTATAATTTATTTTATTTTAATATTCTGGTACATATCCGGTATACTGATCAGTATCAATTTTTAAAACATTAATTTTATCATTTAAATTTGCAATATTTGTTAAATTAGAAATTTAAAATTGCAAAATAAATCCCATTTATCAAAATTGAAAATCAAATATATCATAAACATTAAACTCGGTAGCTAGTTTTACCAAAACTTTGAAAAATGAGAACCAATTTTCCCCTTCATACTTTATTGATTAAAATGACCACGATTATAAAACTCTCTTGAACCAAAATTGGCAAATTATGAAAGTACGAGACCAAATTTACATCTTGCCCATAAATGATTTTAATATAATATATATATATTTGGTATCTATCCATATACTAATACTGATCAGAAAACTATTTCAAACTATATCTAAACATTGGGTTTAAAAATATTTGCACAACCTATATTTCCAACCCGACCCGACCCAGGGTTTATAACATTCAACTCTTCAAATATAATGATGCAATAACAGTATAACAAGCCTAAGATATTAGTCACTCTTGCTTGCCAGCACTGTCGTCACTGGGATGATGGGCCCCATCCGGAACGTTCCCAGGATAATCGGTAGCCGAGTAACTCGGGCCGATCGAACTGTGAAATGGGAAACCAGATGTCGAGTTAAAAAGACAATAACTTTAACAGCATTGATCCTATCTTTTTTACCTTCTATCAGCAAGTACAATAGAACGAAGCTCACAGTTGTGGAACCTGCAAAAAAACAGCATCAAACTTCGATCACAAAATCGGCATAATCGACCGAAGAAGTGAAGCTTACGGTTTGGATAGTTCGTTTTTCACTGACGGGTGACAATCATTTCCGAATGCAGCAAGTGTGTGAATCAAAAATCCACTATGAGTAACCACTGCTATCTCCTTTTGTTTCTGCATGCTCAGCCTGCACGTTATCGATGAAATCAAAGGTCGAAAAATGGTTAAGAATGTACATGAAGAATAACAAATGTTCACCAGTTAAAAAACTTGATGCCTCTAGCAGCAACATGTTCATTTTCCTCTCGAACATCAAGCTTCCAGAGAGCGTCTGTATCGCTTTCGATCTGATTACAAGTGACTGAAAATTGAATAAATTCATGTAGCATATACATATGAAAAGGAATAAAGACTTGCCAATGAGAAATCAATTCCGGGAAAAAATGGCTTGTATTCGCTTATGCTTCGTCTCTTATCGCACCAGTGAACTCCCTACACGATAAAACTCATGTGTGTTAAAATATCTACGAGAATTTCATCGTCATAATACTCATCCGTACCAAATGCTCTCGGCAGAGTTCCATTGCCACAAATGGAGGGGCATTTGTGCTGGAAATCGCACTACGGCCACTGCTCCAAGTGTTTTCAGTCATAAGTGGAGCAGGGTCGACTCCATCATCTCCACCGAAAACTCCGATTGCTGTTTGCATCGTCCTGCAGTAGAAATAGTGCAAAAAAACATTGTTTGGACAACAATTGCAAGAAACTAAACATGACTTCGCCACGCAGTGTTAGAACTGATTTGCAAACAGAATTATACACAGAGATCAAAGAGCATTTCGATATATTTACCGCAGCAAAGGGGAGACAACAACTAACTCAATTCTTTTATGAAGACCAGACGAACGGACATATTTGCGTAGATTATCTACCTACAATAAGATTGATAGTATTAGGTATAAACTAAGAATTTTGCAAGGAAGATTGATGTATCATGTAATAAAATTACAAACCAAAAGCCTATATCAAATAAACGTAAATCGGGATTTCAACGAACCAGCTATGGTACCATAAACAATTTAGAGATCGTCTCGATTACTCAAAAGGAAATACTAGACAAAGCAAATCATTCAAGGTTTATTGCCATTTTGGCATGGATAAAAAACGGGAAAGAAGAAAGTATATCGAAAAATTCGTAAAACAATGCAAGAAAAACATGGAAAAGTATATGACGACCTGTTGCCAACCAAGAGGCGTAAGCTGTGCATCAAAAAGCTCAGGAGCTAAATAAGCACTGTGATCCTTCTCTCCAGCAACATTGTGGAAACCTTGAGCATGTCTCACCTTCAATAAACACAGCAATGCAAGTTTATGAAATTCAATATACCCACAAATATGTAAACCAACCAAGTGAATAGTTTTGCAGCGATGTAACGGGTACAAGCCTTGTCCTGATTCAGCATCCATATCTGAAAAAATCACATCATTCCATAAGCAATAGCTTAGTTCACTAACATATTTTCCACTGTTTGTAATCAGTACAAAATAATGAAAATCACAAATTCAAAACCAAACAGCAATTGATTTACCCATTAAAATCTGAATGCAATTTATGAACAGAATAAATCTATTATCACTATAACGCAATCAGTCATACACAAAAACAAAGGCTAAAATACAAACACCCAGATCAATATTTTTTAAAGGGGGGACGCCAAACAACTGTCCCACACGAAAGGACAGGTATATAATGAAACAAAAGAAGCAATAAAAGTAATGGGGTGGGAATATATGCTCATTAATAAAGAGAATACGATACCGGAACAAATGGGATATGCCGATGAACGAATAGAATGGTGGGTTTTGTTGATGCAGAAATTAGTTTTCCGATGAACGGATACCTGGGAAGGGGTAGGAATATTGTAATTACATTTGTGCAAGAAATCAAATGAATTTATAAATGAAAAAGCGCTAGTTGTTATAGCAGTCGACGACATTTGCGGCAGATAAAGGCTTGCTTTCTTGTTCCTATGAACTTTCAATTAATGCACGACGACCCAAACTAAACTTGATCCATCATCAATTTCACTGGCTCCAAACAAACCATGTCAATTTAAAATATAAGTCAATTAAAAATTAGAGACTATCTTTATGATTTTGATGTGATATCCTATGCCGCATTGACTCGTTCGACCGACTCAGTGCGACTCGATTCGACACGACTCGACAAGAGTATAAGAATCAGATTTTCGACTCGACTCATATTATTAAATAAAATAATATTAATTAAAAGCAAAATTAAAAAAATGTAATTGTTAGAATTTGTAGAAAATTGCATAAAGTCAAGTTTAAAACTACAAATATTTACAAATTCATTATATAAGAAAATTAAACTTATAAAAAATTAATATCGTTCGTCGATTCTACCATCTCCCAAAAAACAACTACTTTTTGATCCATCATCGCTTGTACGAAGAATTCAAAAGTAGATCGACAACATTAAAAAGTCGTGAAAGCACATAAGATACGTTTATGATGAATACAAAAATCAAATTAAGAAATAAATAAAAACGACGTCGTTTTGTGTCAAATGTCAAGAGTCGGAGCGAGTCGGAGAGTCCGACTCGACTCGACACGGGAAAATGTGAAAAATTGAAGAGTCGGTGCAGCATAGGTAATATCTTTAGTTTATATTTGGATATAAAATAAGAAATAATTTAATATATATTTATATTTAATTTTTTGTTTAAATTAAAAATAATTTAAGTTATATTATACATTTTGAAAATTATAAATTAAAAATATATTGAATGTTTTATAAATGATAAATTGAACTGCATAATAAAAATGATATTCTATATAAAATTGAATGAATAATATATTTAAGTAAGAAAAAAATTATCACCATTATACTTATAAATAAAATTATATCTGATTTAATTAAATTTGAAATATTACCAATAAAAGAAAAATACATGCAATTACAAATACGTAATAAGTTTACCACTACGATAAGTTATCCATGATTCTTTACAAATGTTATCCATTTTTATCGTGATAGTAAAACAAAATAATAATTTTTCGGTTCTTCATATCCTTCACTAATTCGATCAATCCTATATTTCTTATTTTTATCTAATTTATCCAAGTTAGACTCATCGTCACTAACATCTACCTGACGAAAGAAATTATGTATGACTATGATTGCATGTTAAAGATACTTGAGAATATACAAGTTACAAATATATCGAACGACGTTGTAAATGTGAGATTGTTGAAAGATTGAAAGAAAATATGATTTTTTAGAAAATATATTTGTAATTTAAATAACGAGAATGTATTCCGATTTACATATTCAACATCCTACTTCATTTTGAATTCAAAAAACAATTTAAAAATATATTCTATTTATAATAAGAATATAAATAATATATTGTTCTAGAATTATAAAATCAAAATGTATTTGAAAATGCATGAAAAACATAGCGGTTCTATTACCTCAAAACTTCCAATTTTATTACAGATACAGTTTAAAAAGATTGATTATTACACAATTAATTTAAATGATGACCTATAGCATAAAACAATAATTGAACTTGTTTGTTATAGTATAACAAAATAATGATGTGATTATTTTTTATTGCTACTTTTAGTATAACAAATAATTATGTACATGGGTGGGGTTATCGAGCCCACAACTCTATTATTTATTAAATACAAATTATTCAAAACCCGACCCAAACCAATTAAGAATCCACAAGTCTTGATTCATCGGACCTTCATGGATACGGTTCTTAAACGGATTCTAAAGATCTTAAATTTTCAGCTATGGTATGAATTGTAATATCAACAAATCATACCTTTTTAGCTAATGTAAGTAGAAGAATATAAGAATAAATCATTTTAAAAGAAAAATGTGTACATTTCGCTCATTACTCGGGTATGCATAAACTCGGATCCGACCCAAATAATATCGGGTCTAAAATAATTCCAATTTTGAATGTTGAGACCCGAACCAATTCGGTTCGTATATTTATTTGGAATAACAGAGTAATATATAATATATAATATATTTTATTTGGAATACAAAATTTGTGTGATAACAGATTAAACCAATGAAATAAACTAGATATTTTGTATAGAAACAAGTTGGTGCTGTTGTTTAATCGTCACAATCTCTTAAAAAGAATGTTATCTTGAAATTATGAACGGATTTGCTATGCTCACTGGCTCCAATCATTCAGATTTCATGTACAACATTAGTTGTTGCTCCTGCAATTGTAATGGCGTTAAAATTTTACACCTTGTCTTTGTCGTTTCCGATGATCAGGGACCCATTTTGAATGCGGCTTGCATATGTAAATTCTCCTCACTCTTCTTCAATGGTTGCCGAGGTTCATTTTTCTATTTGTATTTCAGGGCAGACGTGCACAGAAGATAGAAAACCCAGTTGGGTTTAATCGCGTATCGAGATGCCGAATCCGACACATAACCGTCAGCCGGAACACCATCGGGGACCGTTAGTACCTACGTCGGAGAGGTTGCCCAGGACCAGATTGCGAACACTGTTAAGGGTTTCGTCGGTTGCTTGTGGCATTCAATTTGGGTGGGCGCTGCAACTATCGTTGTTGACGCCTTATGTTCAGGAGTTGGGCATTCCGCACGCGTGGGCTAGTTTCATCTGGCTCTGTGGCCCGATCTCTGGTCTCGTTGTTCAACCACTGGTTGGTCATTTCAGCGATCGTTGCTCTAGCCGCTTCGGTCGGCGCCGTCCCTTCATTCTTGCCGGAGCGATATCAATCATTGTCGCCGTTTTGATCGTCGGAAATTCCGCTGATATCGGTTGGATTTTTGGTGATCGCGGAGGGGAAACTACGCGTACGGTTATTGTTTATGTGTTTGGATTCTGGATTCTTGACGTCGCCAACAATATGACTCAAGGTCCATGTCGAGCCTTCCTTGCTGATCTAACTGGTAATTTTACAACTTCGGGCTATTCGTTTGCTCCACAGGTTTTATTGCGTATAGAATTTTTGTACATTGCTTTACAAACCTGATTTGCCTTGAACATGGACAAGTACATTGGATGATCTGGTTCAATTTAGTTAATCTTTTTGAACCAGAGCCCAAAAAGCAAGATTTTAACCAAACCAATAACACAGAAAAATCGTTCATCTTCAATATTCGTCCACTTAAGGAAGAAACGTAGAAGATTTGAAGTCTTTTGCTAGTGTGATTTTGCTGTAATAGTGAAAACGTATGTTCATTGTTTATCATTCGATGATTCTAGTTTGGTGATATGGAGACTAATCAGTGAAGCATTTGGTAATTGAAAATAATGTTTTGATATATCTTGGTTTCAACTTCTTGTAGAAAAGGATCCGAGAAGAACCCGTGTGGCAAATGCATATTTCTCCCTCTTTATGGCTGTGGGAAATGTACTTGGTTATGCAACTGGAGCCTTCAGTGGATGGTACAAGGTTTTCCCATTCACAATCACAGGATCTTGCAGTGTCAACTGTGCTAACCTGAAGGCTGCATTCTTAATCGATATCATTGTTATTGTCATTTGCACATATGCAAGCCTCTCAGCAACCAATGAAAAGCCTTTAATTACTTCTCATGGTAATACTTCTGCTGGAGAAGCATCTGGAGACTCTGAGCATGAAGCTTTTGTCTGGGAAATATTTGGAACATTTAAATATCTTCCAGTTTCTGTTTGGATAGTTTTACTTGTTACAGCTTTGAATTGGATCGGATGGTTCCCATTTACTCTCTTCGATACAGATTGGATGGGTCGTGAGATCTATGGTGGTGAACCAAATGATAGGAAAAACTACAGTGAGGGAGTTAGAATGGGTTCATTTGGCCTTATGTTGAATTCCATTGTTCTTGGTATTACATCAGTGTTTATGGAGAAACTCTGTCAGATATCTGGTTCGGGTTTTGCGTGGGGTATTTCGAACATTCTCATGACTCTTTGTTTCGGTGCAATGATTGCAATTACACATATAAAGAACAGCATGGATGGTGCTGACCAGCTTCCTTCAAATGGTATTGTGATCGCTTCACTGGTTGTCTTTTCAATTCTCGGTATCCCATTAGCTGTAAGTTCCTCAATTCTTTCTCAAAATACTGAAATAAGTTCATTATGTTTTGTTTTTTCGCATTTTCATGACTCTTATGCTGTAATTAGCGTTTCGATAACCGATTTTCCCACCGAAAACTGGCTTCCCATTAATTATAGTCGATGTGATCATATAGCCCTGGTTGTGATTTGCTTCTGAGTATTGTGTCATATGAGCATAGTGTTTCACATTCTCTTATGGATAGATGATATTAAGCTTGTTTTGTTGCTTAACTCGTGATTTATTTTCTCGAATTCGTATGAATTTCATTACATTTGCAGGTAACGTATAGCGTTCCGTATGCTTTGGTAGCTACACGTATTGAACCATTAGGATTAGGCCAAGGTACGTGAGAATGAGGTTGTTGGGTCATATTTGGGACACAAGAAGCTGAAAAAACTTGATTCATTTGCAGGCTTATCAATGGGAGTTTTGAATCTTGCTATTGTAGTCCCACAAGTATGGTTTATTTATCGGGTTTGATAACGAACAATGCGTTGAATAATGTTTTGATTGTACAGGTGATCGTTTCGGTTGGATCTGGTCCATGGGACCAATTATTTGGCGGGGGAAACTCACCGGCATTCGTTGTTGCTGGAGTTTCGACGTTGGTAGCAGGAATCATTGCAATCCTGGCCATTCCCAGAAGAAGAGTGGAAAAATCAAGTGTACTTCACCATTGATTTCATCACTTGATTTGTTTTCTTGTATTGTCGTGTTGTAAGATTTTCAAAAGCGTTATAGCAGCTTGGGGCGGGTCGGGTCGGACATCAACTTTTATTATTTCAAGAGTTTCGCAATTTATAAATTCCAATTTAAGAATGTATTTCATAAATAAGAAATATGGTAAAATTAAATGTTGATTTTAAAAATAGGGTTGATCAATCTATTAAAAATCAGTATTCTTTTGTATCGAAATATTAAAATAAATTAAATTATAAAATATTTATATTTTATTTTTTTTAAATAAAATCCAACCTGATCCATCAAAAATATTCATATTTATTTTATTATACCGGAAATTTAAAACATTGGATAGATAACTCTAACCTGTGTTCCAGAACCGGACCGGTTTTAGTCGGTCCGGCCAGTTTGGACCGGACCCGAGCCAAAAACCGATCCGGTTAGGAAACTGCCCTCAATTTTGTATCCAATTTTATACATTTTTTAAAATCATGTAGAGTCCATTAGTTTTATTTATTTTTAATCTTTGTATTTTTTAAAATTATAAATCCAATACAAAATTATTAATTTTAAATATTAATTTAAACTATATTTATACAAACATTTACTAATATATACTAAAAAAATGACAACTTTTCAATAATCTACACAAAGAATTAATTATATATTTCTCTATTCTTCTTTTCTTAAAATTAAATATAAAATACTATAAATTTGTGTTTTTAAATTAAATTAAATACTTTTTTGGAGATATAATTGACACGAAAACGGGTTCGATTTAGAGTTAACCATTTTTTATGCTTAAAAATTCTACACACGAGGAAGATCTATATGAAAATTTTACACACAGGTTAACGATTTATGGTTAATATTTTATTATTCTATTTCATTACATGAGATAATGAATTTTAAATAATTTGTAAGAGACTTTGAAGAAGTGCTTTTTAAAGCAACTATTTTGACGACTATTAAATCATCATTTTTGTTGTTATTAGAATATTGATAATGATATTATTTTGAAATATTTATTTTAGATGTTTATATTTAATGAATATAAATACAATATATATAAGTTAAATAATTAAAAATAACATTAAAATAACAAAAAACTAGTTAAATCGGTTTTCAATCGGTTTGAATCGATTTGGATCGAACCGAATGGATGATCGGTTTGTATTTCCGATCCGATTTTAGAACATAGACTCTAACATTCTTCATTTAGTAATTTTCTAAAATGTATTTGATATAAAGCCACATGGCATGTAGGCATATTAGAATACAACCTAACCCAATCCGGTTGGTGGCCGGTGCGACCGTTCTATGAGGGTTACGGTGAGAGCCCATACGTGTGTCCGAGACCTACTTGAGCATTGAGACTTGAGAGTTGAGACTGATACGTGTGAAACGTAAAGTAGTCTAATCCGTAACGTTTCTGTTTGGGGGGAAGGAATCGGAAAAGTCAAAATATTCCCGTTTACCTTCTTTCTACGACAGTCTCTTTGCCTTTTTTGCCTTTTTTGCCTTCTCCGTTTCTAGTCAGCGCCTTTGGAATTTGGTCACTTTAACAACCACGTTCTTGGAGTTGTTGGATGTGATTCTCAATGGCTTCGATACGGAGAACGCTGTTGCCTCAAAGTGGCCGGATGTATCAGAACGGTGGATCCAATATTTCGGAATCATTTCAGACGCCGTCGCACAAACTGGTTTCTCATGGTAAAACGTTATCTCCGATCAAGAGATTTATTGCTGTACTTTTTCTACTTGTTAATTACCCTAGGAAGGGTAACCACCTGAGGAGATCACTTTTTAGCTGTTTGATGTTTTTCTTAATCGGAGTCCTACTCGGCATGGTGCCGTTCGATAGTGATTTCATGATTGATTTAAAGAATCGAGATCTGGTAATTGCTCGATTTCCAGCGGTGTTGAATACCTCTGAGTTGATTGTTGGAGGCGAATCAGGAGGTTTTGTTGAGGAACTGGTAGATTCTACTAAGCTTGAGACTTCTGTTACGGGATTCATGAATCAAAATAAACAGATTCTGGATTCTACTTTGGCTGGTAAGCTGTTGATCGTGGTGACTCCAACGTATAACAGAGCTTTGCAGGCATATTATTTGAACAGATTGGGTCAGGCTTTGAGGCTTTTGAAGCCTCCAGTTTTGTGGATTGTTGTTGAGATGAATGTTGCTTCCTTAGAAACTTCGGATATATTGAGGAATCTTGGAGTTGTGTACAGGCATTTGGTCTGTACGAAAACTTCTACAAGTGTTAAGGACAGAGGAGTCCATCAGCGGAACACTGCTCTTGAACATATTGAGATGCACAAGCTTGATGGGATTGTCTACTTTGCAGATGATGATAATGTCTATTCTTTTGAGTTGTTTAAAAACATAAGAAACATCAGGTGCATTTCTTTTTGAGGTTTTGTTTCTGTGGCCATTTCGGTTAACATTGGAACCTAACACCATATGCATTTTGTATTGAAGCTTGTTATCTGATCCTCAACCCTATGATGGGGGTAGGCTCAAGTCTAGTCTACTCCTGATTTACGTATTTAGTACAGTTTAGGTTGCCATTACTAGGATTATTCCTACTTGAAATACTCTTTTAGTAAGCCATAGTTGTGTTTGAATCCGTAACCTGATCATTGATCATACGATGCACTTTAGTGATGATCATGTCCTGAATCATACCCTGCATTGTTCTTCATGTTTCTGTATGTTGATCCATTCTTGATGCTTCCAAACTCAAATAGTATTGTAATAAGCGATCCATCAGTATTGTGAACTGACTAGTTCAGAGTCTACTTGTTTGTAACTTACAAGTTAGGTACACCTTAGGATGGTACTAGGACGATGATATGATATAGTGTTGAACCTTTGGCCGTAAGCCACCTTTATATAGACCTGTAGATGGTTGATCGATGATCATGTCGAGAATCTGTTATGTACTTTTTTCCTACTTGTTTCAGTTTGATGATCCTGTTTCTGATTGTGAATTCCCAATAACTTACTCACTCTTCTCTTTTGTTCAGTCGGTTTGGGACATGGCCGGTTGGAATGATGGCTCAGAGCAAAAACAAAGCTATTCTAGAAGGCCCTGTATGTTCTGCAAATCAGGTAATAGGATGGCACACAAATGAGAAGAGCAAAAGACTTCGTAGATTCCATGTCGATATGTCTGGATTCGCTTTCAACAGCACCATTCTGTGGGATCCTAACCGCTGGCATCGTCCATCTTCGCATCCAATTCGTCAATTAGACACCGTGAAGGAGGGTTTCCAAGTATGATCATCATTTCTCATCTGAATCAAATGCACCTTCCATAACCTCCTAACATAATTCCATTTTTTCAGGAGACTACGTTCATAGAACAAATTGTGGAAGATGAGAGCCAAATGGAAGGCATTCCTCAAGGTTGTAGTCGAATAATGAACTGGCATCTCCATCTGGAAGCTGGTGAATTCGCATATCCCAGAGGTTGGATACTGCGAGACAACCTCGACTAACTTATCCCTTCCAGATAATGGGATTTGGCAAATCCTTTAGGTATGCTTCCACTGTTTATTCTGATAAAAAGAAGTAGCCCAAAGAGCAGAGCAGCTGCAGTCATGATCCATATTCAAGCATTATAAACTTTAAGGCATTAAAGAAGGGGAGATGGTTCTGAGCCTGACTAAGTTGGGTCAACAGCTCCCCCCTGTTATATGGAATGAAAAAATAAGTTTATTATTTATTATTTATTATTTTAACGTTAATTTACACGATTAAGACTGATTCCATTGGCAGTAACAATCCCATCAGGTTCACAACCTGGCTTTAAGAACAGATGGTCCACAGTAAAGATATGGTTAGTGATCCTTGTCCCTGATGGTGCTTTGTGGTCTTGGTCCATTCCAGCATTGGTTTTGTTTTGTTTTGTTTTTTCTGCAAATTTGAGTGAAAAATGTAGAATTGATCGTAATATATGATCACCAATTTGTTCCATGGGTCCTAAAGTTGTGTTGCTTGGAATCTTTGATCATGATCTTAGAGTAACAGTTCAGAATGGACTCTTTTGATGAGTATTATTCCTACCACAAATAGGACTACGGATCTCTTGATCTCAAGCAATTGCTGAGAAATGAAGTGTTTTTAAAATCCAAGAAAAAATGCTTCATGGTTGTCTTGATTTGGCTGCTTTCAGAAGTGAGGATTGGATAAACCAAAGTTCCAGATCGCCGTGTCACCTTCTCCGCAATCTGTGTGCACTTGCTTCATCCTGTCTACAGATTTGCATATTCCACTGCATTTCCAATCAAAAGATGCAGCACAGAATTTCCCTTCATAGGCCTTCAACTGGCAATCTGGGAATCGTTTATTTGAGATTAGGACAACAAGATTTTATGTTCTTATTATTGTCTGATTTACCTGGTTGTGTCTTGCAGCACATGGAAGGCTCATCAACATGATCAACTTCCAACCCAATGAGCCATGACCCCAATGAAACATCCTCGTTAGCAAAAAGATGTAAGATACCGCTGTTATTTGAATGATTGATGATTATCCCATTTTTTGTACTGAAAAGATTTATAGTTTGTGTTTTACTTACAAGTTGTTGGAAATATAAGTTGCTAAATCCTTTGAGATTGCATAGATTTGACCTGTTGCATGTCTGAAGTATTTGTTTCCTTCATCCCCAAACTTCAAGTACTCTGGTTCATGATATCTCTCTCCCCTTTCACAAGACAATGAGTTTTCTGTTCTATTTCTGATACCTTAGAAGCAATTTAGATCACTGTGTATCTAAAGAATCTTGCTACTTACTTTTGGGATAGAACTGGACCAGATTTCATGCACCCAATGTAGGTTCTGGGATTGGATCTGTGCTTAGCTAGATTGCTTAGTAGTGCTCCTGAAAATGTAAACTTTACTCTTAAATGCAGTATGTATTTTCTTTGTTGTTAAGGAGAAGGTTAAGAGGTTCGTACCTAAATTTACATGGATATCATCATCAACCTTGACGTAGAATTCGGCATCCCAAAGGGAGACAGCAGTTGAGAAAAAATGTCTAGTTTTAGTCGAAAGTCGGTGATACCCTTCGACATGGTTGAGCCGTAGGATGTCTCTGAACTCCGCTTCCTCTGCATCGATTGCTCTATCAAGAGCCCCATGAGCTGAAGTACTGTGTCCTATGACAAATCTCAGCACCACCCCCTTCTCATTCTCCAGTTTCTTCAGTTTATCCCCTGTTTAGATTGCAAGTTTATAGATTCCTATGACTGTAACTATCTAGTTTAAGACTTAACCTTTTAGCACCCATGTCTCTCGCAGGGAATCCCTTCGTTTCCGGCTGCTGAATGCTGTATTGATTCCTATTACTGCAAATGGTTTATTTTGATTTTTGTTTTCAGATGATGATGATGATGTAACTTGCTGCGTTTTCTCGTCTTTCAGCATCCGAGCTTCAGGTAACTCTGATTCCCATGATGATATTCTTTTATCAGGTTTCTTGTTCATGATACTCTCCCCAAAGCTTTCTCTTGTCGATTTCTGAATCAATAACTGTTAGAATCTAGACAGAAAACATGAAAATGTATTGGTTTTTTCGACTCACTTTGGTTTGATCACGATGCATGAGATGTTTAGAGAGATGTAGTGGCTGTGAAGTGATAAATGTTCCTGCAAGAAAACTGAGTGCAGAAAATGCACAGATAAATTTAACTGAAACAGATTTCCCTCTTAGTTTCTTCTTCTGGTTGATGATTTGCCATGGCCATTGAAATGATTCTCTATTTGTGCTGAGTTTCTTTTCATTCACAAGAACCATTGTGTGTGTTCAAATTTTTGATTTGATTATTGCAATGAAAGATGTTGATATTGTAATGAAGTTTTGCTTTGAGTAGTTTACTCATGTCTTTTTCATGTCCCAACAGACTTTGTGTGTCCTGGTTTTCCCATTTGGCACTTCTCATTGGTTTTTAAATCGGTTCGAACCAATATCAGATTGGACATGTACTTCAAGTGAATTCAGGTTTGTTCCTCTTTCCTAGCCTTAATTCCTATGTTACTGGTAAAAATATTACATTATTGAATTTAAATGTGGAAAAATATAAATATTGAGATAAAAAACTATGCACACCAATCCTATAATTTTTTATCCAACTGAAGAATATTGGAATATTTAAGGCAAAGCACTGAAACAATTTAAATCAGAATTTTTTGCAGTGAGTATTCATACTTATAGGAGAAAACTGAAAATATGTCGAATTTGTAAATTTTAAATAATGATAAGTAAATTTAAGGTGTAAAAATAGCCATAATAAGAAACGGGCGGAGCGGTTACTATTTTTTAGACCCAAATGCGGACCGGGTTTCCAACAATCTTTTTACCCTTTTACGAGGTTAGGGTTCCGCCGTAGAATTCGGCTATTTTGTGTACGCTTTAAAAAGGTAGAATCACTACGATGTCTGCCGCAAGGAGATGCCTGAGATATGGGTTTGGATTTTACCGTCGTAATTTTTCCGGTAAGCCCTTATATTTCTCCTCCACGCACTCGAAAAGTCATGGGAATGGCCTTGGAGATGAAGAGGAAGCATCTCTGAGCAGACCTATTTCTCAAATTCTCAAGGAATTGAACAAGAAAGTACCCGATTCTCTATTGGAGATCCGAGCCCTGCCTGATGGATCATCGATCAAATACCTCCCATGGTTTTTATCCCTCTGAATTTTCTTATAAGCTTCCTGAATATTGAGATTTGCAAAGGGTGTTATAAACGGTTATTTCCTGCAGGCACATAGCAAATAGGATTCTGAACTTACATGCACCAGGTTTGAATCTCATGTCTTTATCTTATATTGTATATGCATATAATGCCTATGTGTGACTTCCTTAATGTAGAATGGTCTGGTGAGGTCCGTAGCATCACTTATTCATCTGATGGAAAGTCTGTATCTGTCGTTTATCGTGTAACGCTTTATGGATCAGATTCTGAGGTACTTTTCATTTCCTCCTCTTGCTCGTGCTATTTATCATTCAATCTAAACCCTTTACCATTTTGTACAGATCAATGTTATTACATATTTTGACAACGCAAAATTGCTAGTGTTTCTTGCTGCATTTGTGTTATAATGAGGCATTTGCAAAGGATATGGTTTTTTAGTCTCAATAGCAAATTTGCACAATAAATTTGTTGAAATATTGTCCCATATCGATAGTAGAACTAGAATAATTTTTGGTTATAAGGAGTGTGATATCATGAGTAATTAGTTTGACCTATCCTTTTCAATATGATTTACTTCTCTTATGAATTGAGCTATAAGAATACTTTCCCGGCCCATTGAATTCTGAATTTGTATAAAGTTAACTTAGTAGTAATGTGCTGAATTGAAAGGGAAAATCGATTCTATATCGTCATACTTTTTGCTTTCAATTTTCCGAAAAAGCTTGGGAGTTTTTTATATGTTTTATTGAAGGCTTAGAGACTGTAACAAGCAGTTTGTGTATATACCCTTGTCAAGTTTCTCATTCTGTTTGGGATCTTCTTTTTCTTATGGATCAGATATTCCGAGAATCAACTGGAACTGCATCAGTTAACGAACCAAAATATGGAGACGCTGTTCAAAGCGCGGAAGCCATGGCTTTCCGCCGAGCTTGTGCTAGGTTCGGACTTGGGCTACACTTGTACCACGAAGACACCGAATAGCAGATCTCCTCCCCTGTTTCATTTCTCTTTTGTTAGAGAAACAGCCTAGCAATAGTATTAGATTAATGCACATGAGTCCACTCTGTGGTAAAAAATATGCATTTGATGACAGGTTTTGGGGCCACTAAGCAGCAAATGCACCAACGCATTAGCTTTGCTCATTTTGTTGGCCAGATGGATATATTCCTCTCTTAAGGAATAAATGTTTTCATGTGATAATATTAGCTTAGAAATTGAATTTGTATATAAAATTCAAAAGAACTCAAATCAATTTAAATATAAAATAATAGAAGAAATATTATTTCTTAATATTTGTGTTTTCTCCAATTTTCTTCTTTTGCTTCCTTTCCCTCCATCTCACTTTCCATGTTTCCATTTCTCTCCCTTCGCTGAGGTAGGCAGGTTCTTCGACTAGACGCTATTCAGCGCGAATCGTATAAACATTGGATCAAGGTAAGCTTCTTGTTATTTTGATGCGACTGCGCTTTCTATTGTATAGGTAACTTGCCGTCTTTCGAATCGTTGATTTGGTTCAGAATTTATGGAGAAGTTGACGGCGGCGTGGCAGTTTGGAGATACGACCAACACTAAAGTGTTTGCTGGTGGTTTGGCTTGGGAGACTCAGAAGGATGCTGTGAATATGTATTTTGAGCAGTTTTGAGAAATATTGGAGGCCGTTGTTATCACGGATAAGACTAACGGAAAATCCAAGGGCTATGGATTTGTGAGTTTAGTCATATGTCACGTTGCGACGAGCAATAGAAGAAATAATTAGCGGTCGATAATTTTATATATTGTATTGAAAGAAATCCTATTAGGTGACCTTTCGAGATGCTTATGCGGTGCTGAAAGCTTGCGCCGACGCTACTCCAGTGATCGACTGTAGGAGGGCGAACTGCAATCTCGCTTCATTGGGGGTTCAGAAATTCAAGTCCTCGTCTCCCAAGAAAGGTATTCAGTTACTCAATTTTAATTCATTCAAATCCTTGCACAGAAAAATAGCCCATTATTAACTAGAAAATATATGTAATCACAAAAGGTGGACAGGAGTAGTCTAATCGTCCACTCCACTAATCACATACTCAGCCAACTATACCTACCCCATGGTGCGTACATTTTTACTTGAAGTAGTATGTTATGAATATTGTTATTTTAATCCTATTAGTTAAACTACTTTCTTAAAGTGATAAAAATGACACTAGATTTATACTGGTATCTGATCATATCGTCTTAGTTAAGACACGATCGTATCGGCAATCTACTTTCCAACACCCTGCAATTTATTCACTATTTTAGTTGTAATGTTCAACAAAAACAGAACACAGAACCAACTAAAACACAGAATACAAAGATTCACAGGAAGTTAAAACTATGGTATAAGAACAGAACACCACCAGAATACTGAACTTCTTAATCACTAAGAAGTCAGTAACGTAAACCTGCAGTTTTCAACCAGAACGTTAGTTAACACAACAGTTTCAGAATATACGTTTTGAGGTCTTAACAGTGGACAGAAACTGTAGGTAGTTCTTATCACACAAGCCAAACGTATTTACAAAGATCTACGTAATGTTTTAAGGCTTCAGTACGTATCTTGGTCACTGGTTTCCAGGAACTCAGATCTATACAGATCTGGCTTGAAAACACTTACGTTGACACAAGTCTTTAAGAAACCCAAAGGTTTTCTCAAAGACGTAACCCAAAACACTAAATAATCTCACAATAAGTGCTTAGAGCCAACAGTTTAGGCTAGAAGCAGAGCGAATAATACTGAACGTAAGTACTGAAAGTAAATACAAAACGTAAAGTGTAGTATGTAAATGCGTTCTTTAACTAAGTCACACAGTTTCTCAGATCGGCAAGGATCTGTCTGAAACTCAGACTATCAGGCCAAGAACGTTGAGAAAATCCACAGATTTTCTCAAGAACATAAAGAATGCGCTGTAAGTTTTTGAAAAAACGTAAAACAGTTTTAAACTTAACACAACGCATTAACGTTCTAGATCTGAGCAATGAAAGCGAAAGCAAGAGCACTAACGCAAGCAAGAACAGAGCAATAAACAAGAACAGAGCGATAAAACAAGAACAGAATGAGAGCAAAGCGCAGAACGTAAATGCAGAAATGAAAAAAGTGAGGAATTTCTGAAGCGCCGCAGTTTATATAGTACAGGCCAAATCCAAGAACAGAACGAAGATTCTAGAAGGCCCAGCGGCCCACTATCAAGGTCATTAATGTTCAGCCCACAACATACAAGAGGCCCAACGAAAACTATAAAGCCAAGCCCATTAGTGAATCAAAGTCCACACCATACACATCCCAAAGAATTTCACGGCCCACATGCTAGGCCCAATAACGTGTATAAAGCCCATTAACAAAAACTCATTAACGAAACAAAGCAAACGATATTACCGAGATTAGTCCAACTTCAACAATGAATTTGTACTTGTTAATTACAAAACTTGCTTTTCAATATAAGGACTGGCTGCCTGTTTTGCATATTTATCTAAATTTGCATCTAGGGGAAGAAATTTAGGAGTGTGACTTGATTGATGTTCATGTGTACAATCAAAACGTTTTTCAATGAATTCATAGGAGTATTTATTAGTCTGCAGGTGGGCATTGGCCTCGTCTATGAACTTATATTTAATATGCTTATATTTATTTATGTATGACATTTCACTTCAATAATAGCTACATTGGCCCACACCTTAAGTGCATCACTGTCAAGTGGTATAATTTATAGATTTTGCAAACAATTTGAAGTTTGAAGCTATTTTGAAAATAGAAATAGTTATGACTTGTTACTATTCATCATGAGGAAGTAGGAACTGAGTGATTTAAAATATTGTTTAGGGCTGCTATTACTATGGACCGTATTGTGGAGGGTATCCCCTGTACAGTAATGGGAATGATGCTGTCTAATATCCAGGGATATTCACCACATTATGGAAGTTCTTCTCCCAGTCAAATCAGGTTTGCATGTTTCGTTGGTGCTTTTCTTCAGTTAAAATAACATCTTACACAGTTTTTTTTGCTTTGCCACAGGCATGATAAATCTCCATCGTTGAGATTTTGAGGCCAACCACTCTAGTTCCATACCTACCCTTTGGCCTTACTATGGTCATGCCCTTTTTTTCCGTGTCACTCGATTTGGCATAGGACTAGGACTAGGAGTTCCTCTCAAAGTTGGAGTCCGTCTGATGTACAAAAAAAGCTAGCTATCCTCATCTCATGTTTGTGTCTTACAAATCTAGAGTTGGGTCATTTCTTTTTGTTTATTTCTCTTCTATCCAGGAAGTTGGTGATAGGAAATCTAGAGTTGTAGTTGTTGTCGGCACAATGAAGGATAATCGGCATGTTTTTCTTTTTCAAATGGATGTGGAGTTGTGTATTTGATGGTTGTTCAACCATGGTTAGGTGTCAACTATATCGTATGGCATGGGTTAGTTCACTCGTGTATATGTTATGTCTATCGTCTATTTCATCTAATCCTTATCTTTTTCTGTCTCTTGGTTCCCAATACATTTCTATATCACATACTCATAAGTAAAGTTATATTAGCATTCATCATTGATTATTTTCGGACAATACCTAAACTTATATAATTTTGATCTACAAAATCTTATAATTATGGTATCTAAATTTCTACATGGTGGTTTCGATCTGATCAAAAAAAATTCTAGTAGAAAATAGATTAACAACTATAAATGCATTATTACACACCAGATTTCAAATTCGCTTGTGATCTCCTGTGAGTATGGGATTCATACTTGATACGTTTACAAAGGCGTCAAGGAAAACATAGTGCGCCACGGCAGAGGTGTAGCCAGACGAATACGAGACCAACACCAAGCGCAACTTCCATGGCGATAACAACTCCGATTAGGCGGCACCATTTCCACCGGAAACCAGGCGATTCGTGACTCTTTCTAGTCGGAATTTCAATTTCAAAAGAATCGCTTCTTGATTTCACCTCGGTTTCTCCGACCGATGATATACTACTACACGCTTCCTGCTCCATCCTCATCGCTATAGAGTGGTAATTATTTGCTCCTTTTTCTTGTCTAGAAATTCCGAGCAACGGAGCTTCCATCGAGAAACTTCCTTCGAATTGACGGTTAAAAGGCGAAGCCTCGATCCGTCCGAGGTACGGTGGCAGAGAATTAATCTTCTCCAAATACACACCCGATCTATAATCGATCGGATGAATCCGTTGTTGTTGCACAGAGAGCGATCTGTGAATCGGAGTTGTTTTTCTGAAATTATCTCTCAATTGATGAAGAAATTTCAAAATCTCTACCGTATTGAAGTCACCGTCTTTCATCACTATGGCAAAGTAAATATGACCGTCGTCAAATAGGTATCCAACGGTCGTTTTCGCCACCGTCTGTAAGTACCATCGGTGATGAGAAGGAGCCATTTTCAAGCAAAGAAGTGCCAATCTCTCCGTTTCCTTATCGCCGTTACTGTAAGTGTACAGAGCTTTTCCACCTCTCGTAACGCTGTAGTAAGAGAGGTTACTTTCTTCAGGCACCATGCCGTTTCACAATTGCAGTTTTAAACGGATAAGAGTGAGGGGATAAAAGGATGCAGGCAGGCGGGGGCGCTTGGAGATATGATTGTCTTTTCAGCTTGGCCGAGTTGGGTTATTAAGCTGCCGACATTCGGCGATCTAAATATATATCTTAAAAGGTATATATAGTATAAAAATAGGCAAATTATATTTAAGGTCACTATGATTTGACAGATTTGATTTTTAATTTTTTTTTTATTTTGACAAATTTAATTTTTATAATCTTTTAAAGATAAAACTAATCCTCAAACTTTATATTTTTTACAAATGTAATTCTCAAAATTTAATGTATTTCGTAAATTTAATTCTCAAATTTTAGAGAATAGTTTTGACACAAAGGGATCAAATTTATCAAATTTTGGAAATTATAGCAATAACTTTTGCTAAATTAAATATCAAAGTATGAAAACTACAAATATTAAATAAAAGTTTAAGAATCAAATTTGTTAAAATGAACCAACTTTGAAATCAAATACATCATTTTCTCTATAAAAATAAAGGTTTATAATTAATTACTGTTTTGAGCCATCGCTTCTGTTTTTTAAAAGATGGTCCTTTTTTCAAAGTAGTCTCCGTGTCAAGAATTGTCTTGACATTGACACGGATCATCAAAATTCAAATGCGTGTTGCAGCATGTTTTGCTAGCATACCATTGAGGTACTCTTTGACGGTTTTAGAGCGCGTATACCGGCTAATGCAATAATGCTTGTTTGGTTCAAATCTTTTTAAATTGTGATAAGATATAATAATCATTAATTTATAAATAGGTTTGGTAAATTATATTATTTTAAATCATAATTTATATAAAAATATTTAATATAAAATATAATAAATATAAATTGAGATGATGCTACATATGATTTTATTAACTTAAAAGAAATCACGATTTTTGCGATAAACAAACTTTACTTTTTTTGTTTCGTGTACTTTGAAAAAAACCACTATTTGAATATCTTACTCCACTTTAACACTATTCTAAAGAGAAACCAAAGAAACCCAATGTTTTGAAACTAATAAACCATTCAAATCTAATTATAAAAATCTATAAATTAATTTTCTAATGTAAACACGATTGAATGATAATTTAAAGTAAGAATGGTGCAAATGGAGTATGAGGATGGGTGTTAAGTTGGAGAGAGATAGGGGATGAGATTTGATGTTGAAATCTTCAATCACCATTTAATTCTTCGATTGCCTACTTCCTGACTCGTTCTTCTCAGGCGCCACAATGGACAACCAACTTTGAAAAGTAAGAAAACCATGTGCAGTCCTAACTCCCAATTACTTTTTTGTCTGGTGATAAAAATGTAACACTTTTGCAGGTCCCTGCGGGAGATGATTCATGAACAAGAATCAGGGTCTTCTTGTAACATCAACAAAAAAATGCACAAGATATTAGACCATGTAAGGCGCTATTTTCATTATGTGATCTGAGACATGCATCATTAGAGATTGATCACTAGAAAGTAGTGAAGAATTACCAGATTGTGGCAACTATAACTGTGTGTATGATGAGGTGGGTCTTGTCAAGCTTTCAAGAAGCCTTGTTCGAGGCATTGCATTTTGGCATGTTGCATAACCCGCTGGAGCAAACTTGGATTGCTAGTGACCATTGCATCCACCTGCTCAGACAACAATTTCGCCATCCACGGCTCTTCATCGACCGTCCATGCGTAAACCTTCTTCTGGCTACTGTCATTACAACAATACAATTTCAAAATATTTGTTCAAATTGGTAAAGATAAACAAAGAGGTCATACCTGTGAAGGGTTTTGACAAGTTTTTCATTGATCAGAGGATAGTAAACACCAACCACCTCCGCCTCTCTCATTCTCAGTAATTTCATCCTGCTTCTTGTTTCTGGATCAATCATGACTACGTACCCCACCTTCAATACAATTGAGAATCTTGAGAACTTGAAAACATATATCTTTTTTAGCTTCTAATAACAAGACAAATTAGTAGAGAAAAGGGCACGAGGAGAATATAGCGAGTAGACTTGACCAAATCAATTACTAATGATATCCCTTACCCTTATAAACCATAATATAAAACAATGTAGTTTACATATGGATGTCGATTTCTACCTGTAATTTATTTCTTTATTGCTACTAATTTTTTTAATATAGCTCGCGAGTTTACCATGGTGTTTTGAGCAACTTTAATCAGATCCTGAACCAGACTGTCGCTTTTCGCCCATATGACGCAGTTTTTGCACTTGTTCTTTTTTACCTGCAGTTCAAGATTATTTATATGGCATTCAGTAGAAAATAAGCACTCTATATGTTAAGGCAAGCAATGAATTAACAAAAAAATTGTGTATGAAAAACGACTTAGTAACTGCGAGACCTCAGAGGAGAGGACTCGGTAATAAGAGGATGGAAAGCGAAACATGGAGGTAGAAGAAAACAAAAGAAAATATAATGAGAATGTTGAGGATTTTCAAACTTCTTACAACTGAAATTATGTCCCTTGCAAGTCCTTTCTCATACAGTGGAGGTCCAACTTTAGCATCAAGAATCACCTGCCTTACGGATCTTGACACTAGCTAATGCATACAGAAGACCAAATATATAATCATATATGATCTTCAAAATCCTCAAATGTTTAGCCCCCTTATGAAACACAGTTGCTTTTTTCCTCATTTCCATTATGGGATAGCAACTTTGTCACATACCTTCAAGGCATCTTCAACGGTTGGAACATTGACATTAGCAAACTCCAGCTGATGTTGATGATTGCGACCAACCCCTTCGATCTGCAACCAATAAGACAGAATCCCAGTAAAACACCACTTGATAGTGTGTTGATAATTGCATGTGCTTCAATATAGGTTAGCAACCTCTTCCATGCTCAAATGTCCAACCTTGGAAGTGGCGTTACCAGTTATGCGCTGAAGATCCCTGATTAAGAATCACTGGTCGAGAAGACTTCAAAAGAAAAGAGTTACTCTAAGTTACACTAAACCAGTAAATTTTTAAAAAGGAAAATGTTTCATGCCAAAAAATCATTTTTCTGTTCATCACCAAACACTACGTTGAGTGACATTCTGCTCCCCAAAAAGTGGGACATCAATAATTCAGAATTCCATCTGAAAAACCCCATGAGATTTCTTTACAATATGGCAGTTAAAAAAATCATGTTCCAGAATTTCAGAGTTCAACAAACTGATTTTTTGTCTGAGTGTTGAAATAAATAGATATTATCGGGGCTACATTTCAGGCATTCCAACTATTTCCATTTTAGGGTTCAAGCTACAGCATTATAATGACTAGTTCTCTCAGTAAAAACAGTTTGTCAGCTGCTCTCTTTGGTTCACAAGGTTGGATGCCGCTAAACATTAAGCGCATGTAAATGCATTAATAAAGAAAACTTCCAGAGATACCTATCATGAAGGGCAAACAATACTCCATCTGAAGAACGAGAAACATCAATTTCAATGCAGTCCACTTGAGAGCTTAAAGCATTATTGTAAGCACCCATCTGCAATAAGCAATATACCATTTAAAGTAAATTGTCTGATGTTTAATTGGTTATTTTCAATATAAATATATGCAATCTATAAATGCCGACGATTGGAGTTCCCTAAGAGCTACATGTTCAAAATGATACAGAAAATTCAAGCGCAGCACATAATGAACCAAATTAGAATACTACAGTATTAGGGAAGGCCACAGTTGTATCTCCACCATGAGCACAAACTAATGGTGGATTCTCTATCCAGCTACATTTTTTAGATTGCATCTGCAAATCACGAGAACACGATAATGAATCAGATGATGTACATAAACTTGTGAAATCATTATTGATCCGTAGATAAATTGCATCATAAACGCCATATATGGTCCAAAATTCAACATACTCACTCGGCGAAGAAAAAAAAATTGGTATCGATGTACAAAAAAATCATCAACACTGTCCATATATTATCTAAGTAAGTGTGCCAAAAAAATTTTCTCGCGGACAGTAATAGTGTCACTTGCTGACCTTCTGGAAGCGATGGAGACCAAAATGGAGGTAAACAAATGGCAGAACCGCGAGAATTGCGAGACCAATGAATAAGAACCGCCAAAGCTTTCTTCGGGAAGAAAAGAGAATAAAGATCGGCGCAAATAGGCCGCGATTTTGAAGGAGCAACTGTCTTTGCCGTCGATCCCATCTCGAGAAAACCCTCGCCATGTCTTCTGGCCTTTCAAGAACATGCAAAATCTCCAATTCAGGACCTCTATATTGAAGTCAAAACTGCAAACCTCTAGTTATTTAATACCAAAATTACCCCTCAGTCCCAATTATCCCCACGAGAATCCTGTGTCCCTATCCGCACCTGAATATCCCAATTATTTATTGGGTTTAAGGCTATTGGAAAAAGGCCCATCGGAATTAAGCCCAGCTTTAATAAACAAAAATCCCAAAATAAAATTTAATACTGGCTCCTCCCTTGGAAAAATTTTAAAGAAAGAAACACAAACTTAAAGATCAAACCAAATAATAAGAATTATATTTTAACAAAACCAATCGATTTAATATGTCTGTGTCTTAGAAGTGGCCATAACGAGGATCACAACGAACCCTAAATCTATTTGTATTACAGCAGCCAAACTCCAAAATACAATGAAGACAGATTCTTTTGCCTCTTTTGCTTGATCACAATTGTATGAAGCCAAAAATGTGGACTATTTTCTTCCCAAGCTTCGCTTTATATACACTGCATATATGCCCAACACACATCATGTACTAAAGTAAGTCTGGTAGAGAGGATTGCTGAGTTTGAGATTTCCATTGACCGGAAAGAGATGCGGTTGGGGTTTCCTGTCCTCGACCTCGACTAACAGCAAATGATGGAGGTGGAGCAAGTCGGAGTGGAACGTGCTCACTCTTGTTAGAACCAAATATGGACTTTATATCAGTTGCAGAACCATGTGTTGAATTATGCTCCATGTAACCAAGTGAATTCCCAGTGCCGAGTCTGTTACTATTGCCAAAGATGCTACCAGTTCCTTGAAGCTGGCTCCTAGTCTGATTAAGAGTAGGAGTTGCCTGTGATAATGAATGAGAGCTCAAACCACTGGATTTATTAGCAGATAATGCCGATGAGCCATTCGGATTCGGTGGTGGCCAGTTAGAGAAGGGGTCGACATCATCCAAGCTCGAACTCCAAGTCATAGTTTTCCCATTTACTTTTTCTGGCCCATTAAACGTAGCTGTAGTGGCACCTGAAGTAGGAGGCCATTCAACATCAACTGCAGGGCATGAAGAGGACGATTGCTGGACTGAAAATATAGAGTTGTTTTGAGCAGGATAATTTGGTATAGGATTCTGAACAGCTGGTTTCATTTTCGCTGTTGAGGAAGCGGCAGCTTTTGTAGGCAACCAGTCTTCATCCCATGTTGAGCTGTGCCTTGTAGTAGTAGTAGTGGAAGTGGATCGATTTGTATTTGTTTGGCCTGATGAGTAAAGCTCAGTAGGAGGCAATGGCTTCACTTCTGGAATTCTGGGGTTGGTCAAAGTAACTCCTCGTTTTTCTTCGATCTGTCTGTGTAAACAAGGTGAAATAAATGAAGTTTAAGAAGCAGATGAGCAAAAGTACAGAAATGCAGCAATTCACCTTAATATATCCTTCACAAAAAACATGTACTTTGCAAATTGTTGAACATTCAATTGTTGGGTGATGAGGAGAGGAATGAGCCGTGGCAGAACATGCTCCGCGACAAACTCAACGCCCATCTGGTAGGGAGATATAAAAGGATATGAGAGAAGGGTGCCAACACAAACTTTTATTCGTATAGATGGATGGGTATGACAAACCTGCTTCAAGATTGCATTTGAAACACTAAGCGTGGACATGAGAGTTGGAGCAGAATGATCAACAACCGTACATCGCTGGATTGTTTGCAGGATCTCCAAAACAGAACTTTTGTCCAGAAAGTTGACCATGTCAGCGAAGCATAACAGAGCGTTAACCCTCACCTGAAGTTATCTCAAGAAATCACATAATTGATGAAACACAATCTAACCATTTTCCATGGCATCAGCAATACATAGACAACTTACTGCAGCAACAGTTGTTTTAAGTGCTAGACCATGCACGTGCGGTAAAACAGCTTGCTTGACCAGCTGTAATGGATGGAAGTAGAAGAGAATTAGGACAAACAGCAGTCATACTGGAATCAGAATCCTTATTTTCTATGCACAATCAGAATGAAAATAAAGAGGGCCATCGGAGTGATCCAACTAGATGTACCTGAACATCTAGTCTTCTTGAAAGTGGAATAGTTCTTTTAAGAACTTCTTCTTGCAAACGAGGATCGGTATCATCATAAGCTCTAACCAACATGGGAAGAATATGTGAATTCAGGTGATTGGGGCTAGCCTGACAGTATTAGGGAAACAAATAAGACCCAACAAGACTATAACCAAGGCAGAATTTAGAGAAAAAAATTAAGAGCCAGTTATCTGCTTTTCTAGTGCATCACCTTGTTGATTATAAGCTCAGCATGCTTCACGAGGAGCAGTAATGTCTCCCCTGCGGCTGAGTTCAAGACAGGGACAAGAGCTGGCATTGTTGATTGCTCAAAGTCATTCTTGTCCTGGAGAAAATTCCAAACTCATGAGAATGTCATTCAGAAATTTTCTCCACGCCCAAATAAAGATACACACAGCCAAATTCACCATTTGTTACTCTTACTGCACACTTGTAAAGCATAAAAATGCTATATTCCAAACTTAATTTAGGTTACAAACAAATATTCTAACCAGGGACACTTCTGACACAACAAATCATACCAGATTTGCCTACGAAACATTTTGATATTCTTAGGTACAATACAGATTAATAATAAACCAAAACCGTACCTGGGACTCAGCTATTGTCAGAACCATCGGAAGAATCATAGGTTGCATCACTAGATTTCGAAGCTCTGCACAAAGAGGGGGGAGAACCTGTATGCAACAAAATAGATCTAATTTCCAGCTTATCAGACCAATGAAAAAAGACATGTGGCGAAGATTTCGTACGCATGATTATTGAGAAGAGATGAAGGAACACTTAGGAAACATGAAAAATGATGGTAACTGAGACTAAGATTCCAAACAATAAAATTTGAACCTTATACCGCAAAACACGGGGATCAAAGTCCTTCCACATCTCTGATAATGCTTTTAAAAATTCAGTTTTTTGCATATTGTCTCTTTCCTGCAAACAGCAAGACAAGATAGGACATTACGCTCAAAATGTATTAGAAAAGCTCTAAAGATACAAATTTCATACAAGCATATGATCAAGGAAACGGAGACCCCGCAACCTAGTATCTTCTCTAAAGAAAGATGAGCCTGCAACAGGGAAACACTATTTAATGGAATAAATACAACAAAATTACTGCAAAATTACTGCAAAATTATTACTGACAAACATACAATTGAAAGCGACTTGTAGGCTACTTGATGAAGAAAAAATAGAACTCTGGATTTTTCTAAATGCAAACCTCTCTGGGCAATAACCAGAAGACCCTAATATACCTGTAAATTCCGATGCTGTTGGCCTCAATGATTCATTTGCTGAAAGCATTCTCTGCAAATCTGGAACTAAGTCCCGTGGAATGGCAGAAAACGCCTCGCTAGTGAGGTATGTTAGAGTATTCATATACTGCAATAAAGGTAACATTAAAGGAACAATTAAAATCATATACAATTGAGATTCAGAATTGAAAATAAAAAATAGGAACAAGTCAAATGTGCTCTTTCCATCATAAATTAAATCCTACGACTACATATTGGATCATTGGGTAAATCAAATAAAAATATTTACCATTTTCACGTTGTTGTGGCAATCAAATAAAGACTTTCGAGTGATCAACTGGTAGGCAAGGCATCCTAAGCTGAAAATATCAGAAGCAGAGCCCACAGCAGAACTTTTACTTCGAACTAGTTCAGGTGCAGTGTAATTTATTGATGGTTGCAGGGGCAAGATGGAATCCTCTACGTCATACTCCTTATAAACCAAAAGATTATAAAAATAAGTACAGCATTATGAACTTCTCATAGGGTATTCATTGAAAACATTTCACAATAGCAGTATGAATAGAAAAAACTTGAACAAAACTACAAAGAAATATAAAAATATGTGAATTAAAAATTCCAATTAGCCATCATGCAACTGACTAACACACTGTGTTAACGATGCTAAATATTTTTCCATCCTGTTTAAATTAAATAAAAAACTTTTGATCAATTACATCTTTGATTGATCCTTAAAAATCTAAAAATGAAGAAGCCTCAAATTTAATTCATACGCTACTCACAGCATAGTGAAATGCCTGTGTGTTGAGGGAGTCATTTAAGGATTGATCTGTCGAAGAAGCAAAACAAAATCCACCAAGTTTCCATGCCCCATTGAATGTGATAAGGACAGTCTGTGAAAGAACAGGAAACATGTTAGAGTCACTAAAGTAATTTCACATACAAAAAAATTCAGTAGTAAAATAAACACAACTGAAATAAACCTCTGGCGAAATAGCCCTATGGATAAGGTTTGCATTATTATGAAGGAAGTCTAAAGTTTCTGCCACTTGAAGCAGGCCGTGCTTCACCTCCAACAATTCCATATCCTGAAAAAAACTCACTTATTCAGAACATGATAGTGAACATATGAATTTGAATTTCCTCCACTATTGAAATCTCTCTCTCAAACCATTAAGTCGCTAATATAGAACTTTGGCCGGGATCATCAATATCGGCATACATGTATCCCCAAATCCCAAGTTCAAGTAGTTCATAAAAGATACAAGGGAGTCACAAACCTTACATTGACTACAAAATTGGCTAGAGAAACCCAAATGAAAAATAAGGAGCCTACCATTCCCTTGAGCTCTTTGGGCACCTTGTCCAAATTCTCCACATTACCAAGAGCATTCGCCACTGATGCAAAGAGAGGTTCAGTAACCATTGCCATGGCGCTCTTGCTCTCGTCCAAAGCTTGGACCACGTGAACCACGCCCGGGTGCCTCAGCTTCACGAGCCGTGAGGCATCAGCCCTAATCAGATCGAGGAATGTATCTTCTGCGGCCTTCGATAGCCCTGCCCTCTGTCGCGCCTCCGAAAGAGCCTTCTTGTCCAAAACCCAAACGCAGAAGGTAGAGTATACAGCCTGCGAGTGACCGTCCCGCGACTTAGCCGAGTGCAATTTCCAGGCAAGGCCAGGGCCAGTGGAACCGATCTGATCAATGAGATCATAATCTTGTATGGGCTTCGGTAGACCGGTGACTTCCTGCACGGTGTTTTGCACGGTCTTCTCGATTACCGCCGATGCCTTGGCAAAGGCCTGGGTCAACGTTTTCATATTGAGCGCCATGTCTGTGGACCTCAATCCACAGATGCACGGTATAGAATAGCGAATTCGATGAAAAACTGCGGCAGCGGCAGACCCACGGTTGGGGATCTTAGTAACAGGCCCCAATCTCTAGCTTAATGCTGAGGAGAAGACTTTGGGTTTGTTTACATTGGTAATAAATGCATCTTCTAATTTTACAAACATTTTGTGTTTCTATACATTTTCAAATTGCATCTTGATGTTAGAATGTATGATTGTAATTTTTACATAACACTATAATATTTACATTTTAATTATAAACATAATGTATTTTCAATTTGTTATTTGAAAGCAGGAAGATGTAGGAGTTTGGATCTAGAAATTAGAATATATTATTGTTATTTAAATTATAAATATATCGTCTAAAAAATCATATTTTCTTTCACTTTCAACAATCTCACATTTACAATGTCATTGGATATATTTGTAAGTTATCTATTCTCATGTATCTTTAACGTGCAACTATAACCATACATAATTTCTTTCGACATGTAGATACCAGCGACGATGAGTCTAATTTGTATAAATCCAATTTTATACATAAAATTATTCTTGTTCTACAATTCAATTTATCAATTACAGAACACTCAATCAATTTTTAATTTATAATCACATTCTGAAAACACATTCTCAAACTGCATTCTAATTTTCAAAACGCATACAAAACATAACCTAATATTCTACAAAATACTTGTATGATGAAAGTTACTTTACTAAAATTATGATGAAATTTAATCAAATGAATCGATTTGAAAGTTTTTAAAAAAATATGATGAAAATATTTCTATAGTAAAAAATCATCAAAATACATTATAAATCAAAATTTATAATTAAAATTTAAAATTGATATACTTCACTTTCAAAAACATATTATTATTCTATAATGTATAATTCATTTTCATAATTCGTCGAACACAAACTCAATTGGAACCTTGACCGATTTAGCTCGAACTCAGCTCGTTTGCATGTCTAATCAGGAGTAAAGTATGCCTTAAATTAGGTTGTTTCGAATGTGTGCATCTAGACAACGAGCTCCAAATCATACAAACATTGAAGTTGATCCACACTATTACAACATAAGCTTTCAGTAATGAAAGCAGCAGATAACTGAGTTTACAAACCTAAAAAATATCCCATCTCCCCTTCAGCTTCACAACGTGTTACTGGTACCCTATTTACCGTTCACCATGTAAAACAAGTTTGTTCTGCTCATCTTAGACTTATCACAGACCAAGCACTTGACCCAACTGCATGCAATGAAGGCCGAATAGCAGGAACTCGTTTAACGATACTGAACGCTTCGTTAAGACGAGCAGCCTGGCTCATCACCTGAGATACCTTCTGTAGATTTCAAGTTTCAACATGAAATATGATTTAGTTGAAGTTCATACATCCTGCATTAACAATCTCAACAAAACATTTGGTATCCAAATAACTCCATGCTCAGTTGGTTATTTTGCCACGATATGATTAAAGTAATGTTGATTCTACTATTCAAATGAAGGAATGGGTAAATTTCAATGAATCTAAATAAATAGCTAACCTTGTCATCAACAGCAACCTTGAGCTCCAGTGTTCTTGCTTTGTTCCTCATTCTATACAGCCTGCGACCTAAGATCACAAACCCCATAACAGCAGCTGCAAAAGAAACAGTCCAAACAGGGCTCATTTTGAAAACACAATACTTGAGAAATTCTATAGGCATCTTCCACCATACTAAGCTTTCCTTGTTATCATTAGGTTTCTCGTTGACATATTCTTCAATTTGATTTTCAGCTTTGCAATCATTTAATCCTTCACTCAGAGTTTCTGGATCAGGATGCAGGCTTTGTTTCACTTCTGAATCTACCAAATCCTTTTCAATTCCAGCTGAATCCATATCCAGACTCCCCAATTCCTTTTCAGTACTCTCCTCAACACATCCAGAAATAAAATCTATTTTTTCGATTTCAGGAAAACCCACCTTGTTTCCCCCCGCTAAAGTAGAAAACTCACAATTTTCCGATCGTTCGCTGCTGGAATCGGACCAGAACTCGCCGGATTCCTTATGGATGTAGCGGATAGGAGCCTCCTCAATCTCGGGATCAATCCAACTAGGGTTCTCTGAAACAACCAATTTCTCATAATCCCCATAACTATTCTGGGGCTCCGATGAGAAATAATTGGTCTGTATCAAGCCATCAGAATCAATTTCAGGGAAAAACTTCTCGGCTTCTGCGTCAGAGTTTTCTTGTAGAAGCTCCCAACCTTGAAAATCTCCAGAAACCTCAATTGCATCCATCTTAGGGTTCGATTAAACCGAGGAATAGGTGGTAGAAAATGGAGGCAGTAATCAAGATCCCAACCAGGAACGCATCATAGCGGTAAGACCTCTTTATCTTAGCCCAAATTATTCAATGCCGACCAACAAATCAGATTCTTTTCCCCAGTGCTTGGTGACGACGTTAATACAAAATAGAAATAAAAATAAAAATCTTTAATTTAATGTATATTTAATACAAAATTGTTAGCATAGTCCTTCTGCCAAATAGGACTATGCTAAATACGTTGTTTGTAGTGTTTTCTCATAAAATCAATTAATTGAGAAATCACAAAATATGATTTGAATGTCAAATGCTTTTTATAATGATTAATTACCATTAAAGATAACTTTGAATATATTTATAAATTTAGGGATAATTTATATATAATGATTAATATTGATGATAATATAAATGTATATTATTTTTAAAATGAGGTAAAAACTAAAAAGTAAAAAGGAGTAAAACAAATCCATGCTTGTTAAATCATTAGTTTCCGGCGGCCGCTCTCTCTGTTGACAACGGAATCTGGAAATGGCGTTCGCCCCTCCCTTATGCGCTTCCTGCCATTTGCCCCATATTTCTCACGAGCCCGCCAAGAACTTGCCGACAGTCAACAATATTTTCCATTTTTCGCTCCGCCAACGAGCTCCTATTTTCAGGTAGTTTCCATGATTTTTACTCAACTTGTTGGTAAAAACTCAATCTTGTTGTCATGTGTTCTTGCTTATTTTTATCCTCTATTGGTGATCTCTCACAATTTGGATTCCTGAACCGTGAGAATTAAGTGACAGCACTGGCGACATTTTCTTGTTATAGTTTTCTGTGTTAATGGATTCCATTCCCTCTCTCTCTTTTAAAAAACCCTTGAGGACGACTTTCTGGGATATATACGGGTTGAATTTCGGAAAAAACAGTGATTTCTATTTTTTCACTTAGTGGGGGATGTATTTTTTTAAAAAAATATCTTAAGTGTCAAAAGATAGTAACTTGAAGAAATGGCAGAGCCCCTCTGTTCTTTTATTGCATTAATATATCTTCGGATTCTTGTGGGGGAATACCATTCTTGATATTGAAAATTTTTTATAGTAATGATCTGGTGGTATACTTTATATAAGTAAAAGGAAGTGGTTTTAATCCAATGAATTCTATTTTCCATGGTTGAGCTTTCTTTCTGTACGAGATATTCTATCTCTCAGTACACTTAGTGTTTACGCTGTCAGGAAAGGTTGCAATTTAAACTTGCAAGCAGAGGATTCTATAAAATTTAAGCAATGCGCTGCTGTTCCAAGTTCAGGTTGGTCTCCTGGTTTTTCTATCCATATTTTTAATTAATGTCTCTAATTTTCTGGTTAATTTCAGAACTTCTAGAAATGTTACCGGAGAAAGCCGTTGAAGAAGTTCAGATCCCGAAGGGTGATACTTGGTCAATCCATAAGTTTGGTGGTACATGTGTTGGAACTTGTGATAGGATAAAAAGTGTTGCAAATATTGTTGCCAATGATAGTTCAGAAAGAAAGTTGGTTGTGGTGTCTGCAATGTCGAAGGTGACAGATGCAATGTATGACCTCATCCGCAGAGCACAGAGCAGGGATGACACTTATGTGTCTGCACTAGATGCTGTTTTTGAAAAGCACAAGACAACAGCATCTGAACTTCTTGATGGTCATGACTTGGAAGATTTCTTAAATCGACTTTCTCAGGATATTAATAACCTTAAGGCTATGTTACAAGCTATATCTATAGGTATGTGTTTGATATATGATTGGTAGACCTGCTCTGTGCATAATTTATTTGGTTGATGGTAGCCATAAGATAGTTGTATTTTGCAGCTGGCCATGTGACTGAATCTTTTTCTGACTTTGTGGTTGGACATGGTGAGTTGTGGTCTGCTCAACTGCTTTCTTCTGTCATCAGAAAGGTTCTTCTCATCATTGAAGCTTTGATTTAATTCCATTTACCGGTAATTTCTATTGATTTGAACATTTTTTTGTGTGAAGATTGGGTTAGATTGTACTTGCATGGACACCCGAGATGTCCTTGTAGTTAATCCGATAAGCTCCACTCAAGTAGACCCGGATTATGCGATATCACAAAGAAGACTGCAACAGTGGTTCTCTAAAAATTCATTCAACACGATTATAGCAACTGGTTTCATTGCCTCTACGCCAGAGAATATCCCGACAACTCTGAAGAGAGATGGAAGTGATTTTTCTGCTGCAATTATGGGTGCTTTGTTAAGAGCACGTCAAGTCACAATTTGGACTGATGTAGATGGTGTCTACAGTGCAGATCCGAGAAAAGGTACCAAAACATTGTTTCCTTAACAAATTTTCTATATATATATATATATATTTCACCACTTTCATTGCCTTCGCAGTTAATGAGGCTGTAATACTGGAGAAATTGTCGTATCAGGAGGCATGGGAGATGGTGATGCTCTGTAGCCTTCTATTTTAATGGAATTTATGATGTTTAATTAATTAAACATCATTCATACAATAACAAATTTTTATTCCGTGCAGTCATACTTTGGAGCAAATGTTTTACATCCACGAACAATTATTCCTGTCATGAATTACGGCATCCCAATTGTTATAAGAAATATTTTCAACCTCTCAGCTCCAGGGACAACTATTTGTCAGGATGCTGGTTTTGAAAACGAAGAGTGCCTTCCACTGGACTCTGCAGTTAAAGGATTTGCAACAATTGATAATTTAGCCCTTGTAAATGTTGAAGGGTTGGACTCTAATACATGGAATGCTTATCATTAATGCCATTTATTTATTTTTGCTTCATCAACATTATTGAATTGAACTTCATAACTTTCTTTGGCAGAACTGGAATGGCAGGTGTTCCTGGTACTGCTAGCTCTATATTTGGTGTTGTGAAAGAGGTTGGAGCAAATGTAATCATGATATCTCAGGTACCATATATGTATTTTCTTCCCTGATGCATGATTTGTGATTTTAGTACGGGATCATATCGATTTCTCCTGAATCAGGCTAGCAGTGAGCATTCTGTGTGCTTTGCTGTTCCCGAACGAGAAGTCAAAGCTGTTGCTTCAGCTTTGCAAACTAGATTCAGTGAAGCTTTAAACGCCGGACGCCTCTCTCAGGTGGTTTATGTTTCTCTTGGTTGTTTAGAGCAAGTAAAATATGGTTCTTATAATTACATTCATACCTTTGGAAACTTGTTTTTCTGAAGGCATTTACATATTTTAATGATATTATTTTCTTCTTTCTTTCTACATGGAGCATGAATTAATAGCTGACCTACATTGATATTTAATCCTTAAACCGATAAATTTTTTGTTCATTGGGATTTTAGAATGACTTTTTACTTTATCTTACTGATCTCATAAACGTTGCAGATTGCAGTTATCCCAAATTGTAGCATTTTGGCTGCAGTTGGCCAGAAAATGGCAAGTACACCAGGTGTCAGTGCTAAACTTTTTGACGCAATTGCAAAGGTTCCTGTCTTTCTTTGCACACTCTTGTCAACATGCTTACCTCACCATCATTAGGGTCACTCTTCTTAATAATTTCTCTTGCAGGCCAATATTAATATAAGAGCCATAGCTCAGGGCTGCTCTGAATACAACATTACTGTAGTTCTCAATCAAGAGGATAGTATAAAAGCACTTCGAGCTGTGCACTCAAGATTTTATCATTCAAAAACTACCATAGCAATGGGTATCATTGGACCTGGATTGATCGGTGGCACATTACTCGATCAGCTAAGGGATCAGGTACTTTATTTCACATTCCATTTGTTTGATCAGCTCAGGCGAACAATAGAGTTTTTTTGTTAGATTTTTTTCACAGGGTTTTCAACGGTTTTGTGCATTAACCACTTTAACAGTAGAATCTGTGTCAAATCCAAGCGTTGTTGTGTGTAACCGCTGTTGTAGAACTGGGCCCATTTTAACATCACTAAAGTTGGCTTCTTTTTTGTGTCAAAGATGCTAGAGTTAACAATCTAAATTTCATTTCTTTTTAGGGTAATAAATATATTCTCTGTGTTGTATGAACACATTTTCGAATGTAAAAAATGGTAGCAATACTTTTGCATGAGCTAACTTTATGTGGGCATCATTTTACCATACAGGCCACAGCCCTCAAAGAAAAATTTAACATTGACCTTCGTGTAATGGGCATTACTGGAACAAAGACTATGCTCTTGAGTGATGTGTAAGTTTTTCTTTTGATGGATACATTCTATGCAAATTTATAATGCATGCATTACGGATTTGGTTGATGTGTTCATTTTGGTAATTCCATGGAAATCATATGCCTAATTCCCATGCTTCGTGATGAGGGTCATCCGTTTATCTCGTATCATCAGTTAAATCACACTCTAATAGCACCTTGTGTTGATTATTGCAGGGGAATCGACTTGTCAAGATGGAGAGATCTCCTTACGGAGAAGGCTGTCAAGACAGACTTACCAAAATTTGTTCAACATGTTCATGGTAATCACTTCATTCCAAATACAGTTATAGTGGATTGCACAGCTGACTCTTATGTTGCAAGCAATTACCATGACTGGTTATGTCGTGGTATTCACATGATTACACCAAATAAGAAAGCGAATTCAGGACCCCTTGATCAGGTAACATTCTGCCCCACTCGGTCATCCGTATCTCCAGTTTCATTTTAATTGAACATCACTGTCTTCTTCATGTATTTAGTATCTAAAGTTGAGGACTCTTCAACGGCAAAGCTATACTCATTACTTCTACGAAGCAACTGTTGGAGCTGGTTTACCGATCATTGGCACTTTGCAAGGCCTCCTTGAAACTGGGGACAAGATATTAAGAATTGAAGGCATATTTAGGTAGTTATTTCATATGCTTATTTCTTGCATTTTTTGTTAACATTTTTTCTCCAAATGCTCTTACTTGATTTATTATGTGCTAATGCAGTGGCACCTTAAGCTACATATTTAACAACTTTATTGGAACACGAAACTTCAGCGATGTTGTGAAGGAAGCTAAGGAGGCTGGCTACACTGAACCAGATCCTAGAGATGATTTATCCGGAACCGATGTTGCTCGAAAGGTAATCACATTTTAGTTTATATCCTTTCAAATTCTCTTGAACTAGAACATGCTCTATATGAGGTCACTGTTGTCGATTACGATTGCGACTTGCATATCTTTCCATTTTTATGCAGTTTGAGGCTTAGCTTTTTTGGAAAATTCACACCTTTGCAGGTTATCATCCTTGCTAGAGAAAGCGGGTTGAGACTAGAATTATCAGATGTTTCTGTTCAAAGCCTAGTACCCGACCCACTTAAGGTATTACATCCTTTGTGTATTCCGATTCATTAACATGCACCCGTGTTGGATCGATCATTCTTACACATAATTTTGTTTTTACTTTAATATCCGCACATATTAATTGTGGATCGATTTCTCTTTTTGGTTCCAGGATTGTGCTACAGCTGAAGAATTTATGCAAAAACTACCTCAGTATGATCAGGATCTAGAAAAGCAAAGAAACGATGCCGAAGACACTGGAGATGTAAGCACTTATGAACTTTACAACCCAACTTTCATTTCGATTTGAAAATTTTGCACAGCTGTAAATTTACAAGCTTGAAACATATGAAGGTGTTGCGATACGTTGGCGTGGTGGATGTTGTTAATAAGAAAGGGACTGTGGAACTTATTAAGTACAAAAAGGATCATCCTTTTGCACAACTATCCGGATCAGATAACATCATAGCATTCTCGACGCAGAGGTACGAGAAGCAACCGTTAATTATCCGAGGTCCGGGTGCTGGAGCTGAGGTGACTGCTGGTGGTGTGTTCTGTGACATTCTTCGCCTTGCATCTTATCTTGGGGCACCATCATAAAGTTGTGTTCCTAAATTGCTGATATTTAGCAGTGCTTCTGTCTAGTGATTTTTGCGTTGTGGTAATAAATATCTGGACATTTGTTTTAATGCATTTAAGATAATAAGGAGATGATGGAATAAAGAATATAAATGTATTTACAGTAGTAAAATATTAGTGTATCCCTTAATTTAAAATATAATAAATATAATCTCAAATAAAAAATAATATTGTTAAACATTAAATAAATTAGCAATTATTTAGATTTTTGTAATAAATGAAGAATATAATAAAAAGAGTTAATATTCTTTTTTAAATTTCCGGTATATCGGAAATTTCGGTTGTATCGGTTCCGGTCAGTATTTTGCCAAAATATCGGTCGGTACGAGTTTTTGTGGGTAGGGTTTTATTTTAAAAAAATAAAAATATGAATATTTTATATTTTAATTTATTTTAATATTCCGATACAAAACCGATATATCCGATACATATCCGGTATATCGATCAAATAAGCTTGTCTGATATACCGGTCGGTATCAGTTTTTAAAACATTGGTTAATATTGTTTGTTCAATATAATTTAATAAAAAATATGATAAAAATAATTTATATTGTTAGTTTAATATAATTTTCAATATTCATATCAATTTGAAATTCAATTTAAGTTGCCCAAATGAGATGCCCGACTCTGTAGGTCATGGGTTGGGCTATAAGAAGTATCGATTGGGCCCAACTCTAAGAACTCACCAACGCATATATATAAGTCAAAGGAATGTATATTTTCTTAAGAAGAACCGACCAAAACAGCGCGAACGCGTCAGTCACGGCCTCGTTGAAACCCTAGGTGGTGGTGTCGTTTCACCGAATCTATATGGAGGAAGAGAACGCTATCGCGACTATCGTATCTTCCCCGGTTGTCTCCGTATCTACTGATGGACAGAAGAGGAAGCTCGAAGATTTGGAACTTAACAGCGCTCCTGAACAGCCCGCCGAATCTGTTGTAAATTTTGATGGTGACTCGGTAATTGATGGTCATATAAGCGAGAATAATGGTTCCGGGGATGAATCTGAGAGAAAGCGGCCTCGCTTGGATATGAATGGGGGTAATGTGGACGCTGCGGTCGATATAACAGGTATTTTCTTGGAACATCTTCTTTAATCGACACTATGCTGAATAAGATTTTTCTGGAAATGCCAAGTTTCATTACGCAAATGCTACCGACTTATGTTACCAACGTTTTAACGCTCGGATATTCCATTATGTTAGTCGAGTTTAGCTTTTTCATAAATTTAATAAGTTAATTTGTGATTCGATGTAAAAAAAGTCAAACATAAATTTCTGCTACTCTATTCTAGTTGTCGTTTAAAGAATGAAATTCATTTTTATGAAGATATATATATTTGTAGATCCTAGTAGAGTGGACCAGACAGAGGAGACAAGAGACGAGCTCTGTGAAGTGCCCTTGCAGTTGCATGAACCTAATGGTGAGAATGGCCAAGCTGTGGATGTTCAAGAGTCCGTTGAAAGTGCTGCTCCTAATGCGCCTACTATTGATGAAAATGAGATAGAAAAAAATGTGGTCGATTATGCAGTTGACATAGTAAAACCCATAGCTGAAGTTCAAGAAATCTCTGTGGAACATTCCCAGGATTTTCCAGTATCCTCTACTGAGAATCAGTCGATCATAGACACTGAAATAGTATCACATAAAATGGAGGTCCCAAATGATAAGGTAGGTAATCATTCAGTTTTTAGTCAAATTTTATGATTTTTTATTCATTTTATAATTCTTGGTCATGCTTCAGCTATATAACTGTGCTCTATTCTTTGCTTGTGTAGGTCGGGGTCCTCATTGGCAAGGCAGGGGACACCATTCGGACTCTCCAGGACAACTCAGGTGCCAAAATCCAGATTTTGAGAGATGCAGATGCAGATCTGCGCTCTGCAAACAGGCCTGTTGAACTGGTTGGTAACTGGGAAAGTATAAAGAAGGCTGAGAAGTTGATAAAGGATGTAATTGCTGAGGCAGGGTTTGCTCTAATAGTTCCTAATATTTCATGCATTTTGCGTTGATTCCCTTTATATTGAATCATGTAACAATAGGCTGATGCTGGTGGTTCTCCTTCTCTTGTTGCCCGTGGATTCAGCACTGTACAGGCTACAAGTGGTGGTGAACAACTCGAAATGGGAGTTCCAATTGAGAAGGTTCGTTTGAGTGTATTATCTATTTTTAAAAAAATATAATAGATTTACTGTATGCGTTTGTACACCCCATGGTTCTTCATTGCTGATGCTTGAAAAACATTACATGTTTAGGTTGGTTTGGTCATTGGAAAGGGTGGAGAAACAATTAGAAATCTTCAAACTAGATCAGGCGCGAGAATCCAGGTAACCGATTATGTTTATTAAGTTTTTATACTGCATAATACAGTAACTCAATCATTGTTATTTGCAAAATGATCTTCAATATGCACAGTTGTTACAACAAAGTCCGTCTGATGGTGATCAATCTAAAGAGAAGACAGTTCGGGTGACTGGTACAAAGAAGCAGATTGAAATTGCCAAAGAAATGATTGAAGATGTGATGAATCAGGTTTGTTTGCTATTCCCTTTGTTTTGCATTTTTTATTATGTTGGTGATGCATGCTCAGTTTGCTTTACAATGTCTCTAGACAGCACCTTTTTATATATTTATGCTTTCCTAGTACATTTTTAAGTGATATATTTGACAGGTGGATAGTAAACTTGTGAGTCAAATGTGATTCATCATTCTGTGTTATGTATTCTTTTCAATGAACATTTTTCTTGTTTTCCATTTCCATTCTGCTTCTCTTATCAGGATTGCTTTATTCTCTCGGAAATAACTGTATTCAGTCTATACATCAGCTAATTATAAATATTATTGATGTGAAAATATTTATTTCCATTTAGTTTCTAGATACATGCTATAATAAACAATTTGTGGCATATGCAAAGGTGATCTGACAGTTTATGAAGCATTTCTGCTTGTTTATAATGACATTGGTCACCTTTTAATTAGATTGGACGGAATTATGTGCACTAGGATCCTATGAATCGTTTTGATGGACTTTTTAGGAGTTTTCTCTGTTTTTTGCTGCTTTCGGAGCTTATGAACTAGAAAAAATGAACATTTAGCATTTTGTTCATATTTTGCTTGACAATTTCTTGTCTAGTCACTATCAAACTCACCATAATCTGGCTATATTTGATCACTATAGTTTACATTTTGATGTAAGACTTCTGTGAACCACTGAAATTTGATGATACCTTGGTCTAAAGGGCTTATTACAAAGGGTCTTTGATTGACTTTATCATTTTAGGTCTTACTTCTGTTAATAAAATGGAATAAAATAAAATTTCCGGTTGCCATGATTTATCTGTGTTAAAGGTGCCAATGTCGAATTGGTTGACTGTAAAACTGCAGATTTGGCTTTTCCTTTCACTACCAGTTCGCCTTGCCCTCTCTGGTGTCTCAGTACTCAACCACTATTGTCTTACATCACCAGAGGAGAGGTATCAAGCGTTACCTCAACATTGCTGGATATTGATGATAGTTGGTAAGATTGCTTTTGGACTTGGAAGCTGATAAGAATAGTGCTAATAGGGCTACATTGCATGTTTGATCATGTAATTGAGAAGTAATAGAAAAGGTGCCACAAGTTGCTGAGAAATCTTCACGAAATGTATTTTTGTTGAGTCTGTTTAAAGCATTATGAGTAGCATATCCTATATCAGATACCTTGCATTCAGTTTCATGCCTTTTGCTATTATGGTTACCATGTTTAAATTTGTGACACCACATTTTGATATATCTTCTTGTTCTCAAGACCATGCATCAGTTCACCCAATACTGTTTCTGATTCCTATGTGAACTGCTGTGGAAATTTGTATAGCTGGTTTTTGTATTTGATTCACAGCTTGTTCTTTTTCATACTGCTTAGCTTTGTTATCTTGTATAGAGCTCAGACCATGAGCAGGGAAATCTGCCTGTTGAAAAGAGTTCATGATGTTAGTTGACGAAATTCTTTCTTTATGTCCATATAGTACTGAGGTTGTTTCACAGCTCCCCAAATGGTAACTCTACAGTGTAGTTACTCTTTTTCATGATGTGCAGGTTAAGTGGTTAATTAATCGTAAGGTTTATGCATCTTGTTAATTCTAGTTTATGGTTTTTAATGTAATTTTCGTGCCTAAAGTAATGATTTTTGCTTATCTTTCTGTCAAGTTGCAGATTTATTTTTGAATCATTTTTGCATGTTTTGGGTGATGTTTTGTAGTTTTAGATTTGTGCGTATTGTTCTGATGCTTTTTTCCCTCCTAGAACTTGAGGCCATCGCCTCTCTCTGGCATTTACAACCAACAAGGATATCGTTCGCGTGGGCCCAATACTCCTTACTGGGGACCTAGAGGTCCACACCACTCACAGTACCCCGGTTATGATTTTCCCCAAAGAGGACCATATTCTTCTCAATATCCTCCTCCAGTATTTGGTAATTATCCTCCTCAACAGCCTCCAAGAGTCAGTTATGGCCCTGGTTGGGATCCTAGGACTCGGCCACATCCGCCATTTTATCAGGTGTGCTAGTTTTTGTTCTTTTGCTTGACTCAATGATTCTGGCCTATTCATGTGATTGATTTTCCTAGGGAAATTACAATTTCGGACATCAGCAAGGAAATGATTATGGAGCTCCACCTCCTTATCCTCATACTACTACACAACCGTATGGTCATGGGTATGGTGATGCCAAGTACGATTATCATACTTCCTCTCATCATTTTGGTCCCATGGGCTCTCAACAACCTCCATATGCTCAAGGTAGTGGCACACACTCGGGTTATGGTCCTCCGGACCAGTACGGTAGACAGCCCATGTATCCTATGCAGCCACAAGGGCATCATTCTTATGGTCAACCCAGACCTAGCCAAGCTGGTGAAGTGCCATATTCAGGTCCTGCTTCCTCTGCACAATCATATGGCCATGCTGTGCCATCTCAGCAGCCGTATACTTACACAAGTGGAGCAATGCAGCAAACATATCCAGCCTATGGGTCGTCCATGCCTTCAGATGGGTATGGCCATGTTCCGTCCACAGCACCTGCTCCTAGTTATCAACAGAGTGGTCAACCCGTTGGTGGATATACTTCAGCAGTACCTCAACAGGTTGCCAGTTATCCCCAGGCTACAGCTGCGGGAGTGTATGGCTCGTACTCAGCAGGGCAGAGTGGTTATGGTGAGCAACCGGCTGCTACCAATTCAGCATACGGTGGGTATCAAGCGGCCACGGCTCCAGCATACATGGGAACCCAAGTCGCAGCATCTTATCCTCCTGCTGCTCAGGGTGCTGTTGCACCGGTTTACTCAGGAACTCAAGTTGCAGCCTCTTATCCTTCAGCTGCTCAAGCTCCTACTGCATCCACTTATCCTGGAACTCAAGTTGCGACTTCTTATCCTTCTGCAGCTGCTGCTGCACCAGCTCCACAGCCTGGCTACGCACAGGCACCTCAATCTCAGCTGCCTAGTTACGATCAATCAGGGGGGTACGGAAACATGGCCGTGCCATCTGGTGTTGCGAAAACCACCCCAGATATGTATGGAGCTAGTCGTTGAGCTATGGATAGTCGTTACTGTCCAGAAATGTAAGCACCGATACGTCTTTGGTGTACCGTTGTTCTTTAATCTTTGCATTGTAGGTCTTTAGGCGCTAGCTTCCACGCTGCGCTCGTTGGATTAATGTTGGCTCCAGGTATTCAGACGCAGCACTTTTCTTTAAGCTTGTTCAATCATGAGGCATATATACCATGGACCTATGAATATGCGACATGTTTTATTGAGGCTTATACATGATTTTGTGGTGGTATATAGATCAAGTATCAAAATGACATCTAATTCTAAATTGGCTTCCTGGCAATTTTAAATTTACATACAATTTAATTGAAGTTTGTATTGCGTAGTGCTTTTTGTTGACAATCCACTTTAAGTTATGTAGAACAATTATTTTTGGAATATTGGAACCTGTCATAAACATGCAGGATAGCAACAAAAGGCAAGATTGAAGATGCTGTGCGGACAAAATAATGTGAGCTGATTTTAAGCATATACTAGCTAAAAAGGGGGTTGCTGCAATAAAACCAAATTGCCTCATTCTTTTAACAAATATATAGAAGCAAAAAAACTGCATACTTATTCTAAAATGACTTTGGGATTCTCTGTTTCACCCCAGGAACCTGATTTTTGCTCAAGCTTATTCAGAATCATAAGCAGTAACCAATATTCGTTGGAAGATCACTGCCAAAGCTTCGAATCTATCCGTTTTCAACTACATATCTTCCTTAGGCTTGCGGCTCAGTTCAGAGTAATGCCCCCCCATAAGTTGAAGAATCTCTTGCCACAAATTACCAGATGAAGAACTTTGTGAAAAACCTGAGATCATGTTTGCACTGCAAGCAGCAATGTGCCAATAATCGGATTCGATTTCTTCTCTCAGTTGGTCCAGTTGCCACCCTGCATACCCCATAAAAAAGCCAAAATCTTTAGCCTTAAGTGATCCATTTCTCACAAGCTCAGAAGCTCCATCTAAACTGTTTCGTGAACCAAAACAAACCCCGGGAATTACTTCCTCAAAACCGGGAAATCCAGGTGTTTCTCTAGCACTAACTAGAAACATACTTGCTTCAAGGGGACCACCAAAATGCAAAGAACAATCAGCAAATGTTGTTGCCAAATCGTTATTCGTTCTATTCACATGCTTCATCTTCTTTTTTAGAGGTCGATTTATGATTATCCCAAATGGCCCCTCCTGAGGGTGCCTTGTTCCCGATCTGATTAGAAGAATTACACTTCTTTCAAATGTTTGAACTCCATCTAGCTTTTCTGTGGCAACAAGGAGACACCCATTCTCAGGTGCTGAAATAGGGTGTGCCCACTTGAGGGGAAGTGGCTTTGGCTGTGACAATGGTGATGCTTCACCAGGGCTCTGAGTCGAGGAATCTTCCACCTCATTCTGGAAGTATACAGAGGGATATATATACATACACAAACAAGCAATACCATGAAATGAATGCAAGCTTGAAGTGGAAGGAAAATACCTGTTCCTGTATGTAGAGCAATGCTCTAAACTCTCTCCAATCCAAGGGTTTATGGTGTGGGTTCTTCGGGTTACTATCACGGGATTTATGGCTTTCCATTGGGTTATTTCCTTTCAATCCATCCCCACCAGATTTTGCATTATCCTTGTGCCCTGTTTGACGCAAAGCAAGACTACAAACCACCAACAAGAAAGAGCTGAAAAAATATGTGTACGCACACACTGACACTCAAAGGTGTAGCCTTTTCAAATCCATCCACAATCAAATGCACAAAACTGGATACAATATCAGGAGATTAGCTACACAAGAGTCTTTAAAGAGTTGAATTGAAGATAAAGTTCGACCCTTAGCAGCACTGGTCATGGCCTAAACCACTAACACAAAAGTAAGAACTTCTAAAATTGACCCTTAGCACCTCGCAATAAGCTTAGAATTTGGGCAAAACAAAAACTAAAAACTAGTAATTGTTTTTCTTTAATCTTGTTCAAAATATGTTACCCTTCTAATACGAAAACACTACACGTGTATTCAAGTTCCATAATTTCCACCATAATTTCAAATGAGAATTTGCATGATCATCGAGGCAATTAACAGATAGAAACCCGGAAATTCCTGGTGGAAGTGAAATCAAACAGCAGTAATGTAATGAAAGAGCTTTTACCAGAATCAGGATTACTCTGATTTCCCGGATTCTTTTTCGCCATAGCTTTAACGTTACAAGACTGGTACCTCGAAGATTCCGACCTCGAAACCTTAATCTCCATGGCCGTCGAGTAATAATATCTCGAATTCCCAGAAATGGGTTTCTCAGAGAGGGAAATTCTGAGAAAAAGGCCACTGCTTTTCGCATGCATACACCACAGATCCATGATTTCACACAGCAACTCAACAAGAAAACTTCTAATCCTTTTATCACTTTTCTATATAAAGAAGGGATCAGAAACAACAAAGGAATATGCTTCAGCAGATGTACGATAGAGTGAGGGAATTGACGCCAGAATAGCATTCAACGGTGCAGATACATTTTATCCTACGCCAAATAAATAGCTTATTTTAGCAGATATGCTATCGTACACTTCAATTGGGCTTCCAAGTCCAATAAAGTTTAAAAATGGGCTTCCAAAGTCCAGTAAAGGTCCAGCAAGCCCATATATAGGGACATCACAGAAGCTGTTTTCTTGATTGCAAATCATGGATGCCATCGAGGAGTTGTTGCACCTCTCGAACTCGATGCACCAGGCAGCGGCGCTGCTTGCTGATGAAGATGTTGATGAGGCGTCGTCGTCTTCTCGCCGTCCTTCCACATTCCTAAATGTCGTTGCACTTGGCAGCACTGTGAGTACCTTTGCGTGAGATGCATTTTTGGAAATAGTCGTAGATCTCAGGTTCTACCTTCGGATCTGGGTGGAACACCACTTTTTAATTGCGCCGATACTCCTTATAGATATGCTTGTACTGGATTAGGATTACTAGTATTCGTTGCTATTAGATTTTAACTACAAACGGCAGAATTGAATTTACTACCAAGAGCTCTATTGAAATATAAACTGCATAGTTAAATGGCTTTTATTTTTACTGCTTGAAGTGATTTTTCAAAGATTGGGATACTTTTATTTTTAATACTTATTGTTCTGACTGGTGGTTCGCTGCACCTTAATGATTTTTGTATATGTAAATATCACAAATAAATGGGAATGTTCAAATATTTCTACAGGGGGCAGGTAAGTCAGCAGTATTGAATAGTCTGATCGGGCATCCTGTATTGGTGAGTGGCTATTTATTGTAATGTATATGTTTTTTTTTCTTATTTTATAGTTTATTGTATACTTCTTTATGCGTGAAACCCATTTCTTGATGGATGTACCTTTTTTTCTTAGCCGACTGGTGAAGGTGGTGCAACACGTGCTCCAATATGTGTTGATTTGACAAGGGATGGTTCTCTAAGCAGCAAGGAAATTGTTTTGCAAATTGATAATAAATCTCAATCAGTTTCAGCAAGTAAGGTTTCCAACTGATTTCTTCTATGAGCATTTTATGGATGCCACTTTTTCTTGAATAATAGTCATCCATACAAGATTTTCATGATGAGAGACAGAACATTTATCTTTTGCTTTTTGTTTGAGTATTTTATAGGTGCTCTTCGGCATTCACTACAAGATAGACTTAGCAAAGCATCTGGGAAGAACCGTGATGAGATATATTTGAAACTCCGTACTTCTACAGGTGCCTTGAGTGCTCATAATAATATGTTTACTTATGGTTCATGTAGTTACATTTCTGAGTTTTTTATGTTTTGTTTCAAAATAGTCAATCTCCTTGTTTGCAGGGCCACCCTTGAAATTGATTGATTTGCCTGGATTAGATAAGGGTGGCAGTCTCGATGATTCATTGGTGAGTGTCATCTGAACAGCCTTCCTTTTTATTTAGCGAAACTAAGTATCATTGGTGTTACCTCTTCCATATATTTCTTTTTTCATGGAGTTAATAGACTCAAATTGCCGAGAGTGGAAGTTTTTAGCTGAATTAATTGCCTCAAATTTTTTTGCCTTATTAGACTTCTGAACAAAGCCAATGGTTGATAACTAGGTTTAATTTGAATTTTAGCTTGGGGTTTAAATTAAATAATCCCTGTTCCTTTAGAGGTCGATGTTGCCACAGTTGAGATCTATTTTCTTTGAGTGAGTGATGATTATATTTTGTGCTTTCTCTGACTGGGCCATCATTTATGATTAAAAAGTTATGTTTCATCAAACTCAAAATCTCTTTTTATTTGTAGAGTCAATTTGCTGAGCGCACAGATGCAATATTGCTGGTTGTCATACCCGCTAATCAGGCTCCAGAAGTGGCATCAGCTAGATCTATTAGAAAAGCCAAGGAGCTTGATGGAGAGTGTTAGTTTCCAATTCCATGAAGTTTTTGAAAACTTGAGACTTTCTCCAGATTATATATTTCCTGAACCCCCCCTCCCTATTTAGTTCTGATATTTTGACTTATGCCATCTAGGTACAAGGACAGTTGGAGTTATTAGCAAGATAGATCAAGCTTCTTCAGAACCAAAAATTCTTGCTGCTGTACAGGCTCTCTTGCTAAATCAAGGACCTCGAAGTACATCTGAAATTCCATGGGTTGGATTAATTGGGCAGTCTGTGTCTATTGCTTCATCTCAGTCAGGAGGTGTTGGAGCTGATAATTCTTTAGAAGCTGCATGGAGAGCGGAATGTGAAAGTTTGAAATCTATCCTGACAGGAGCTCCTCAAAACAAACTTGGTAGATTGGCATTGGTTGAGACTCTTGCTCAACAGATCAGAAACCGAATGAAAGTCAGGCTGCCAAATCTTCTCTCAGGGTATATTCTCTTCCCACAGTTTCTTGTGATCCTTTAATTGTTGTGCCTTTTAGATGTAATTATTAACTTTTAGCATACTTATTTCTGGTGTATGTTTTTTCTCATTAATTCCTCAGACTTCAGGGTAAGTCCCAAATAGTACAAGATGAACTTTTCAAACTTGGCGAACAAATGACTCATACTTCAGAGGGTACAAGAGCTTTAGCTCTGGAACTTTGCCGTGAATTTGAGGACAAGTTCCTTCAGCATATTACATCTGGAGAGGTATGTCCTGGACCTAGGGTGTGTACACTTCCAAAAATTTTGAATGTTGCTTGTGCTTCATTTTTAGCACCCCCTATCCCTCTATTGTATACCTACATTATCTCCTCATGTTGACGTGGGTTGGGTATCAATTTTGTATTAAATCAATTTTCCGTACTTTATAGTTGTTGAACTGCAAGTTTCTCTATGGTACGTGCTTGTCAACCACGGTTTGTTAATTGAAAAATGTGTTCAGTGTAGCCTGGCTGTCCTTTTTTGTTAATTCTTGTGTTTGTAAGCTCATGGCCACTCCAATGGGGAAAACGTTTTTACTGGATGTCCCACATTTGGTCAGTTATATAGAAGAAATGTTCTTTCATGAAAGCTATTGGGTTATGCTTAGCTTCATCATCTCTTTTTCAGGGTAGTGGGTGGAAGGTGGTTGCTAGTTTTGAAGGAAATTTTCCAAATAGGATCAAACAACTACCTTTGGATCGGCATTTTGAAATCAGTAATGTTAAAAGGGTATGAATATCTACAATTATTATATATCATGTTTTGTGGATTAAAATCCTCTTAAAACACTACTCATATTTTACTAGATTGTGCTCGAAGCTGATGGCTATCAACCTTATCTTATCTCTCCTGAGAAAGGGTTGAGGTCACTGATCAAGGTTGTGTTAGATATGGCTAAGGAACCTTCTCGTCTTTGTGTTGATGAGGTAAGTTGGTGTGAGTACCTTCAAGATTGTGTTACTCTCGTTGGTTGTTTATTTACTGCTTCTTTTTTCCTGTTAGCCATTTCCTTTTCATCTTTTAGGTGCATAGAGTACTGGTTGATATTGTTTCAGCTGCTGCAAATGCCACTCCAGGACTAGGAAAATATCCTCCTTTTAAGAGAGAGGTAGATTTAATGTGGCGTTGAACTTGACCTTTTATTTACATTGATATGTGTTCATTTGGATCTCGTATCCTATTCTTCTATTTGAAATACGAAGGTTGTAGCCATAGCAACAGCTGCTTTAGAAAGTTTTAAGAATGAAGCAAGAAACATGGTAGTTGCTCTGGTTGACATGGAGCGAGCATATGTTCCTGCACAACACTTCATTCGCCTGGTGCAAAGACGGTATGTAGAGAGATTTAGGACATGCTCTCTTTGCACATTTTATTTTATTATACATATGTTCTACTGCCAGGATGGACAGACAGCGCCGTGAAGATGAATTGAAAGGCCGGTCTTCAAAAAAAGCAGCTGATGCAGAGCAGGCCATATTAAATAGGGTGAACACCTTGCATTGAAGTTTTTATAAATATTTGTAATATGCTACAGTGATGAGCTCTAATCTCAGAATAATGCATCTAGTAGGCTACAAGTCCACAGACTGGAGGCCAAGGTGGAGGAAGCTTAAAATCATTAAAAGAAAACAAATCCAACCAACAAGAGAAAGATGGGTTGGAAGGATCAGGACTCAAAACTGCAGGACCTGAGGGGGAAATAACAGCAGGTCCATGAAATCATCTGCTTATGTTCTTGTTTTTAAATGTTGTATTTTGGTCTTTGATGGCATACGAGGTCTAGTTTAGCCATGGTTACTTATCCCAAAATTGGATTTTTCATTTCTAAATATCTATGTGCATGTTGTGTTTGTAGCTATTTTTTAAAAAAATAAACATGTTTCTGTTTATGCTTCCAATTTTCATTATTTTTTTTATGGCAGTACATGTTTTTTAGGCTCAATGCTAGTTCTTTTTGAAGGGTTTTTGTTGAAGAAAAGCGCAAAAGGTGATGGCTGGAGCAGGAAATGGTTTGTTTTGAATGAGAAAACAGGAAAAGTGAGTTACTCAATTTAACAGCAATGAATGCTGATGTGGTATCTTTTATATACTTTAAAATACGCTGTTATTTACCTAATGTTCGTTGATTTTGAATCACTCCATACGCTTACTGACACATTAGCAGAAATTTCTAGTTTGAGATGCATATTTGAATTATCATCTTTCTGGATTTTGCTACACTTTCCAAATGAGTTGAAGTGAACTTCTATATGATTCTTATTTTAATTTTTCTTCAAGGAGAAATATGAATTATCTTGCTTATTTTTTTGTTGGGAACATTGCAGCTTGGATATACAAAGAAACAAGAGGAACGGCATTTTCGTGGTGTGATAACTTTGGAGGTACACAAGAGCAATTATATTTTCATCCCTCTTTCCTTATAATTTCACATATAAGAAGATAAAAAAAATATTTTGATTGGATAGAGGTTTTTTAATGACAACAAACAAGGACGTTTCAAAGAAAGACTTAGAACAGCTAATAGAAAAAAAGATCTTGGGGTTCGTGATGGTCAACTCTTGTAGAATAATAAAAATAGCACATATTGCTTACATGACTGCAATACTTACTGAAACTGTGAGAAAATCATTTTCTTTCTTTTTTGAAAAACTATTCAGGAATGTAATTTAGAAGAAGTTTCAGATGATGAGACAGCTCCTCCAAAGAGTTCTAAGGACAAAAAATCAAATGGACCTGATGCAGGAAAAACTCCCAGTCTTGTCTTCAAAATAACGAGCAGGGTTCCATATAAGACAGTCTTAAAAGGTATTGTATAGTCTCTTAACTCGCTTACAGAAAGCATGTTTTCATTTTTTGGTTCACATAAAAAACTAGTGTGATTTTCTTGATTTCCACAGCCGAAAGTTCTGTTGTTTTGAAGGCAGAGAGTACCGCAGATAAAACTGAATGGCTGAATAAATTAAGAAATCTTATCAGTTCTAAAGGAGGTCAAGTGAAGAGTGAATCTGGTCCATCAATACGACAAAGCCTCTCCGATGGTTCTCTTGTAATTCATCACACCACATCTTTTTTTGCTTCGTAAAACAAAAAAATGATGTGTAGCTTTTAAGCTTACATTGGATATTCTGTATCTGTCATGCTTGTGATCTTGTGAAGAAGCTTCTGAAGGAGTTATTCAGTTGCACCTCAAGTGCTTGTCGTGATATCCCCGTTGACTCGCATTTGATGTTTTTTACAGGACACAATGACCAGACGACCGGTTGATCCTGAAGAAGAACTTCGATGGATGGCACAAGAAGTTCGTGGTTATGTTGAAGCTGTTCTTAACAGCCTCGCTGCAAATATCCCTAAGGTAGCATGTTGAGAGTGAACTCTAATCATTCTCAAATGCACAATCTTTCCTCACCTATCATGACTTAATAACAGGCAGTTGTCCTTTGCCAAGTAGAGAAGGCCAAAGAAGATATGCTCAATAAGCTTTACAGTTCTATCAGGTTTGCACTAATTTCGTTAATCCTACGCACGAACATTGGAGAGTAGATAAACCGAATAGTTTTGCATGTTTACTTTCTTATATAGTTTTTTTCTCTATTCCACATCATGAATTTATAAGTTGAAATTGCAGTTCCCAGAGCATGGCAAAAATAGAAGAGCTACTCCAAGAAGACAAGAATGTAAAGGGTCGACGAGAACGTTACCAGAAACAATCCAACCTTCTCACTAAGATTATGAGACAACTTAGTATTCATGATAACCGAGCTGCAGTTTCCAGCTTTTCAAACGATGGCGGAGCAGGTAGCTCATTACTTTGTCCAGGAAAAGGCAAGATATAGTAATCTTTGAAGTAATTCAGTATTTTTTGTGTGTTTACCAGATAGTAGCCCAACAGCTGGTTCACAATCATCTGGTGATGACTGGAGATCTGCATTTGATTCAGCAGCTAATGGTCGAACAGATTCTTTTAGTGATTCGAGATCCAATGGTCACAATCGTAGAAACAGTGATCCTGCCCAAAACGGTGATGCGAGCTATGGTGCGAACATGGGTAGCCGTCGCACTCCTAACCGTTTACCTCCTGCTCCTCCATCTTCAGGTTCGGGATACAGATATTAGATGGATCGATTGTTATTTTTTTATGTGAAGCATTGGTTGCTATTGTTTTATGTGTGTTGAATCTCATGTTATGTTAGTAATATAGAATTCATATATGTAGATATTTGTACAATGTCATTGCTTCTGTGTTTTTTACTCTTCCTCCAACTAGGCTTTGAAGTGTTTTTAAGTTTTTATTATTAGCTAAGCTGAATTATTATACTTATGGCGTTAATTACTGAGTTGGAATTAAATATACTGGGTTTGTTTAGTATTTAAATTAAAACTACGGTGAGGTGCGATACGATGTCAAGATTGTGATTTTCTTATGTTACACAAAACATAAGCTTAATTGCGATGTGATAATCGTTAAAAAATCATGATATCCACCTGTTAAAACCAGTGGTGGTTTTATCATGATTTTGGAAAAGATTAATTTATCTTTAATTCTATTAATTATAATATAATTATATTTATTATTATTATATATATAATGGTATATTAGTATTTTTATGTAAATCATGATCATAATATCACAATTTTACCAAACATATTTAAAAATTCACGATTATCATATCTCACCATACCACAATTTTAAAAAGCTATACCAAACAAACCAACTATGAGCATGTAAATAAAATATTTTATCAAAACAAACTATTTAATAAATACTTTTTCAAAATGAATTATTTGGCAAAATTGCCCCCATTAGGATATTGACTATCGGCGGTTCTCAAGAACAGCCTTGATGACGAATCATAAAGTCACTTCTTCTGTGTTTTTAAATTCAATGTTTTCATAACTATTACATTAAGATATTTGATAACTTTTAGATCAGTTAATGAATGAACCGGTGCAAAATTGGTCCATGGATGGATGCACCAGCTGGTCCATGTAAAGAAGGTCCATGGATGGATCAATCTTGAAGTGCATTACTTTTCCTTATTCTCTCCTGCTTTCGAGGTACCTCACCCAACCCACCTTCAATGTTTTAAAATATAAAACAAAACGCTCTTATGAGAGATATGTTATTTTAGGAGTTAGACCCTTTAAAAATTGGTAATAAAACATTTAATAATAGTTAATCTTAATAAATATACATTAATTAAAATTTAACAAAAACATAAATAATAACATTTTTTATAAAATTAATATTTTTTATAAAACCCAACGTCTTTATTCTCAAATAACCAATTCTCACAATTTTTGTCAATCATAAAACTTTATGGTCTTTCATAAGGACCATTTAACTTTCTAATTGGAATCATTTAACTTTTATCAAAAAAAAAATATCATAAAGTGTATAAATTATTACCTAAACCCTAAATCCTTCGTATGAATCTTATAAAGGGTCATAATCTCCTAGAAGCACGTCGATGGAGACTGTTTACATCTCCAAATTTGTAAAGCAACAAACCAAACTTGGCAAAAGCAAAAGGAAAAGAAGACCACACTCACAATACCATGAAATCAGCTAACACTTAATTAATTATTAGTAGACATTAACATTAACATTAACATTAACGTGTTGTTAATGTCAAAATAAACACATTAACGTGTAAACAATTAGAAGATACGAGAACATGCAACATACCTAACAAGGGGAAGACAATTTTATCAAACTCTGTCATGTCTTGTTTCCACGGTAATTATGAGTGTTGTCTTTCCATTTCTTTTTTCTCCAAAATCAACTACCTGTTGCCAACAAAAAGCCACATTATCAGAGAAAAAAGCCGGTCAAAATGATACCACAACGTGAGTGCGTTAGGAGTTTGAAGAGTGAAGCAATGTCCTTCAAAAAATATGATTACAAGATTCTTGCCCTTCAAGGCTGGCCAAATATGGCGACTGTAAGTGTTCGTGCCCTTTTAAGCCAAGCCATACAACCCCCATCAAATTCCACTTCCTTTCACCTACAATACAATATATACAAACAATTGATCTCAACCTCCATGCATTCTCACAAAGAAAGCATATCTAAGAAAACAACATGGAAAAATTGTTGTTTCTTACCTTACTCGTCTTCTTTCTCCTCCAACTTAGAGCTGATATTTCAGGTGAAGACTTCGATGACGAATTTGAGTGGCCATCACAACAAAGTGGTAGGGGTAACAAGGTTCTTGTAAATGTGGATGGATTTGGTGCGATTGGAGATGGAGTATCTGATGATACACAGGTGAATAATGCTGCTGCAATCAGGGACATTATTCATAAATGAGATAAAGTTGAGAGATATGGAGATCAAATAAGAGATGTTTTAACCTGTTTTCAAATGTTAAATTTTCAGGCCTTTGTATCTGCATGGAAGACTGCTTGTTCTATGCCAAGGTCGGTTTTCTTGGTTCCTGAGGGGCGTAGATATCTTGTGAATGCAACAAGGTTTCAAGGTCCCTGTACAGATAGTATTGTAATACAGGTATTATCTGTTCAACTTTGTCATCGCATAATCTTCATCCACCATAAAAAACCATGGATAGCCTATTTGGATACTGAATCATTCAAAAAAAGAGTCAATTGATGAACTTCATCTGCAGATTGAAGGAACTATTGTGGCGCCAGATGATCCAGAGACTTGGGATTCAAGAAACCAGCGAACTTGGCTTAACTTTCACAATATAAGCATGGCCCTTTTCCAAGGAAACGGGGTCATCGATGGCTCCGGCAGCAAATGGTGGGCATCTTCTTGCAAACGGAACAAGACCAATGTAAATCCTGACAAGTTTAAAGTTTTTTAAGTTTCAAACAATAAGTTGCAGAATGTTACTGACCGCTCTCCTTTTGTTATTTCTCATCTTCTCCGTGTCTAATTCAGCCCTGTAGAGAAGCTCCCACGGTGAGATTTCTTTCACGGTTAATAGACTTCAATTCAAGTGAAAACAACGTAGAGTAACAGGAATTATTACCTTGTGCAGGCATTTACAATAGAATATGGTTCTTTTGTTAAAGTGAAAGGCCTCACGATCCAGAACAGCCAACAGATGAACTTCGCTGTTTCTCACTCTCAAGCAGTACGTCTGATCAATTTAAAAGTTTCCTCACCAGGAGACAGTCCGAACACCGATGGAATCCATATAACTGAATCAACAAATGTGCTTCTGCAGAACTGTAAAATCCAAACAGGTTACACTTTATAGAGCTCACTTACCCAAGATGCTTGATTTGATATCAGACTTCTTCAATGTTATGATACATATTTAATCAGAGAACCATTAATATTTAGGTGATGACTGCATTTCAATAGTCAGTGGCAGCTCAAGTATCAGAATGAAGAACATATATTGTGGACCAGGTCATGGAATCAGGTAAAACCTCTATATGCTTCACTTTATTATTACTTTAAATGCATCAGAACAAATTCAGCATCATAGAAGAAGTATCGGATGCTTCATGCTCCAAAAATACTGTTTCAGAAGACTTATCTGGTTGGTTTCTTCGCTGTTCAAATGTGCCAGTATAGGCAGTCTTGGAAAGAACAACTCAAGCGGCATAGTTGAAAAGATTTTCTTGGACACTGCTGTCATCAGAAGCACAACAAATGGCCTTAGAATAAAAACATGGCAGGTAATCTCATGCTCTTAACGAAGTACAATCATATCAGATATCAAACTAAAAAAAATATTTGACTTGCCTGTACAGGGAGGTATAGGGCATGTACGGTCAGTCCGGTATCAAAGAGTCACCATGGATAATGTCTCAAACCCTATTATCATTGACCAATTCTATTGTGATTCACGAACACCATGTCAAAACCAGGTAATGTAAATTTAGAACAGGGAAGTTTTTTCTCTGTAACTTCCCACAGCTGTTATTACTCATCAATGTCACAGACTTCAGCAGTGGAGATAAGCAAAATAATGTACCAAGACATAACTGGGACTTCCCGAAGCAAAGAGGCAATACGATTTGCATGCAGTGACACAGTTCCCTGCTCAAGTATATATCTCAAGGCTGTCAACTTACAGGGTGAAGATGGTGCTACAGTAGAAACCTTCTGCAACTCTGCCTTGGGCACCGAAGTTGGAAATGTTCAACCGTCAGCTGGATGTTTGTCCTCAGCTGATAATAATACGGCTATCTTACAGGAAGCAGAAGTTTGTACTACTCAAAGCAACAGACAGTTTTCAATCAACAGAAATACAATAAGTGAACCTCCTGATGATGTGAACAAGTTGCAGCACAGCTAAAACTTATAGAATGTAATATCTGTGCCCCCTACTTTAAAAATTAATATTATATATATGATATGTATATATAGACAGAAAGAGATATACACATGTATACAGGTATAGACAATTGGCATGAGCACACTCTTTCTTGTAACATGCGATGCAGAATATATTCCATATTACATTTGACGCAATAAAAGTACAACAAAATGAGAATCTCCTTACAGGCAAAGAAAACTAGACATCAACAAAGCAGCAAGAGATCTTCATAGAAAAGAAAGGAGAACTCGGAATACTCTAAAAAGCCTTGAACACTGGGGCATTCATTTCAACTTTCAGAACCTCCATGCCGAGTAAGAAGAACAGCCCGATAAAGTGCTCCGACATGAAGAAAGCATATGAATACAATAATCAGATCATCAAGGAGGCCAAAAATACCTAGCAGTCCTGTCAAAAGCAATATTGCGAAGCTTGCATATCAAAGCATAGTCAATAAAATGAAATAAATTGTAATGATACCTTCAGGGATGAGATCCACAGGGCTGATAACGTAGATCACACTGACAGCGAACTGCAAATTTTGATTATAGAAGTTAAGTGGTAAAATTAACAATAAATTGAACAACGTTGAGAACCAAGCCAAGAGCAAACTATGGAATTTATAGGCCAAGTAGAAAATTTCAGGAAAAAATAAAATGGATCCATAGAAATGTATTATACTTGAATATTACATAAATGCCATTTATATAATGGTAACAACTTAACTGATAGATAAACACGTGCACGGATAATCATCGGAAGTGATCTTTGTGGATCCATAATATCCTGAAACAACCTTCTCAAGAGAAATGGAAGGTCTTGCAATTTCTGACAAAACAAGTTCATTATGAATATTCAGCAAGAACAAGAGCTTTAAAAACTTTATTCATAAAAATGCAGATATCCTACTAGAATGAACACATAGATATTCCATAATAAATATAACGTCTCAAGGGAATGCCCTCCGAGAAATGGATAAAAGAAATGGACGAAGTCTCATTTAGACTGTAACCTGCATGAGTCCAGTTGATTGTTCACCATACAGACGATTATATCGTTCAATCCTTCCCAAAATCTCCAAAACACCAGCATCGTACGGCACCCTTGATGAAGCTTCACTAGGAACCAACATAGTGATCACACGCCTGCACATTGGACATTTGCAAGGGCGAGCGCCTGAATGAACCCAAAGTTGTAGAATACAACTACCTGAGAACAAAATCGGCGTAAATACATTGGACGTTTTTCTTATTATTCTCACCTGAAACGAAATCGATCTAAAGATCGAAACGCGCAGTACGTTCCGAAATGTCGCGGCAACAGATGTATAACAATCGCGCGAGAGAAACTCACCGCAAAACCAATGACCGCAATTTCCTTGACAAGGAACACGATAATCGTTGTGACATATCGAACAGACATCGTTAGCCGGCTGCCGATCCATTACCGACCTGCAAATCGTTCGATCCTAAAAAGTCCAACAGTCAACCCTTCTATAGTTCACGATCTCGAGTCTAGAAGGAAAATTTAAACCGAACTCGTCGATGTCCTTCGTTTCAAAGTTCCAAGCTTCTTTTCTAAGTTAGTAGAAGCGTTACAATCACTGAAACGCGCCTCTAAAGAACCGGCTAAAAACGCTGAGAAAAATTTACCCAATTTGAAACAATGTTATCGAATCATGAAATTTAACTGTTAGTTTCAAAACTCAATAGAAACTATGAAGAATAAGTTGCAAGTGAAGTGACTGGAGAAAAGGAAGAAGAAAGACAACAAGTGCATAAGACACATCTAAAAGACCAATTCGTGGGGCTTCATACCATCCTGTAGTGAAAATCTTGCACCCAAATAAGACTTGAGGTCGGGAATTGATTCTAAGGCTTTCAGAAGAGGGGTATCTACTGCCTTTTGGTCGTCTTTCTTCTCTACAGGAAGAGATGATTTTTCCTAGCAGTGAAACAATTACAAGTTATTAACTGATTGGCTGGAAATGCAATGAATGTAATAACAGATACCTGTTTCTCTGCTTCAAAGAATTGATCTTCAGTCTTCTTTTTTTTCTTCTGAGCCAGCTTTGTGAAGTATTTGTCATCGAACTTTGTTACATCGACACCAGAGATGTCGACATTGGTTGATGTTCCAATAACATAGGATTGGTTGACGCGCCTCAATGGAACACCATTTATTTTGAAAGGGCCTGTAGAAAAGGCAAGTTTGATGGAAATTCAAATATTAGTCCCAGTAACAATAGATGGCAAAAAGGCGCAAAGAAATAATATGATTAGTGGTAAGTATTAAAAATGAAATGTATTTCTCATGGCAACTCCCAAAGGTAACAGCAGAACCTGCTCCAGCACGATATAGGATATGAGAAACCATTCTCTGGAAACATGGGAATCATAAGAATATAATTCAACCCGATATTCAACAGAGATATTAATGTAGATGATTTTAATCACTGGGCTGTGCGATAATCATGTATAGATCGCCCCATTTTGTTAATCATCATGCACATACACTAAAAATACAAACACGTTTAAGAATTTTTCATTTAGAAAAATGATAGAGATCACATGGCAATCCTAAATGGCAATAGCCGTAAACTGCTCCAAAGGTAATAGAATATGTATGATAAGGCAATACCAGTAAAAAATAAGCAGGGACAGCTTTCGATCAAAAAATTGTGATCAAGCGCTTTGCAAAAATGGATTTTCAGGGTTTGTGTAGAGTTCCTAATATAAAAACAAATATAGGCCAAACAAAACTTGAAGGAAAAGTTTGTCAATTTTGAAATTTCGGGGATAAAAGTACAACTGTAGATAAAATACAACAAAACGTAAGAAGTTCCAGAAACAAAGAACAACTTTTAAGAAAATACAAGAGTTAAGAATGATTCATCTAAAATTCCTGTAAATTTTAAAAATATGATAAGAGAAGATATTGAGAAATGAATATAAAAATACCAACCAGTGATAAGAAGCAACCCAGAAGAAAGCTGCTTCAAGAAAACAACTCGCTTGCCCTTGAACCTCCCAGCCAACAGTATCAACACCGTTCCAGGAGTAATGCTCGCCCTGTACAAATACAAAACAAAAACTTACCATTAATTCCAATAAACCGTTAAAGATGAAGAATTAGCGAGAATCCAACCTCAGCTTGGTAGGCTTCAGCTTACGGGTATTCGATAACGGTATTTTGACATCATCGGCGGGATAAAACTTCGGCGCCTTCTCAGGGGCGGGAGCGACGGCGGCAGCCTTCTCGTGAGTGGGAAACTGGCCGCCGTTCTTCTCCTTGATTGCCCATAGACCACGTTTGTGGTACATTACAGATCGAGAATGCTTCCTAATTCCGCGAATGAGCTCTGGATTCCGCGATTTCTGCTTCGGCGCCATCGCAAAACAGATCCCGGAGGCACAACCCTGTGCCAAGCAAACCCTAGCAAGTATTTAAAAACAAAAACCTAAAATTGGACAAAGCCCAAATCGATCCAATAATGTTAAAAGCCCAGTAAATTATTTTACGTTTACTAGCTTCTGTATATTTTCAAACCCCACTCATATTTTATAGTGCTGCATCATTATTTATCGATCATTGTTGTCATACAATATTCTCAAACTTGTATAGTTCAAATTTTGCATGGGGTAAATGAATCATTATTAAAGAGAAAACTGCATAATTAACCTTCAACTTACAAGATGTGTAAAAGGGATACCCTTCAACTTATGAAATTACAAAAATACTACCTAAAGTTATCAATACCGTTTATTTTTTACCTTTGATATTCTAGCATTGGTTTTCCATAAATTGAAAACTCTTCACAAAGTACGCAAATAAGATTCGTTTGAAAAATTATACAAAATTTACCCTTAATGTTCGAGAATTGTGCATAAAATACTAAAAATTTACGAGTTCATTAAAATGTCAATGATAAACCGTATTGAAAACTTGGGATGTCTTATGTACATTTAATTGAAATTTGAAAACTATAAATGCATATTTTTACTAAAAAAATATACTATATTTATAATTTCGTAACTTTGAAGAGATACACTTTAGATATCCATTAAATTAGAGGACTGTGGGCAAACATGACCCATTATTAAATGAAAAGCTGTCTATAAACGTACCCGTCTAGTTTATTATTACAATTTTATTAAATCACAATTTTAATAAAAAAAAATGGATGGAACTCTGACTGATAAAACAGTGGTTTGGGGCTTCTGAATTAGAAAAGATTATAGCGTACTTTTGTTCTTATTATTGTTTCATAAAATAAGAACATGAAAAATCAGAGTATCACCAAATAACCAATAAGAGCAAGATTGTATGCGCATGAACTTACAAGCTTTGGAACAAAGTGAAGTGAGTTGCCAAAAAAAGCAAGATTTATTCGTCGGCCTGAAAGGAAACTCATCGTCAGAGTGTTATATTTGCATTATAACATACGAAAGGAACAATGTTACGCTTAGAAAAAACATGGTCGATTTAATTATATCGCAAAACCAATTAATTCCGTGTTTGAAGAGTTAACAAGATGTAGAATTGCAGAATATGGCAATCTAGTACAACAATAAAGAAAAAGAATACCAGCTGAGAACTAATGGACGCATCATTCTAGACTTCTNACATCATCGGCGGGATAAAACTTCGGCGCCTTCTCAGGGGCGGGAGCGACGGCGGCAGCCTTCTCGTGAGTGGGAAACTGGCCGCCGTTCTTCTCCTTGATTGCCCATAGACCACGTTTGTGGTACATTACAGATCGAGAATGCTTCCTAATTCCGCGAATGAGCTCTGGATTCCGCGATTTCTGCTTCGGCGCCATCGCAAAACAGATCCCGGAAGCACAACCCTGTGCCAAGCAAACCCTAGCAATTATTTAAAAACAAAAACCTAAAATTGGACAAAGCCCAAATCGACCCAATAATGTTAAAAGCCCAGTAAATTATTTTACGTTTACTAGCTTCTGTATATTTTCAACCCCCACTCATATTTTTTAGTGCTGCATCATTATTTATCGATCATTGTTGTCATACAATATTCTCAAACTTGTATAGTTCAAATTTCGCATGGGATAATTGAATCATTATTAAAGAGAAAACTGTATAATTAACCCTCAACTTACAAGTTGTGTAAAATGTATATCCTCTAATTTATAAAATTACAAGAATGACACCTAAAGTTATCAATATCATTTGTTTTTTACTTTTGATATTCTAGCATTGGTTTTCCGTAAATTGAAAACCCTTAACAAAATACGCAAATAAGATTCGTTTGAAAAATTATACAAAATTTACCCTTGATGTTCGAGAATTGTGCAAAAAATACTAAAAATTTACGAGTTCATTAAAATGTCAATAATAAACCGTATTGAAAACTTGAGATGTTTTATGTACATTTAATTGAAATTTGAAAACTATAAATGCATATTTTTACTAAAAAAATATATTATATTTACAATTTCGTAATTCTGAAAACATACATTTTAGATATCCAGTAAATTCGAGGAACGGTAGGCAAACATGACCCATTATTAAATGAAAAGCTGTCTATAAACGTACCCGTCTAGTTTATTATTACAATTTTATTAAATCACAATTTTAATAAAAAAACAAATGGATGGAACTCTGACTGATAAAACAGTGGTTTAGGGCTTCTGAATTAGAAAAGATTATAGCGTACTTTTGTTCTTATTACTGTTTCATAAAATAAGAACATGAAAAATCAGAGTATCACCAAATAACCAATAAGAGCAAGATTGTATGCGCATGAACTTACAAGCTTTGGAACAAAGTGAAGTGAGTTGCCAAAAAAAGCAAGATTTATTCGTCGGCCTGAAAGGAAACTCATCATCAGAGTGTTATATTTGCATTATAACATACGAAAGGAACAATGTTACGCTTAGAAAAAACATGGTCGATTTAATTATATCGCAAAACCAATTAATTCCGTGTTTGAAGAGTTAACAAGATGTAGAATTGCAGAATATGGCAATCTAGTACAACAATAAAGAAAAAGAATACCAGCTGAGAACTAATGGACGCATCATTCTAGACTTCTAGTTATCTTAAGGGCATCATTTACATGATAACGTCGAGGTTAAGGATAAGGATCAAGTAGTAACGGATTTACAATGTGAGTTGGTTCTTAAAGAATAAAATGATATATGGGGTGGCAAAAGTATAACATATCTAGGATATACATCAGCATAGACAATGTGCCTTGAATACGAAAACAAGGGGAGCTTCTGCTAATGTGATTTAGGTGAATTGGCATAGGAACATACTAAAAGCCAAACGAAATAAGTTTAGAAACATATAAGAGCATGGGGAGATTACCTCAGAAACAGGAGTATCTGTTGTTTTGCTATCCGGTTTTGATCCAGATCCACCAAATTTATTAGAGCAGTCGGAGTACGCAGAACCAATGCCAATCCCAGCACCAAAAGCCACAGATGCCCAACGGGTTACTGGGCTTCCTATAATGAAAGGAAAAACAAACATGGTTATCACATAGGCAAATTTAAAAGAAACTCTTATGTATAAAAATTGACGAATAGAAATACCTACAGCAAGAAAAACAAAAATGGAAAATTTTGGTATACAAGGTTTTGAAAATGACAATTGCAATTGCTTAATCTACTTTACTGTATAGATCTTGTACAATTGAAAAAAGGTTTTCACAAAGTGGTGATACATACAGATAGCTAAAGAACACGAAAAATAGATCAAACTAACTCATCGTTTCAATTACAGAACGCTAAGAAGTACACAGACCATACAAAAACGAAAGGCAATACGAGCAATTCAATCAATATGTAAGCATGTAATTCTTTACAGAAAACGGCAATAAAACCAATAGGAAATACAATAAATTCAATCAAAATCAAAACGGGTGATTGTTTTAAAAGAAAATGAGAAATACAAACAATAACTCACTGAAAAGAACAAGTCCTGCGAAGGCGCCGGCGAACGAAGAGTAAACCAACCGACGAATTCCAAGATCAAGGCATGCGTCCCATTTAGCGTTCAAATCAAGTTTCGCAGGAATCTCAGTTTCCTTCTGTTCCACCATTTTAAAGAATTTCTCAAGAAATGCTGCGGAATTTTCCAAATTATAATCCCCCTTCCTCGAGCTCCAAATGCTCCTCTTCAGTCTTCACCCCGTTCGTTTGTATTTTCTAATTTTCATTTCTGGGCCAAGACAGGCCCAATGCTAACATTTGTACAGATTTTTGTATATCTAATTAATACTTACCTAAATATTTAAAATGTCCCAATATATTTACCTAAAAGCAATACCCTTTAACCACTATAATTCAATAGTGACGATTATTATTCCCAAAGTTTTGTATAAACAAAATTATTCCTCATATTTTATTATTTTTTGGTATAATTGATTTTCAATGTTTAATTCTTGTAATAAAATTGATCTCCAAATTTTTTAATTTTAGTAATTAAAATTTCCAAAAAAATAATTGGCACAATCAATCCAAGTAATTCCAAAATGATAAAATTAGTCTCTCATGCGTATGTGTCATGTTTTACGTTGTCACCTTTCGTATATATGAAGACACAAATGCAAGTGTAACAGGTCAAATAAGAATAATCTCCAAGACATTATATCATTACTTAATGGAACACAAAATTATAGGGAATTTAGGCACATCAACAAAGTTCGGAGGTGATTTTCCATTATGTGTACGTTATGAAAACTTGTTTTGTCATATCCAAAATTTGGAGCTAATCACAAACCTTCGGGATCAATTTTAGCTTATTTTGGGGTTTTTGGCAAAATAACACATTTTTTAAAAAAGGTTTTGTTAAATAGAAAAAGTATTTGAGGAATAGACTAGATTTATATATATTTTAATAAAAATAATTTAAATAATTGTAATATTACTTATATAATATAATTATAAATATATAATAAATTAAAATAGGAATATATTTAAATTAGTTTATTAAAAAATGAAAAATAAAATATATTAGTTTAATAGAAATATTATGAATTTATCAAATAAATTTAATTATGATATTCAAATATTGATACAATATTATATTTGAACACATGAAATACCGGTAATTACGATGATCGGTATATCGATCGATACCAAATTTTATTCGTGAACATATGTTCACATATCGATCGATATGTGATATATAATGAGATATCGGGTTATAGTGTTAGATATCGGTTTATACATGAAATATTGGGTGTTACCGGTATAAAATCGTAAGAATTTGCTAAAATAAATTAAATCATATAAAAGTATTCACATGTTGCCCGATATAGAATTTTATCTATATTTACACATCGTAATTTAATTTATTTTATCACATTTTTAAAATTTTATACCGGTAACACCCAATATTTCATGTATAAACTGATATTTAACACTATAACCCGGTACCTCCTTATATATCACATATCGATCGATATACCGACCATCATAATTACTGATATTTCATGTGTATTCAAATATAATATTGTATTAATATTTGAATATCATAATTGAATTTATTTTGGTAAATTCATAATATTTTTATTAAACTAATATAATTTATTTTTCATTTTTTAATAAATTAATTTAAATATATTTGTATTTTAATTTATTATATATTTATAATTATATTATATAAGTAATATTACAATTACTTGAATTATTTTTATTAAAATATATATAATTCTAGCCTATTTTGCAAATAGATTATGAGCAGATGCTATTACTCAAATACTTTTTTCTGAACTGGTTATTCAGTAAAATATTTTTTTAAAATGTGTTATTTTGTCAAAAACCTCTATTTTTATATAGTAGAAAATGAACTGGGGGACATAAATAATTATAAAAACTATGTAGATTAAATTTATCACATTTATCAAAGTTTGTGTAGTATAGACATAATTTTTTCTTTCTTATTATATAGTAATTAAGATTATTATATTATAAAATTGTGTATCAATTTGATATTACATTGAAGTATTTGTATCAGATTCATATTCACAAAGATAATGATATGAGGTTGGTTTGGTTTGGGATTTGATGATGAAATTAGTCAACTGATGATGTGATGCCACTTTCTTTAATTTTTCAATTATTCATTGATTGTGATGGTCCAATTTTTATAATGAAAGCCAATGTTAAATATAGAAACCAAATAAAATTTAATATGAATAGAAGTTTATAACATATATTTTAAATTTTTAAATAAATTTTATTATTAATCATTGAGTTTCTTATAAGTTGCAATTCACACTTATTATTATAATAAACACATACAAATCAGTATTTAACTAATGGTGTATTGTACATAAATTATATAATGTAAAATTAAAATTTATTATTAAAATGTAGAAAACATAATTAAAATATACATATTACTCCGTGTAAATATATATTCAATTATAAAATGTAATTTTTTTTTGGATAAATATAAAATATTAATTGAGTTACAATATAATAAATAAATATATATCTTAATTGTAAATATGAAATTATAATTATAAAATAAATAGTATTTGTAAATGTAAAATAAAATAAATAATATTTGTAAATAAATCAATAACATTTTTTTATAAAAAATAAAAAAAATGTTGAAGAAGATATCATTGAAGAAGAAATTCAAAAAGTAAAAATATAAATGTTAAATTATAAATTATAAAAAAAAATTAATTATTAAAACGATGAAAATTTGATTTGAACAAAATGTATATATATATGAAAATTAAGAAGTTAAATATATAATGTATTTTCAGAATGAATTTTATTCTACATTTTACTTAAAAATCATAATACATTATAAATCAAAATACATAATTATAATTTTAAAAAGATTTTCAAAGACCCATTATGTATACTATAATCTATCTTTGTATGAAAGGAACCAAGTCAATGGGGAAATTTGGTAAATGACCTTTCTGACAAAGTTCCATTTGTTAAATGACCTGTGTTGAAAAAGAGTTCGTGAAATTATAGAAACTATTCACTGAATAGCTTATCTTTATATATGTGTAATAAAAATAAATAATATATGATGAGATCCCCGGGATCCGGTACCTCGAACCTGATCAGGACCAAACTTGATCAGATAAGCCCACATAACAAAAGCCGAATTTGAAGACCCAGATCAAGTTCGCGTGAATGAACGGTCCAGCCAGGCCAGGTGGCCCGATCGGTCATTCATATCAATCGGTCCCGATAGGTAGGACCCAATTTTCTCCCGCGCACTATGACCGATCGGTCCACACTTTACAGGCTCTGCTTCGGGCCATCCATATTTCTCAACATGCGACGACAACCTCCGACAATCATGTCAATGGCGTGGTCCGTTGAAGTCGTACGAGCCTCCCTTAGCCTGGAAATAGCCGCTAGTAGCGCCGAAAGGTCTAACACCGCACATCTCTATGAAGCCATGCCCGGCGGCTGTTCCGCCTGACACGAACTGACCTAGCCGCAGAAGACAAGCACAAAACGACATCTTAGTGTCCACACGGAACAGTAGACGTATAAAAAGGACACTTGGGGTGTGAAGAAAGGATTACCTTCCGATTCTTCTTACGAGCTTCCTGACTAATACTCCTATCGATTTATTTTCGATAAATCTTTTCCCCTTTGCTGTCAAAAGAACAAACATGGTCTTTGTGATGATTACATTGTTTATTGAATCGACTAAGGACATTTTTTCTAGCCCTTAGTCAAGTGGTTTTTTCCTCAATTTTGAGGTTTTCCACTATAAAACTGTCGTGTCCCTTTTGCATTTGGTTTATAATCGTTCTCCACACATTGAATAAATTATAACTGAGTTCGTATTGCTACGAACCGGACGACTGTTGACACCGCCGGTTTTCAAACCACAACAATATATATATTAATTTAAATTATATAATAAATTAAATTATAATATATTAAATAATGTTTTTATATTATTTCGAAATTTTGTACCGATCCAAAATTTCGTATCACTTCGAATCGCTATGAAATATTAATTTCGTAGCGATCCAAATACCGGAGTCGCCCGGTTTTTGTCGTATCCGTTCAAAATATTTACGTAAAATAATTAAATTCATTTAATAAATCATAAGAATTTGTTTAAATAAATTAAATTATGACATGAAAATATTTTTATATGTCATATCCTGCATTTTTATATGAATATAATTTTAAATATTTTGAATTCAAATCATTTATAATCAATTCAATTTTAAAATAATTATTTTCATATCGGTCAATACGACGAAAATCGGGCAACTTCGGTATTTTGATTAGAGTTTCCGGGTTGGAATCCGCTTTTTCGAGGTAGATCGTGAAAAAATGAAAAAATTCATACCGATCCGAACCGGTACGAAATTTTGAATGAGTATGAAATTTTGTATTAATATAAAAACATTGTTTAATATATTATAATTTAATTTATTATATATTTTAAATTAATATATATATATATTATTTATTTTTATTACACATATATAAATATTGGCTATTCCGCCAATAATTTTGTAAACATGTCAGCAAACCCTTTATGAAACCAAGTTATTTAGCCAACAGGATTATCAAGAGGGTCATTTAGCTCAATTGCCCCCAAGTCAATTGCTGAACTAAAAACAATTTTTTTAGTACGTATGCATGACGTCAATAAAAGTCAATTTATTTCACAAAAAAGGAGGATAAATGCAGACTAATTTGAAAATTTGATGCAAAATACAAGTGTCCACCTCCATGAATAGACACGTCATCCTCACGGATCACCCTTTGATTTACTTAGAGATAATTGGTGGGTCCACTTTATATAATTATATGTTAATCTAATTTTTTGATATAATAAATATAATTGATATGTATTAAAATGTTGAATTATCACTCTTAAATTAGTAGCATGATAAATATAACAAGAAATTACGAATGATTTGAAATATTAATTCGAATTAAGCACAAAAGCATAAATAGATTACACAACTTATATGATGAGTGCGATATTTGGTGTGAATATTATGAGATTTGTTATTTTTTTTATAAATTTGATTAGTTTTTTAAAGATTCATTAAGTAAAAAAATATTATTTTTAAATATTTACTTAAAAATCAAATAAAATATTTCGAAATTATATACTTTGAATTTCGTAAATACACAACAAATTCATTATTTTTAATATTTGTGTACTGTTTAATATATATTTTTTAATATATGAAAAAAACCTGAATGATTTTCATTTGAAAAAGACAAGGAATGAAGAATGACACGCCTTGATCCTGAAACAGAATAATAGCTTGCGACAAATCTTTCACGTGCTTCGCCTTTTTCTGTTTTCAACTTTCTCTGCTCCTACTCCGATTGGAAATGGCGGAGACTGCGAAACTATTTCTACCGGAATCTGTAGATTCACCCGAGGAGAAGCTCAAATTAGAGGTTAAGGTCGTGGAGAAGGAAACGCGTCTTGAACCGCAATTTGTTTTAGAGCCGTTAGCTACGGAGCGTGTGACGGTATGGGCTGGAGAAAGACAAGAATCTCAATCTGTACTACCGGAATTTGAATCTCCCGAAAGGAAAGTTAAAGACAAGAAAAAGTCTCCATTGTCGCTAACTTCTTTTAAAGAAGAAAGCAACAAACCTGCACATCTTTCGAAACTCGAGCTTAAAGCATTGGAAGATCTGAAACTTCTAGTCGCGAATTCGTCTGAACAAATTTCAATTTGGGGAGTCCCTTTGATGAAAGACGATCAAACCGACGTCGTTTTGCTTAAGTTTCTACGCGCTCGCGATTTCAACGTTAATGAATCTTACACCATGTTGAGTAACACTTTACAATGGAGGAAGGATTTTGGTGTTGATGAACTGGTGAAGGAGGATTTAGGCGATGATTTTGAGAAGACTGTGTACATGCAGGGGCATGATAAATGCGGACATCCTGTTTGTTATAATGTCTTTGGGGAGTTTCAGAATAAGCAAGTGTATGCAAAAGCGTTTGGTGATGAAGAAAAGAGAATGAAGTTCTTGAGATGGAGGATTCAGTTTCTTGAAAGAGGTATAAGGAAACTGGATTACAGTCCTAATGGAATAAACACCATTTTTCAAGTTAGTGATCTGAAGAACTCGCCGGGAACAAGGCTCAGGGAACTGAGGACAGTAACTAAAGAGGCACTTCATATGTTACAGGATAATTACCCTGAGTTCGTTGCAAAGCAGGTAATTTCGCAACTTTTACACCTCTGTGCACACAAAATGGGCTGATTTTTTGTTTCACGTAGGTGTTTATAAATGTTCCATGGTGGTACTTGGCATTTTACTCGATGATGAGTCCTTTCCTTACACATCGAACCAAGAGCAAGTTCGTGTTTTCGGGTCCGAAAAGGACCTCGGAGACTCTCTTCAAGTTAGTTATCTGCAACATGATATGTGTGATTCAGCTTCGTTGAAGTTAATTATCATTGCTGTAAAACCAGGTACATAATGCCGGAACAGGTGCCGGTAATCTACGGTGGTCTGAGCTTGGATCCCTGTGAATGCAACACAGAGTTCACCATGAATGATCATGCTACAGAGATCACCATCAAACCAGTAACTAAGCAAACCATCGAGATCATCGTCAACGAGGTCGTTTTTCTTCTCATTCGCATATGTTTCAACATTCAATCATATGAATGAATACTTTGCAGAAGTGCATTATCACATGGGAGCTTCGTGTTGTTGGTTGGGATGTCGGATATAGTGCAGAATTCGCTCCCAGCTCTGGCTACACTGTGATGATACAAAAGACTAGGAATATGGTTCCTGCAGATGAGCCGATCATCTCAGGTAGATTCAGTGTAAGTGAACTAGGTAAGATATTACTGAACATCAATAACCCCACAAACAAGAAAAAGCTGCTGCTTTACCGATTCAAAGTTAGTCCATACGCCAAGTGATGTGTAAAGAAAGGTCCATAGAAAGTTGTTTACCTTTGGTTGCTTTTTGCGTTGGTTTATTTGTGTGATCACTTTGATGTTTTTGTATGTAGACCGGGCATTTAGTTTAGTACTTGGGATTCACTACCCAAGCAGAAAGAATAGACATTTCAATGGCCCCTTAATCTTTTAAATGTATAACTTCCTCACTTTAATCTCGTTCGTTCATGTCTGTTGTCGTAACTTCGATCATACTTTATAATTCAATATAGTATTAGAACTAAATTGATTCATTTAATTTCGTAAGTCCAAACCTTATGGTTGGATTTTAGGGGAAGCAACGTGTCGAGTCACGGATGAGGCCCTTAACCAGGAGGGGCTGCCGACAGAGAATGGAAAGGGGCACTGACTATTTTTGTGAGTTACATTTCGGGTAACCTCCGGGGATGGTACTGGTTGCTGACTGTCGAAAAGGATTGCCCGAAGCTATCGTACATGTACGTACAAAATGCAACAATGATGTTCGAAGAAAAGGGAAGAGAAACTTACTAAGATTCCCATAGTAACGGCGAGCGAACCGGGAACAACTCAACTTGAGAATCGGGTGACCCAGTTTCTCGAATTGTAATCAAATCATTTCACAACATTGGACTAGAGTCAAGCTCAACATGATCTTGTTTCCCCGTTAATTCCGCCAAATCCGTTCCCTTGACTGTGGTTTTGCTGGACTCTCTTTAAGGTAGCCAAATGCCTCTTCATCTAATTAGTGACGTGTATGAATGGATTAATGAGATTCCTTGTCTCACATAATTATAGAAGTTAAATTGATCAGATTTATAAATGTTTCAAATGTCATCACATAATAGTTTCTCAAGCATGTTAAATACATGGCATTTCCTTTAATCAAATTCCTTCACATTCTCTCGTTATATGATTTAGGTCACTTTAAAAGTACCACCAGATCTTTACAGTTATATGATTTCACCAAAGCAAAACTTACTTTATCTAATTATTTTTGGCCTGGAAAAATAAAATTCCAACAATTACCCCGTACATGGTATAAAACCCTAGACACACATTTTAACTCCGGTCGACCGGAAAAGTTTTCCAAGAAAGAAGACAAAAAGCAACATCACATAAATTGCTATGTGGAACTGGCGCGACAAACAAAGCGATACCTTGCCCCTGATCAAGATTTCCGAAAGCGATGCCGTATACCCCGACCGCGTTTCTGTCTCCACCATCCCTACCATACTCAAATACTGGATCAGACGTCACCGATATAGCCGCTTGTTTCTGATTCTATGTCTCCCGATTCTTTTCCCTTTGTTATGCCTCACCTTTCCGCTCATCTGTGTCTTTGAATTCTACGCACTGTTGCGACGGATACGGCGGAAGGAGGAAGAGAATGAGACGTATTCCGCAGAAGGAGAGGATAAAGTGGGGATGCTGCAGAGGTACCTAGAAGATCAATTTTTATTGGTCGATCAATCGGTGCATGGGGAAGAAGACGGGGTCGAATTGTAATTATTGGTTCGTGAGCGGTTACTTCTGCAATAAAGAGATTTTTGTATGTGGAAAGTAAAAACTTAATATTTATAATAAAGAGAAAATTGTATAAATAACCCCCAACTTGCTGTGTAAAAACTATGTCCTCAAACTTATGAAATTGTAGGAATGATCCCTCAAGTTATCAAAATAGTTCGTTTTTTACCCATTGTATTTAGCACATGATTTTCCATTAAGTTTGCAAACATTTTTCGTTGGCATTATTTGTTCTCAATGTTCACAAATTACGCAAATAAGTTTTTTATACGAAAAATTATACAAAATTGATACTTCAAGTTCGAGAAATGTGCATCCGGACGTAAAACAATAACAATGTCGTGGATGATCAATATTAAACGATATTGTTTACTTGAGGTGTCGTACATGCATTTAATTAAAGTTGGAGGGTCATATGTGCATATTTTTATTAACTTGAGGTGTCATATTTGTATATTTTTGTTAACTTGAGGTATAATATTTGCAATTTCGTAACTTGGAGGACATGCCTTTTACACCACCCAAAAATTGAAGGATCACCGACAAACGTCACCCTTTATATAAATTAACACCCAATCAAATTCAAATTTTATTTATTAGAATTTTACATTATTTATTTAACAAATTATAAATCAATATCTCAAATTTGGTTTTTTAAGATAAAATTACACCTAAATATACATCGTATGTAAGTTTATGTAATGTGCACAATATTGCTAAAGATAATTAATCCTTAATTCTAATTATTATAAAAGAAATAATACATTAGTAAATAAAGGAAAAATGTTTTAATAAATACCAATTTTTAAATAAATTAAAATTCCCATTTTTATACATATTTATGAAAAAATAAAAAATGTTGTCCTTACATGTGCAATATTTTAGTAGAGTTACGGAATGAATGTATTATTTATATAATAATTTAACTAGACTTACTAAATTCCTAAAGCCGCATGTGCGATTTACTGATGTCGAGAATTGAAGAATTTTGCAGCATCAAATCTGAGGCCCAGCGATGACCGTTGAGCTTGAGATCTGATTATCTGAAGCCCACAAGCGTTTAGGTTTCAGCTTGGGTTTTTTTTCAACTTAGATCCGAAGGGTGATTTGGGTTCATACCAGATGGACACCGCTCTGAGAGTTTGCAGCTTCTTTGTGTTATTTGCGTTTTTATTTGCCTCCGGACTGGCCAAGGTAAATCAACGATATATGTTCTTTAATTTGGGTTGTCTTCATTCTATGCAGTTATGTCGATTTTGAAGTCTTTAGTAAGATTTTTGTTATTTGGTTCTGGATTCAGTTTTGTATTTATACTTGGTTGCTACTTGGGGTTCCTGCATTGCCATAATTCTTTGGGCAGAAAGCTAATTGCCATAAAAGTACTGATCTTGCACCTACATTTCCCCTTAGCTTTTGGTTGCTATTTGTTTGTTTCAATGCAGAAAGAGAGGCCATTGACCTTGATTTTTTTATGAATGTGTTGTATCCGAGCAATCTTTCCACAAATGGTTGTGATTTCTCTTTTTAAATCCATGTTATCTGCAGTATCAAGATGATGAGAAGGTCACTTTATGGGTAAACAAGATTGGGCCATATAACAATCCCCAAGAAACCTACAACTATTACAGCCTTCCCTTTTGTCGCCCACAGGGTAACGCAGCTCACAAGTGGGGTGGGCTTGGTGAGGTTATTGGAGGCAACGAGCTTATAGACAGCCAAATTGATATAAAGTTTAAAAGTAATGTCTTGCTGCTGCATTTCTCCCAACAATATTTTGTATTTTTTCGGTTTTTTTGCATGGAAATAATTGGCTCTTCACAGGGGATGTGGAGAAAACAACAATATGTGATATTGAACTGGATGCTGAGAAGGTTAAACAGTTTAAAGATGCGATTGACTATTCATACTGGTTTGAATTTTTTATGGGTATGTTCATGTTATCAGTTAATTTTTTTTCTTCTAACGTGATTCCACATCTAAATTCTTGTTTTCTCTCCATGTTTATATTCCCCATTTAACTCGCTTGTTGCCAGATGATCTGCCACTTTGGGGTAAGTATATGTAAGATATTTTGTGTTTCAAACCTTTTGTTGGTTGTAAGGAGTCCCCATTGAATTGAATATTCTCCTGCAAAGGTTTCATTGGTGAGGCCATTACAGATAAAGGCCACGATTCTAGGCATGTTCTTTGGACTCACAAGAATCTTCTTGTTAACTACAACGAGAATCAGGTTTAAACAGAATAAATGATTTTTGTGATGGACCATTTTATTTCTTTGCTGATATTTAATTTGTTCCTCATTCCTTAATCGTGTCTTTAATTTTTAGATCATTCACGTAAATCTTACTCAAGAAAGTCCCAAACAACTTGAAGAGGGTCGGGTTTTAGAGATGACATACTCAGTCAAATGGGCCCAAACTAACACTACATTTGCTCGGCGTTTTGATGTTTATCTGGATTATCCTTTTTTTGAGCATCAGGTGACTATATATTTTATGGTCTTGGAGTATGTTTGTGACTTTGAAATCTCCTTATACTATATCGGTGAATCGAGTGATAAAAAAGAGGATTATAATGGATATATTTAGATTTATTATCACAATACATGGTACCTGAGCTAATGAAAGAATTTTATTCTGTAGATACACTGGTTCTCTGTATTTAATTCATTTATGATGGTAATCTTCCTTACTGGGTTGGTGTCCATGATATTAATGCGCACCCTTCGAAATGATTATGCTAAATATACTCGGGAAGATGATGATCTTGACAACTTGGTAATATTTCTGCATTTTGTTCATTTTGAGAACAAATATTATAGAAACTGCATATTTATGGTATAAACACATAGTAGAGTGATGTTATGTTATATTTCTCTAAAGCCTAGCTAAATTGTTCATTCATATTTAGGAGCGAGATGTCAATGAGGAATCTGGTTGGAAGCTTGTTCATGGTGATGTATTTCGGCCTCCCGTAAATCTGGCTTTCCTTTCAGCTGTTGTTGGAACTGGTGCTCAGCTATCAACCCTTATTTTTCTACTCATCATTATAGCAATCGTGGGGATGCTATACATAGGGTATGCCGAAACCGGTCTACATATATATATATATATATTTCTCTAGAATGGATTGATTTGTATCAACTTCTAATTCCCCGTGGGTTCGATTTTTTGCGACTCAGGAGAGGAGCCATCATCACAGCATTCATTATATGCTATGCATTTACATCGTTTATTGCTGGATATGTTAGTGGTGGCATGTACTCCAGTAATGGAGGTAATTACGATGTTCCTGAACTTGATTAATTTTTATATTAAAATTTCATGATTGATATTTTTCCTGTTCTTACAATAGGTAAAAAATGGATACCCGCAATGATCCTTACAGCATCACTCTTTCCATTTATGTGCTTTGGCATTGGATTCATCTTGAACACAATAGCTATATTCTACGGATCTCTAGCCGCTATTCCTTTTGGCACGATAGTAGTCGTTTTAATAATTTGGGCCTTTATTTCATTTCCACTTGCACTTCTTGGAACAGTCATCGGTAGAAACTGGAACGGCACCCCCAACAATCCTTGCCGAGTGAAGACCATCCCTCGGCCCATTCCCGAGAAGAAATGGTATCTCAATCCCTCAGTTATCTCTATAATGGGTGGTTTGCTGCCTTTCGGAAGCATTTTCATCGAAATGTATTTCGTCTTCACTTCTTTCTGGAATTATAAGGTGATGTTTGTTTCTACTATATTGTAGCTTCTCATTCTTTATTAGCTAACTTACGAATCGTGTAATAATCGGCAGGTTTACTACGTATATGGCTTCATGCTTCTTGTATTTGTGATTCTGATAATTGTGACTGTATGTGTAACCATTGTTGGGACTTATTTTCTGCTGAATACTGAAAATTACCATTGGCAATGGACTTCTTTCTTCTCGGCTGCATCTACTGCACTTTACGTTTTCTTCTACTCGATCTACTATTATCACTTGAAAACTCGGATGTCCGGTTTTTTCCAGACGAGCTTTTACTTTGGATACACGACAATGTTCTGTCTCGGTTTAGGCATACTTTGTGGTAAGTTAGCTAATTACCCCGTCTCATTTGCCTTCCATTTTGGCTAATCCTGTTGATTTTCAGGTGCTATTGGCTATCTGGGGTCGAATTATTTCGTAAGAAGAATATATAGAAACATCAAACTTGACTGAAAGAATCCTTTAATCTTGACTGGATCCGAACATGCTCTGTTCTCGAGCTTTTTCGGAGAATCGGGATGTGTTTTTGGCCGTCGACCTTTGTAACTTTGTAGAACTTGACATTCTTGGTAGCAGCTTGTATGTGTTGTTTCTTAGGACTAATGATATTGAGAAATGTTTTGGCAGGGGTTGATTTTTCTGTAGAAAATGTGAACCAGAGAGCCTTTGTTTAGAAAAATTGTAAAATCATCGAATCGGGTCGGGTTGTGGTCCTGAGTTATTGGGTAGGGCCGGTTCTTTTTCTCTTAAATGGGCCTCCGCTCGGGTAGCCCATTGTGAGTAGGAAAGACGCGATGCTTTTGAGTTTTGCGATTCAGCCAAGTTTCTTTGTTGAATTCTAGAACTGCGTAAGATAGCGGAACGAGTATCCAGATTCTTGATTTTGTATCTTTTCTCTCAGAAGGAAAAATTCGGATCGACGGTGTCTATTCTCTCACGAGGTATATATTTCCCTCTTTCACTGAATGTGAAACTCGATACTGATTTTGTATGAAAGCTTTTTGGTAGTCAGTAAATCTGTATTGCGAAGAATTATATATTGTTTCGTGCTTATGTTTTGCTTTTTCGATAAGATTGAATTACCGTTAATATTCAATTTTGCAATGAAGAAATAATTGTATGGATTGTTGTAAGGGTTGTGGAATTGACAAATAGTCTGCGTTCTGCGGTAATGAATGGTGTTTGTTTACTTGATGTTTGATCAGATGGGAAGTGTTGATGGTGATCCAGAGACATTCTTTGAGGAGAAGAAGCGTGCCCGGAACCCTTTTGTTCCACTTGGTAAAAATGCTTATTTTCTTGCTGATAGATATAACATTTGGGTTTTATTCTTCAGGTGCATTTGTAACAGCAGGAGTGCTTACAGCTGGATTGATTAGTTTCAAAAATGGGAATTCTGCTTTAGGACAGAAACTAATGAGAGCCCGTGTTGTTGTACAAGGAGCTACTGTTGCCCTTATGGTCGGGACAGCTTATTACTATGGAGAAACATTTCAAACCTTGGAAAAATTCAGAGGATCTTCAGCTGGCAGTTCTGATAAATGACTTCTGGTGCGCTTCTTTCATAAAATGTCATTTCTGATTGCAGCTTGATTTCATACCGGTTGTGAAGAGTACTCAATTTCATACGGTTTTAGATTTCATGTCGCTCCAAATGTTTACACTGGAAAAATAAATGGTGCAAGATTAATACTTTTTATCCAGTTTGTTTAGTTTTGATTTCATTTAGATGTTACGAGGTACAAGAGATTGTCTTTTCTAGGGGATATTTTCTATGCAGGATGATGGTGGCCGAGTGTCGGTGATGAAGGTGACGAAATTTTTACGTGAAAAAATAGGAGAAAAAGCATGGTATGGATAGACATATCTCCTTATAAGTGGTGCTGCGTTTACAAGGTAATAAGTAGAAACTTTTGCTCCAAAGTTCCTATCAGAGATCCCAAGTTGAACACATGACTTGTTTTTCAATGTTTTTTGAGTAATTGATCAAATAAATTCAAACATTTTTGGGATCAGTAGTGAACCGGTCAAATGGTGTAAAAAACCGGGTTGAATGTGTTTTTTGTATAATGATCTGAAGAGCAATATATGGATTAACAGTGTTTCATCAACACTAGCAGTACCAAGTAATCGGAAATTCGTGGTCAATGTGACCGGAAAGGTAACGTTTGAGACAGTTAGATCAATGGCATTGCTTCTCTGGTCCAAAATCCTTGAAACTATGAAAATGAATTTTAAAGAATGGATTTTTATTCTCTATAATCACGTATAAATGGAGTTCAGGTGTTGACGTACAGTTTATAGTCGTGTTAATTTTTGAGAATTTGGTACAGCAGTGAAGTCAAAGTGGGAAATTTAATTTGAGAATTTAATCGGCGAATCTCGATATTTCGAAGTTAGTTTGAAGATGATCGGCGATGGATCGCAAGTTCCTTCTAGGTAAGAAAGATAAACTAATTTTTCTTCGCGGGATTCATTGCGCAGATTTTGCTATTTTTCGCGTCAATTTGATGGCGAGCAGGTACGAATTGTTGGGTATGGTAAGAAAGCATACGAATTCGCTTCAGCAAACCACGTTGGATGTGAACGAGACGGATGATGTCGAAATGGATCCACGCTTCTGGAAGGAAGTAACCGATTTGTTCTTTTTTTGTAACCGAGAGCCCGGAGGCCATGGTGATGATGATCTTGTGTTCTTCGTTAAGAAAATGGTGAATTTTATCATCTTTATATGATTCAATAGTTGATTCTAAATATTTCATGTAATGCAGACACAAAGACCTGGGGACAATGTTGTTGGTGACTCTCTATACTTCGTTCGCAGGTGGGCACCTAAGGTAAAAGAACCACAATTGAAATTATTCTTGGTTTTGCTTATTTTTTACGATTTTAGATTCAAATTTGAGGTTTTAGTGGAATTATTGTTAAATTTCTAGAATCAGGTCAATTTACGTGGGGAGTGTGCTCAGATATAAGAGGGAGGAAATCACACCGTAATAGACTTGAACAAGTCATTTTCCGAAATATAAACCAATCCACCCCACTTTCATATTTCGATGTGGGACAATATCCACTATTTCAACAATTATCACACAAATTTTGAGCCAGATTCAAACGAATAAGGATGCTGTAAAATCTAGGCCTAGAAAACATACCTGTTATATTGCTTAAACGTAACTTTCCCATTATGCATTTCTACGATTTCTGGTTTGTTTTCACATCTTCGACTATGATAATAATTTGTTTTTATGTTGATTTACAGTTGGATGAGTTGATTGGTGATATTTCGTTGAGTGTAGACTGGAGGAGATCTTTCTTACTCAATTTAATTGCTCATACTTCCTTCAGTGTTATTGTAGCAATATGCAGGTTTTTTAAAGCTTCAGCTTTTATTGTTTGTGTATATTTTTCATGAAATTTAATGCTTCTTTCTGGGGATCTATTTATTTGTCATATTGCTTGTAGTCATCAGGTCCTTCAGCAATATCAAGCAGAAGAAGTCAAAACTTTAAATCCTATCTATAAGGTTTCGTAATTATTAATGCGTTTTGCGTACTTTTTTAGGAGATGACTATTGAATTTTGCTAATAATAGGTTGTGAAGACTGTATATGCTTCTCCAAGTCGTGTTAATTTTCATTTGGATTCTAGGAAGGCAAGTTTTTCATGCGAATTTCCGAATGACCCTATTATGTCTTCATGTTTTTTTTAAAAAATATTTCATAGTTTCAATTTTATCTGCATTCAGGAAGTAGAAACAGAACCCGCGTATCCAGAAATATGTTTTGCCGTGGATGACTTTGATTCGACATTTGATTCTGTGGTATGTTCTCAGTCTGTGTGCTTGAATAATCTTTATGTTTTAATAGACAAAGATTTAGTAATGAACATAACAAGAAGCTATTGTAGTTACGGAGTTATACTAAAATCCTTACCTTCGTGTTATTTTATGCTCGGGTCATCCATCGTATAATACTGCAGGTATTGACTGAAATGGACCACTGCTATTGTGTACTGCTAAATGCTAATAATGGAGCAGCCTTTTCATCCGAGAAAAATGAAGCACAAACAAATGATTATACTTCGGGGGAATACTCGAATCATGGAAAGGTTAAGAAGTCCAAGGTATGTTCCTGGGACCGTAGAAAGCAGGCATTTTTATTTCTGGTTACTTATTTCGGAGGATTCATTGCGCATATTCGTTAATTTGGCAAGTATTTGTTGTAGATCACTCTTTTCTCAGGATTCGTTAGCTATCAAATGGTCAGAGAGGCATATGACTGTAATGCAAATTTCATTCATTTGCTATCTTTTTTCTTTGTTTTCAAACTTGTGAAATGCTGGCTTTTCTATACTTTCAGCAGGGAGAACCGGTTTCGGAAGCCTTCTGTCGTTCGGCGTTTCTTCTGGGAAAATCGACAAGATTTATATGAAAGGTCCCGGAGGCCGTGGCCAAGTTGAGGTAGCTGTCTCTGGTGTTCTAGGCAAGTAAAAATAAGAAAAATATTTACATTGTTATCTATTCTTATGACTTTTTTGGCAATCTGCTGCTACTGAGTATTATTTGTTGTTAGATCAAAGCAAGGCAGATTTCAGCCCCAAGTCGCCTATTCAGATTCCTAAAAAAGGGTTAGGTATCGGGTCTATTGTTCGAACTGCAGCATCGGTTGCATCAAATGCAGCAAAGCATGCGTACGCTGCTGCCTCTTCAGGTCGACAACCCGAGGAAGAGATGTTGCCTCTCAAGTGCTGTCTAATGTCAATATCTTTGCCATGGGAAACCATTGCTCATGATCTTTTATTCAAGGTGCTGGATTATATACTTTTTTGATCGTATACGAAACCCGAAACAACAACTCACAATGTAACTTGTATGCAGGGAACTCCCCCCGTTGCTCTGTAGGAATTGAATGTGTAAGTAAAAATGCCATGTCTTGTATATTTCAGTGACTTTTCTGAATATATTTTGCTGCATCTGTAACATTTATCATAGCAAAAGACTTCAATTGATAATCAACCATTAGATTGTCCATTTCGAATCGTGTCGAGACGATCATCTCGTTCCTTGTGTGATTTTGAGAGAGAACGATGGGATAATTTGACCATACTACTACTACTACTCCCTTCAATTCTAGAGCATGATAAGTTTTTGAATGAAAGATTTTTCATAAGCTGAAATGCTCGAGCTCTTTTACCTGAACCACGAGGATTTGAATCATCACCTTTTTCGTTGCTCTTCGTCACCTTTTTGTACGCAATAAAAAACGGATCATCTTCATCCTTCACTACCTTGGAACAAGGCGGAGGAGGTGGGATTCGTGTGTCATGAGAGCTATTGAGTAAAGGCAGCGGAAGAACATGGTGACGATTCAATCCCGAGGGATGAATATTCATAGTGTATGATGAATGAATACTAGTTTTGAATACAGATCAGGTTAGGCAAAGAGTGCAGAAGCAAATAAAACGTGAAAAGAAACACACACAATTACTGCTATTGAGACTGAAATGGAAATCCACAGCACCAAATTACTTATTACCAACAGAAGCAGAGTTCTCATTGAATGTAAATCAATCACAATTAGCTATTCTTAACCTCATATGGCACCAAAACTAACAAATATAGAATGCGACTAACAAATACGTAATTTCAGGATTTTGAAAATAGTGAGGATTTGTTACCTTAGTCTTCGTGTATTCGACAAAATGAGATGACTGTAAGGGAGCTACCCTTTATTGAATTTGGTTGAGTTTTAGTTTACAGACGGTCTAGCAAATTGGAAAAAAAACAGGTAAAAAATAACACAAGCAGATTCCATAGTGTCATATGTGCATGAAAACATTGTGCCTGTATTTATCTAGCAAAGTAAATTTCTAACCTCGCTGCAGGGAGACTTCTCTGGTTGCAATTAAAGGTAATAGAATAGTCAAACCGCACATAAAATATAGGCAAGGAAAAAGAATATGGTCTGTAACTCAGTCAGCCTTCATGACGAAGCATCCAGACAGTGAAATAGTGAAAATTGTAATCCACAAGAAGGCTGTCGATCTGGATAAAGCCAAAATGTGAATCTTTCTAATTCAGCGGAGTCATTAAGTTTTGGAGCTCAAATTCATATCACTTGAAGCTGTTCTGCATTTGATGGGCATGGTGGAATCAAGATCATTCTCCAAATCACTAATGATATGTCTTCTTAGTTTAAGACGACTGACAGGGGAGCATACCCAACTAAATATGAATCTTCTTTTAGCCAGTCGTCATCATCATCATTGGTACCATCGAGTACACCAGGTACATTGGGAGATGAACCAACAACCAATCCTTTCTCCTTGAGCCCATTGTTCTCTGCTGCAATTTCACTAGGAGGCTGATTCTCAGCCTCATGACTAGCTGACATCTTGTGATGAGAATCTGAGATTTCTCTTGTTTGAAATGAATTATGCAACTCCTTAGTTTGTTTTTGTAGCTCTTGAATCCACCTAAGCCTCGCTTGGACAACTGCCAAACAGAAAAAAACAAAAACAAATCTTACTCATCAAGCAGTATAATCCAACGATTATGATCGGTTCGACACAGCAGGAAAAAGGGATATGTAAAAGCTCCTGCGTCTAAAGGAACTGACTTGAGGTGAAGACAACAAGTCAGGGTCATGCTAATTGAACCTTGAGTGCAGAAGAACAAAATATAAAATCCAGAAGTAACCTTCGCTCATATGGATGTGGCAAAGTTCGATTCTAAGAGTGGCTAATCTTTGTGCTAGAAGTTGTATTGCTATTATGTGCTTGTACTGGGAATCAGAGATTTCAAAATCTGGATATAAATACAAGTTAATGACAATCAAATTGCTGAAGCATCATAAAAGAAGTATCATCACCCAATGTCATAAATCAGGATAGTGAACGAATCATAAAAGACAGATTTCCCAACAAAAATTGAAGCAATTTTGAGGCCATTCGATGAGAAATCAGGATATGTTTGATGCCTTGCAAATTCTATGAAAATATGATTTTGAGAAATGCTTCTAAAAAACCTGTACAAATCTGTACATATCCTGATTTTGAGAAATCCTCCTTATACTTGGGTTCGATGACATGCATATACTCAGTCATTGGTATTTTCTGTTGAAAAGATGATCCAAAGTCTGCAATTGTCACACAGGGATGATATTTTTATGATATTTTCATCAGTAGAAATGAATTCATCATATGAACCTGCTTTTAAATGGTGTTTTTGCTGCAGAAAATGAATCTGTTTTGTTTACATTTGAAGCAGACAAATTGCTTACCAATCATGCTTCCTTTTGCTAGCAGATCTGGGAATTCCTTAGCCGCTGCATCACTTTGATAATTACAGAATGAAACATTACCTTCAACTTCATTTCTAACTTAAACCCTTAGGCATGCATATATTTCTAACTTGTATTTTTACTATTTATTCTCAGCCTGAAAGTAGGTAGAAGAATATCTCTCTAACTTTGGTTTTCTATTTTCAGTTATTTCTCCGCTCCAGTGTACAGAAAAAATATTACGCTGAAAAAAGAGCCAAGAAATAACATATTTCAGCCCTCACTGATGATTTAGGAAGAACTCACTACTTCAATTTTATAAGTATGAGTTTCTTTATGGGTTTTGGAGTGACAGCCGGTTATTTAATTGAAAATAAAAGAACTTCAAAAGCAGCTTGCAATGGATCAAGAAGAACAGAACTTACAGGTATGAATAGGTTATACTTTTTCCTAGGAAATGCATTACTCAATTTGGCATGTGAAATATCATAGGCTTAGTTTCTTTATATAAATATGATAGACTATGATATTATAATGCACATATTGTTCGCCATTTTTACATACAAATTGGATTGCCAAATCAAGCCTAAAAAGGTTCCTTGTCATCATTCAGCAAAAAATTATTTCACATTTTTCGCTAGCATGCTGGCGTTTGGGTGCGCCTTATGCTCTACTCAATTGGACTGAAGCTTATTCTTTTCAAGGGAAGCTTTTACATCTTTATATTCTTCTCTTTCATCCGTGTAACCAGGGAGACAAGGATAATTTACTATACACAGCTCTATCAGGATACAAACAATGCGTAATCAGTGGCGAAAAATATGATATCCGGGTGGTATGTACTCACTGTTGAATTTTTAATTAATTTTCTTACAAATATTTTATACTGTGATGTAAAAACCTGATAAAGTATTTTCTTGTCTTCTCTTAGGTGTTCCGCCTAACTTCAATGTGGTTAAATCTTTAAACTCGACAGATTGTTATTGATAGCATGCTTGGCACTTTCAAGGAGGTAAAGTACCATTTAAGATGGCCCTTGTTCAGTCTCTTAGTGCTNCATTCCCTTCAACTTCATTTCTGGTTCTCATATTTCTAAAAACAGGCAAGAAATCTCCTTTTTCTTCAAGAAACTCTATATATTTCTACCGTACTTGTCGTTATTCATTCTGTTACTGGTATCAGGAATCAAAAACATATCATGCAGGAAAAATATCAAGTGCCTAGTGCATTTACGTTCTACTTACAGAATGCTGGTAACTCCAATCTTTCTGAAGGTTTATTTCAATCCTTGGAGGATATTCAATATTTAAATACTTACTTGTCCGTAAGTCAGATTCTGAATTTGCAGTTGAAATGGCGGAGTAAGGACTGGAATTGCATCTCGGAGCAAATAAACTTGCATATGAATTTTTTGGAATCCTTCATCGCTTTTAGAAGAGTCTTAATACAGGTTTAGAAATCTACAGCAATACTTCATAAGGTATCATTGGGGATGGAGGGACATTCAAATTTGTACTGGCTTGGAAGGGTAAGAGTAGTTTAATTTTAAATTTTTATGGAATTTGACCTTTGGAAATTGTGTAACAGATGCGTCTTCTGTTGTTGCTGAAAAAGCATCATAGTATGAATTCATGATCTCTTTTGGTCTTTTTTTTAAACTTGTTCAGAATTTTTCCTGCATCGTAAGTTCTACTTCTCCTATCCAATATATGGCTTCCTTCTCTATTTACTTTCCTCATTTATATAATTGGCTGAAACTAACATATTGGTGTACTAATTATAGCTAGAGGAAGCTATGCTCCTCAGTGCACAAGGTCAGCATGAGATGGCTATCAATCTTGAAGTATGAGGCTGCATATGTATTTCGTTTAGTTGGGAAATGGCTGGCAGAAACTCGATCAACCAAGTAATGCAAAATCACAATCAATCTTATTAATTTTATATGAACATATTAACTTTTCTTGTAGAGTATACATCTGCATGTTTAATTATATATTCTATTATTCTTTGAGAAAGAAATTATTTAAGAAGGAGATTGTGAGTCATTTATGTGGCTGTTACATGCCAATATTAAATGGATTCTCAATATGCAGAAAAAGGAGCTTGATGCACTTGTGAAGAGTTTTAAGAGTTCTGTGAAGGCAGTCACCTTTACTTTTTTAAGAGTGGTGATTTAGGAAGCACTCACTACTTCAATTTTATAAGTATGAGTTTCTTTATGGGTTTTAAAGTGACAGCCGGTTATTTAATTGAAAATAAAAGAACTTCAAAAGCAGCTTGCAATGGATCCAGAAGAACAGAACTTACAGGTATGAATAGGTTATACTTTTTCCTAGGAAATGCATTACTCAATTTGGCATGTGAAATATCATAGGCTTATTAATCACTAGTTTTGTTTGATAAATATGATAGACTATGATATTATAATGCACATATTGTTCGCTATTTTGATATTATAATGCACATAATGCACATAATCAGTCAACTACGCATTCTATTTCTAATGTTTTTGTTCCGTGACAGATGAAGCAGATGGTGGAAATATACATAAAACTAGCAGAAATGGAAACAAAGAGAGATGTAATATTGAGTATCATCCATTTTCTAACATCCTATATGCAATCTGATTTGACTACCATTTAATCATATTTTTCTTGATTTAACATATTCATTTGTACAGGACACCAATCGACGAGTTACTCTACCAAGAGACTTACGAAATCTTTGTGAACTGGAGCATGTGAGGTTTTATTGTTTTTTCCTTTTTTAAAACCGAAAATATAATTTTTGAAGATCATGGAAATATTTAAATGTTATTTCCGGGAGGAGTTTCTCATTGCAAATTCACGCCATTGCGTTTAAACTCTCCTTGATTCAGTTAGTTTTTAGATATTGATGATCTAGTTTTTTTTGTTTGTCAAATTGATTAACAAAAATCACTGACAAACATATAGTAGTGAGGATATCTCAGGACACCTAATAAGACTTATTATTTTTTGGCGTTTAGTTACACTATAATGATGTCAAAGTTGGCTGCATGTTGTGGTTCTTCATCTCAAGTCTTACTGCAACAACATACTGTTACTTTGCAGGTTAGTTTACAACTTTATTTTGATATTAAATGACATGTGATTATTAGTGGTGGCCTAACGGTTACGAGTCGAACCCGTATTGGTTGATAAATTTTATTGACCTTCAACTGGTTGAAAATATGGCTCAATCTGTTGACAGATCTAGATAAACTACACTTAAACTAAAAAATCTTCAATTTTAATTTTCAAATAAAATTAAAATTAAAATTCTTGAAAATTTCGAAGGTCAACTGGTTCTTCTGCTTGGTTGTAGGGTCTGATTATATACATTGTTATTTAGGCAAAGATGCATCTTCCATTGAACTATTGAAGTATCGCTAAATTTCCAAAGTTGCACATTTTGGCAACATATTTTGCTCAAACTATCACAACTATCTGCTCAATGCTATTCATTAAATATATAAAGCGTAAGTTGTTTTGTTAAGAGAATGATTAGTTTTCAAATATGTTGCATGTTGTATGCATGAGGACTGCTTGGTGAGCAACTTGAGGTATTAATCTTTTAAATTTATTTTAACATTCAAATTGTTACTGGCATTATCGCTATTCCTCTGAATTAATTGTCTGTTGTGGTTCTTCTTCATCTCAAGTCTTGTAGCTGGCAACAGCTTACTGGTACTTTGCAGGTTAGTTTTTAACTTTATTTTGATATGTGATTATGAGGGGTGGGCAGGGTTTCGGCCCAACGAGTTACGAGTTCAATCCGTATGGGTTGAGAAATTTACTTTAAACCAGCCAACAACGGGTTTAGCAGTGTACTTTAAACCCTAAACTAAAAAACCTTAAAATGAAAAAAAAACTTAAAATTTTGGTACATTTCAACCGTATACTCGTACGATTGATCCGTATCGGTTGTAGAGTTGAATTTTGTGGGCTAACTTATACACTAATATTTCCTAGTGATTATTAGTTATACAAATATTATGTTGGCTAAAAAGGACACTCTAAAAAAATTGCCTCTATTTCCTAGTAAATATCCTAGTTAGATTGGATTCTCATTAAACAACAAAGTGGAAAATATATCGTATATGTTTTTTAATTAATACAATAATAATTAATCACTATTTCAAAAATACATAAGGTTTGTTTAGGTTTAATCACTATGTCGTGAGTTACGATTTAATTTTTCTAATATATATAAAACAAAATCAAAATAGTTGTATATTTATAGCTAAAAAATGTGATATCATGAAAACTGCTAAAATAACTTGTGTCACGAATGATTTAAGAGTTGATTAAGTCAATTTTACTTTTAATAATTTAAATATAAATATCATTATTTTTTTATGTATAAGAGTATATTTGTATTGTTTATATAAATATGATTATTATATCGTAAATTTATCAAATACTTTAATAAATTATTATCCTCTCATTTCTAATTTAACTATCATTGTGTTAAGAAACGGTCAATTTTTCGCGCTAAGTTGATTCAAACAAACCCATAATGCTATATTGGTCATTGGTCACCACCAGCACCATTTCTCCAATATTTTTGGTCGAATAGACATTACTTAAGATGTTTGATCTTTGAAGCTATTTATAAAATTCAATGATAAAAGTAGTTTTATTAAATGAAATATCGATCAAATAGACATTACTAAAGATTTAGTGTTGTAGACACTTTCTCTCTTACATGTTATCGGTAAGGGTGTTCGTTCGGTAAATATCGAACCAAAGAAAATTTCAAATAACGAATATCGAATTGAATTTTTTTGGTTCGGTAAATATTGAATTGTTTCGGTTCGATAAATACTAAATTGTTTCGGTTTTGTTTCAGTATATACCGAAATTTTCAAAATTTAAAAATAAAATAAAATAAAAATTAATCATACTAATATATTTAATTAGATGATTATTTTATTGTACCGAACAACTAAATGACCGAAATTTAAAAATCGAATACATAACCCATTTTTAAAATTCGATATCGGTTTCGGAAAAAAAAATTGGTAGGGTTCGTTATTCGATTACTACCTAGTTATTAGTACTGAATGTTTTTGGTACTGCAATAATAAAAAAGAAAAATAATTTCGCAATCTATTATTTCCGCAAACTTCAATTTATTTTTAACATTGAACCCCACGATTCTTTGGAACCGAAGCATTATTTTATAAATTTATATAACTTAACCTAATCATAATTAGAGAAAATGACGTGTTTAGTCCCATTAGTTTAGTAATTTTTTGAAATTCATTCCCAAACTTCATTTGACATACACATTCCCATAGTTTGATTAGTATGACAAAATTGGTCCCCGAGTTACAATAATTGTCCACAAAATTTCAATTAGGTCAAATCGATCCCCAATTATTATGCATAGTGACAATTGAAGTCCCTTAATTTTTGCATATTGTCAAAATTAGTCCTCATTTTTTCAAACGTCTTTTAAATGTCAGTTATAGTTCATTTATGTCGAATTTTAAATATTGAATAACAAAAAAATAAAAATTAGCTATCGAATACTGTGAACTATTAGGTTTACAGTATGTACCCTTAATGTCAATAAAAATTAGCTATCGAATACAAATAAAAATAAAAATTATATAATTTAACTGACAATAAAAATTAGCTATTGAATACAAATACCAAATTTGTTGGTTTGGTTTAAGTATGTACCCTTAAGTTTCCAAAATTAAATTAAAGTAAACAAATAATTAGCTATATTTATATAATTAAATAAGAATCATTATTTTAAGTTAAATAAATGTTTTTACCGAACCTAACACCGTAATGATCTAAATTTAAAAACCAAATCCCGGATCAATTTTCAAAATTCGTTATACGTTCGGCAAAAGAATGTGATATTCCATTTCTAACGAATAGTGAACACCCCAAATATTGTTGAACACCCCAAACATTAATTTTGACATTTTTGTTATGTGATTTTATGCGCTTCAAGTTGAAGCTTCGTTAACTAAAATTGGGATTATATAACATACAAGAACCAAGACCGCAAAACATTAGACAGTTATGGATCAAAATTGCACTCAATGATGTGTAATGACTATAATTGTATCATTTTGATATAGGATATTATCAGTTCTCTCAAAATCATTTTTATGGCACTCAATGCCGTAAAAAATTGTCATTTGTTATACTCGCAATAACACTTGTAATAAGTATAAGCAATCTCAATACACACTTGTAAGTGCAATATCTTGTCTTTTTTTCTTAGTTAGAAATCAAATGGATTCTAATTGAACAAGAAAGTGGAAGATTGATTGTATATTTTTTTAATTAAAATGATAATAACAAATCACAATTTCAAGATACATAAGTTTTGTTTATGACATTGAATGAAATAGCGATTGTTTAAAAAGTATAATATACTAAACTACAAAAACCCCTTGTGCCACTATTTTGATTTACGAATTCTTACATTAATAATTAACATATAAATATAATTATTTTTTTAATATATAATGATATATTTGTATTTTTGTTATATAAATTACGATTATCATATTGTGAATTTGCCAAATACTTTAAAGTATTTTATTTGAATTTGTTTAAAGAATGAAGTCAATATTGATTGTTTTCCTATGAACAAATAATTATTTATAAAAATGTCTAATATTATGTATGATTGAACCATTTGTCCAATAATTTTAGTCTAATTGATATTTTTATAAAAAATATAATCACTTTTCACATTCGAACATCTTATGTATTATTTGATAAAGAATGTGTTGAATAGAAAGATAATTCACATAATTTATTTTGTAAAGTTTTCACATGATTAAATAATTTAAGTATTTTTAATAAATTAAGATATAGAATTGAAAATTAAATTAAAATATAATTAATTGCAAAAGAGTCGAATTAGTTTTGGGTTAATTGAGCGGAGACCCATTCCTTTAAGGGGCATAATTATTTGCAAAGAGCGTGATTGGAAATTGGAATGACCACGTGGCAACTGGGAACTTACTATTCAAAGTTCAAATTCGAATCTCTCAAGCAAAACATGTTTTTTCCGAGGCTCCGCTCCAAACGGCTCTATTTACAGTGGTATTGAAGAACGAATTGTGTAAATAAATATCGGGGAGTCGAGCAGACCGTGTTGGTGTTTGAGTACAGAAAGTGTTAAGCGTTAGGAAGTGAAGTATTCTATGGGTATTCCAGATTCCATCCTAACTTATCTAAGTCAAGAAGAGTTCTTGAGAAGTAAGTTGACTGAATGCCTCTGAATCAGAAGTGGAACTATTGGATGGAGACCTATGGAGCGGGGCCTCTATAGAACAAGTTCTTTCCGAATTTGGGGATTTCAATAGTACCTTTACTGTTAGCCTTCACCCGTGGTGGGAATATCGTCGTCGTGCTAATCTGTCGGGTCTCTTAAAGAAGGTGCAAAAGAGGCAAGAGCGACTCAAGCAGGTTTATTGGCATGATGTAGATTATCACAGTATAGCGAAGTCCACTGTTGTAAGTAGCTTTGTTGCCTGTTTCTAAAATTTTTCCTTAATATTTGTTGCTTCATAAATGTAAGTCTAATTTTACTGCTTTTCTTTACGTTGATCATTGCTGTGAGCAGCACCTAAATGGTCTCAACCTTGGAAGCCCAGATTTCTCTCATCATGAGATGATATGTTCATATGGTAATTTATTCCTAGCCCTATTATTTTTTATGATGACTTTGATATTCTTGTGTCAGCTGCCACTTCATGTTGATATTCTTGTGTCAGCCGTCACCCAAATCAATGAACCCGATGGTCTCTATGGCATCATTCAATCTCCTTTTTCTTCATGAATAATTGTCGTTATTCATTCTCTTGTTGCATGCATGAAAAATATGAAGCACCCAGTGCATTTAAGTTGTAGTTATAGACTCGTGGTAACTCCAATCTGGTACGTTTTTGTTGATTGACTTAGTTATCACTTGAACTACAAATGGAGGTGAACACAGGGCAGAAAAGGAGAAAGAGTATACCCATTTGAGAAGCACTTGAATTCACAGAGTATTTACAAAATGTTGGTGTTTTACTAATAACAGGGTTGTTTTACGAAAGAACTACCGCCATAAACGAAAACCAACGGCAAAAGCTTTGGATTTATAGACACTTGCAGTTACAGGTGTTAATATGTGGGCACTTACTATCATTTTAAAAATACAATTAATTAGTAAATTATTGGGTTTGTTTTAAATAATTATTAAAATAATTAGATGTGTCTAATATGTGATAGTTTGTAGATTTTTTTGTTAAAATTGTTGTATTATAAATGTAATTTATGTGAAAATATTAATATGTTCTTATATATTAAAAGGAATCATGTTAATTATAATTTAATTATTATAAATAAGGATTAATTAGGTATTTTGTCAATATGCAATATTTGATTTAAGTAGTGATTGTGAAAAGTGAAAACACGATTTTTCAATGTGGCATATATCAATTTTTTGAAGTATTGATAGATACTATGGTGCGATTACTTATTATTATATTTTGACCAATGTTTTCATACTGATCGGTATGACAAAAATCGTGCGACACCAGTATTTGGATTGGTAACGAGTTTATTGGTCAGAAACCAGGTTTTTCTAGGTCTATTTGTAAAAATGAAAAATATATATATATTCAATATATATTTTAATTAATTTAAATTAACGCACCTTCAACACATTCTTAATTGGATTCGTAAAATTTTAAGCATCTTACAACCTTGTACTCCACACCCCCACCAATAATAAACCCTTTTGTAACAGAACTTGAATGGTCACTGGAATGGAAGAAGAAGAGTTGACTTCCAGATAAATAAATGGCTTCTATGGAGCGAGTTTGAGGGGCGAGTTGGTACAGTAACAGTGTCAGTTACTGTACCACTCGATTTTGTTACTGTCTAAATTCTTATCACGCATATAGCAGTGATGGACTCGTGATTTGACATGGGTTAGGGGCAGCTCGGTTTCTATAATTATAGAAACCGAGCTGCTTATTTTTTTTTTAAAAAAAAATAAATATAGCCCGGTTTCAGCCCGTTTTTTTTTAAAAAAATATAAATTTAGCCCGGTTTTTGCTACAGAAACCGGACTAAAATTAATTTTTTTTTAAATTTAAATTTATAAATTTATAAATTGTTGAGTTTTTATTGTATCTGAGTGAGTTTCTGGTTTTTTATTCGAATGGATCCAATCCGGTTTTCGTTTAACAAAAACCGGTTATTACGGTTTCTGCTAAAAAAAACCGGTTCCCGTTTAACAAAAACCGGGCTACGTTTTAAAAAAAAAGAGTGGCCCGGTTTCTCGTGTTACAGAAACCGGGCTACTCACACGTCCATCACTGCTATTTTGTTGAAACCGGGCTACTCACACGTCCATCACTGCTATTTGTTGAAACGACCGGTATCACTGTTATTAATTATAAAAAAAAATCAATGATTTATCGTCGATTTACACGTCTGACACTGATAGGTTCATCAAAAAACTGACACTGACACTGAAACGACTGGTTTCTGTTTTGCACGTCTGACACCGACACGTATTTAAATATTTATTTCATTTAAATATTTTCGGATTATTAATGTTAATCATGTTTTAAATAGTATGAGCTTTCGGTGAAATAATGCAAAATCGGCTGGAAGAAACGAAGTGGATGCTGGAAAACCTTATGCAAGTGGAAAGCAGAATTTTTTTAAAAAAAACATAGCCCGGTTTCTGAAATAGTAGAAACCGAGCTATGTTTTTTTTTTAAAAAAAAAAAAGGGTAGCCCGGTTTCTTCTGTTACAGAAACCGGGCTACTTACACGTCCATCACTGCTATTTTGCTGAAATGACGGTTATCAGTGTTATTTAAAAATAAAAAAAATTTCAGTAACATTTCTTTTTTTTTCTGCTCTGACCATGACATGTGGGCCAAAAAAACTCTGGAAAGGTGACGGGTGCACGTTTTTTTATAATAACATGGTAGATGTCACCTTGTCCAGAAGACTGATAATAATTGAGTTTTTTTTATAATCACACCTTCTTTCTATTATTAATAATATTAATTTTAAAATACTAAATTAATTGACCTGCCCTCTAATCTACCAAATATNACCTGGTAAAATACTATCTGCCCTATTCGATGCAAATGCCTTATGATAAATACTCTCTCTGCAAGTGATGTCTGTCCATCTATTGAACCGGATCCCGAAAAATCACCAACAGTTCGTCAAAGAGGAAGTTTTCAATGATTTGTATCAGGTGATGTTGGGATTATGTGATGCCTTCTTTAACCACTTAAGAAATTTCTTGTGTTTCAGAGGACCCGAGAAATTTCAAAACAAAACCAATGGGGTCACTCCAAGAAGATGGATCCAGTTATGCAATTCAGAGCTCATCATCAAGATCATAACCAAGTGAACAAGGTTAGACGATTGGTAGAACTGAAAAAGGTATAAGGTTTATTCCATGTGTCCAAGAGGTCTGAAACTTACAACACCATGACCATACTTATTTCTTACACTAGTATCCCGCTAACCGTTTCCTTGGATTTTAATTACAGGACATAATTCATGGAGAGAGGCCAAGTTGATATAAATAAGTAGAAAAATTAAGCAAAGAGCTATTTGCCAATTGCATTAAAATGATAAAAAACAAATCTAAAATCAATTAAGAAAGAAGAAAATGCAAAGACAAGTTGCAAGCATCAAGAAAATTTAAAATAGAGATGGCTCAAAGACATGTAAACATAAGTTGGGTACAATATAAAAATAATATAGCAAAAGAGTAGTTCCAGCATCAAGTAAAATTTTAAATAGAGATACTCAAGACATATCCAACATAAGAATTTAATAGTGTATAAAAAAATAATACTGATTACAAATGAAATCAAGGATAACGAGAAAGTTTTCTAAGGTATCAGAAAGCATAAATATTTTTTTCTTAAATGAAAATTAAATAAGCAACTGACATGTCTTTAATGTTTTCTAAGGACATAGAAGCATAAACATTCAAGCTAGTATTAATTAGTAAACAAAAAACTAATACTAGCTTGAATGTTTCTAGAAATAAGAATCTGAGCTAGAGATATAAACAATTGTTAAATGACCATCATTCCCACAAATGGATTAAAATCCATAAAATGTAGTTCTAAGTATTAAGAAAATTTTAAATAGAGATTATCAAGACAAATCCAACCATCAATTAAAATTTAAATAGAAGTACTCAAGACATTAAAACATAAAAACTTTATAATACACAAAAATAATACTGATTTTAATGAAAGCAAGGGTAACGAGAAAGTTTTCGAAGGAACACGTAAAGCGGAAATAATTTCTTGCTGTGGAAATCAAATAAGCAAGTGAAAAAAACTGAAACAAAAACATGAAAATAACTTGAATGTTTCAGTAGATAAAGAATCTGGTTTGCAAGAAGGGTCATATAAGGATCTTATTCAACAACCATCATTCTTGTTAACGGATCAAAAATCCATAATGTAGTTCCAATCATCAAGAATATTTTAAATGTGCAATAAAATAATACCGATTTGAAATTAAAAAGTAGGGTAATTAGAAAGATTTCGAATGAATAATGAAAGCAGAAATATTTTAATGAAGTGGAACTAAAATATGGAATTGACGTAAGCTGAAACAAAATAATTAAAATTTGATACTAAGTTGAAAGTTTTCGGAGATAAATAATCTGGTTTGCAAGATGGACCATGTAAACACCTGGTTCAATGATCATCATTCCCGTTAACGGATTGAAAATCCAAAAATGTAGTTCAAAGAATAAAAAAATTAAATATGCATTAAAATATTACCGATTTGCATTGAAAGAATAGGGTAACGAGAATGTTTTCGAATGAACAGGGAAAGAGAAAATTTTTCTTAAAGTAAAACTTAAATAGGCAATTGACGAAAAATTGAAACAAAAAAATTAAAAACTGATACTAACTTGAATGCTTCCGGATATAAATAATCTGGTTTGCAAGATGAGCCATATAAACACATTGTTTATCGACCATCATTCCTGTTAACGGATTAAAAATTCAGAAATGTAGTTCCAAGAATAACAATAATACCGATTTGAAATGAGAGAAAGTTTTCGAATGAACATGGAAAGCAGAAAAATATTTTCTTGAAGTCGAACACAAAAAGCAATTGACGGAAAACTGAAAGACAATAATTTAAAACTCATATTAACTTGAATGTTTCGGGAGATGAATAATATGGTTTGCAAGATGGGTCATATAAACACATTGTTCAACGACCATCATTCTTGCTTATAGATTAAAAATCAAGAAATGTAGTTCCAAGAATAAAAATAATACCAATTTGAAATGAGAGAAAGTTTTCGAATGAACATGAGAAATATAAAAATATTTTCTTGAAGTGGAACACAATAATTTAAAACTGATATTAACTTGAATATTTTCGGAGATAAATAATCCGATTGGCAAGATGGGCCATATAAATGTTCAACAACCAGCATTCTCGCTAACTGATTTAAAATCAAGAAATGTAGTTCAAAGAATAAAAAATAATACCGATTTGAAATGAAAAAATGGGGTAATGAGAAAGTTTAGCATGAGCATGAAAAACATAAATATTTTCTTGAAGTGGAATTCAAATACGTAACTCATTGAAAACTGAAACAAAAATGTTAAAAACTGATACTAACTTGAATGTTTCTGTAGATAAATAATCCGATTTGCAAGAAGGCATATAAACACATTGTTCAACGGCCATCATTCCCGCTAACGGATTAAAAATCCAAAAATGTAGTTCCAATCATCAAAAAAAATTTAAACATGCATTAAAATAATATCGATTTGAAATGAGAGAAAGTTTTCGAATGAATATGGAAAGTATAAATATTTTCTTGAAATATAATTTAAATAAGCAATTGTCAGGAATCCGAAACAAAAAAGTTAAAAACTGATACTAACTTGAATGTTTCTGAAAATAAATATACCAGTTTGCAAGAATGGTCAAACACTTTGTTCAACTGCTATCATTCCGTTAAAAATCCAAGAAAAAGTAGTTCTAAGGATCAATAAATTTTTAAATATGAACGACATTGCATACGATATGACTATTGAAAAAATATGTTTCACATACCCTATGAGCTTTACAACAGAACATGAAGATGAAGCATTTTGCTCAAAGAATTCGCAAGCAATTATGATGACAGAATAAAACCTGCAGACGGAATACAAAGAATGATGAACTTTACAGCATAATTTAACTAACATTCACATGGGTAAAGAAGTAGGATCTGAAAGACATTTTTTGCTGTAATGTCTAGGGTCAACGTGTCTATGGCTTTTTTTGATGCACAAATTCTTGTTGTTGAGCACATTAACTAAAAGGCCATGCAAAGCCGTCAGTTTCTATAATAGACATTCCAAAATCTCCTAATTAGTGTTAACTAGAGGTGGGCACGGGCCCGGCCCAATGGGTTGCGGGTTGAACCCATACGGATTGACCCGACGGGTTAGAAGTTCGGTCTAACCCGTTAACGGGTTGAAAAATATTAAATATAAATTAAAAATAATATTATTATTAATTTTAAAATTAAAAATATATATATAATGTGGCCCATATGAATCCGTTGACTCGTACGGGTTGATGGGTTGATTTTTGCAGCTCAATCCGTTCATATATTTTTCACGGGGCGGCCCACGGGTTGACCCATTTGTATGGGTTGGACTAGCCCAGCGGGTTGGGTCGGCCCATGCCCACCCCTAGTGTTCACTTAAGTAAGAAAATATAATGAACCGAAGGCACTCTGTTCTAAACTACAAGTAAAGTATTTGATTCAACAATAAATCTTTTCAGGATATAAACGTTAAGGATCAAATACCTCTGTTGTGATCAAAAGACCAGTGGTATCAACAATCGTCCGGTTCGTAATAAAACGAACGTGGTTTGAATTTGTTTGAAGTGAGGGAAACGATTGAAAATGAAAGGAAAACTCAACACAGCAAATTTAGAATGGAAAACTCTTGGAAAAATGGAAAAAACCATTTGACTAAGAGCTTAGAAAGCCCTTAGCCAATTCCTTAATAGAACAGTTCATTTTACAAACAAGAAGACTTATGAAAATGACGAAGTAAATAAGAAAGCGCAGAGTGGGTAAACCAGCATAGTATTTGCTGATCTTGCGCGTCCAAAAGGTCGTTTTCCCATGCTGGAAACGTGGATGGGCCCGAAGTGCAGTCTGCATGACACGTGAGTTGTAATAGTCTAGATCGATCCATCGGATCGCTCCCCGAAGCAAAAGGGCAACATGTGATGCTACTCTTCGGTCTTGATTATTGAGTATGAGCTTTTAACCAAGTGGACCGTCGTGTCCAACTATCCTTGTTGGGTCAGATTTCTAGTAAAAGATGTGGGCCGACCTAACTATCCTTGTTAGGTTCGGCTTCCGTCACTTGGGCCAACCTATAATGGCTTGGGCCTTATCTAGTTCGGGATACCGGGTTCCGAAACTCTCATTAACCTCGTCGACGTATTCGTCAAGCATGGGATCCAAAAAAGTGTGGGCCTAAAGGACTCACAATTCCGATCGGGCCAAACTTTTATTGTGCGCAGCAACTTCCATCAACTCGATACACAAATTTAGATCATCTGTTGTTTTCGTTGAAGATCAGAAAGAAACAGAAACCATAAGAAAAAGCAAACATAAACCAAATACACCGGATGAGATCGCCCGCGACATATCGTGATTGTTTAATCGCTGGTTTTGGGAAAGTATAATAATATATGAAGACTAATGCAAGGAGCGTGGGAAAATTTTGAATTCTAAGAAAGTTACCGTTAGAAACAATTGAATTGAGAGATTTTCAATGTTATATCCGGCGAATACAAACCTTGGTTTGATGCTACTGGACAAGATCACTCCGATGGTTATGATCCTCATTACGCAGAACGTACCAAATTCGTGTCGGAAGAAACGACCAATTAATACTTCCGATAGGGTGGCCGTTGCTTTCCGATATGTTGCGGCTTCAGTTTGCTTATCACGCCAGGGAAACAAAAAGCATGGTTTCCCTTCTTACGAATGCTTCTATTAATACTAGTGCAAATCTCGCCGGAAGAACTTTTCTTCAGTCTCGGTATTCACAATCTACTATTAATATACTATTGAACCCCCAATATTTACTCCCAAGCATATTTCACCAAAGTTGATGTTGAACGAAAAACTAATGGTTAAAACATGACATGTAGCTGTTAAAATATATGATCTAAATAACGTACAATTCAAAATTATGAAGAATCATCGTAAATCCCTAGTACAAGAAGAACAAACCATAGATATCGAGATCAAGATGATGCTCCAAAAGCAGCAGCTCCCTTATCTTCTTTCACAAACTCCTCAATCAGTTGTCTGCCGTGGGGATATATCCCTGTTTCACACACATACACACACAATGTGTAACAACGGAATATGATGCAGTGCCAAACGGAAGTCGAAAGCATTTCATAAACATGGTAGACAGTGGAAGAGACAAGTAATACTACTGTTATGTAACTCACGTTGGAATCATAACGTTGAAGTGAACATACTGATCACCGAAAGAATAAGCATTCCGGGCTTTAATCCCTGCATCACCCCCACAAAAATATATCTAATCTGGTACTTGCATATCGAAATCTGCATCATCGATACTCAGATGGAATACAAACAGAAATGTGTTTAAATAACTGTACAGTAAAACTGACATTTTTTCCTTAAGACAACTTTTTGTCCAGGTTGAGTTACAGGGCGCACCTACAGGACATGCAAGGAATTGACAAGGTAAGAAAACGAAATTGACGACTAAACAACAACAAGACAATAACAAATCTTGAGAATAAATACCAGCAAAAAAGCACAATGATGGCGAATGAGTAGTCAAACAATCAGAAAAATACCAGTAAAAAAGCAATTACCCATGAATTCGGGTGCAAACATTCAACAGAAATAAAAAATAAATAAAACCTTCAATAGGTAAATGATTACCAGTTCCATGAATTTCTCGAGTAGCATTGAGATTAGTATTGAAAAATCCGATCCTCACACCATACTTTTCACCAAATTCTGCATAACAATGAAAATCATCATCATGCGGTTCATCGCCAACAAAACATTTCGGCACTTAGTCCCTAATTCCAAGTACCATTTTTTGGATTGAAATTACGAAGTCTCCATGGCTGATTGCACAATGCGGTAGTGATACTCCTGCATANGCATTCAAAGTGAAAGTATTAAGATGAATGAGAATCTGCTTATTTGCTGATGTAGAAATTTACGTAGCTATTTCATGACTACTTTTTTTAAAAAAAGTGGTGTCATTATGTTTCGTATGAACTGTTAAATCATCAGTGCATTCGGGGTGTCTCAAGGAGGAAACGGTGTTCCAACCATTCATTATATTCATAAGGAGGTTTGAAGGTGAGATGTGGTGAGGTGTGGTGAGATATGATGATCGTGAATTTTTAAGTATGTTTGGTAAAATTGCGATATTATGATCGTGATTTATGTAAAAATACTACTAATATACCATTATATATATAAAATAATAAATATAATTATATTATAATTAATAGAAGTATGAGTAAATGAGTCTTTTCCAAAATCACGATGAGGTCAAGCTGTGATGATATCATGATTTTTAACGATTATCACATCGCAATTAACCTTATGTTTTGTGCGCATTAAAAAAAATCACGATTTCAACATCTCACCGCACCTCACCGCTGTTTTAATTGGGGTACCAAACAAACCCAATAACTTGATGCAACATACCTCTATTTTTTCTGCAATAATTTTTCAGACTATCTTCGGAACAAGTACTACAATGCAATAATGAAGAGATGAATACATTGAGATTACCAAACGGTTAAAGCCAACAGAAAGTGGTCTTCTCAACTGGGCAGTTGAGAACACGGCAAGAAATATCGCTATGGTTTTTGCCCCTAAGGTTCTTGATAGGCGGTTACGATTGTCTTTGCCAACTTGCCTGATAGAAGAGTTGTACGTCGCTTTGTCTACAGTACAATTGCATGGTTTTCATCCTGTAGCGATGCCTTGCCAATCTTTAGATCGAGTTATTGAAAATTGTAGAAAACAAGAACAAAAATCCTAAATATCCGGTTAAATTAAAAATAAAATTTATATTTGTATCTAAAAATCCTTATTCCTCATTATTAATTAATAAAGTAACTAATGAAATGAAGGAACTAAAAAATTACTGCACTCTCCGTAATTATTCTTCAAGCCAATAATTGTCATCCATCCATACCCTCTTAATCATAATAAATATATACTAAGAAAATAATCCAACACACATAATGTAAATGCATATGGGAGACCTAGTGAAATTCACGATCATATCATTCGACATATTAAACATCGGGGTAAGACCGATAGATGTGAATGGCTGATGCGATTTTGAATGCATTCTCTTAGTTTTTTTCATGTAAACTTTTTTGTACGAAGGAATAACGATTGAGGGTTAAGTAGGAAACACAGAAAAACTTGAGGGAGCTCTAATGACTTACAAATATTACAGTGCCTTTGGTGCACCGGAATATGGGACGAGACTGTAGACCGAGCACCTATGCGCACGTAGCCTCATGGATGTTTCCAATATGGGAGTAAAATATATAGGTACCTTATTTTTAATGGAATGACTTATGTTTTAACATCCTGGTACCTGAGAATGTACACCACTACTTTTTCATCATTTTGGATGATTAAATGTAGCTTACTCGTGTTATACATCGTCTTCGTTGGAACCTCAGTGATTATGACTTGGGCGATGATCTAAGTGAATTTATCAATGGAGCATCATGGTTCAATGCATCCTTCAAGAAAGAAACAACTAAGGAAGTTAAATCGGTCGGTACCGTTATATCGATTTTTCATATATATCGGTGGTATACCGATGATATATCGGAATATTAGTGTACCGGTCATAACCGATTGTATACCACCGGTATAACTACCATGAAAACAACAAATCTCTGTAAGGCATGCCAAAACCTAGAAAAGCACACTAAGAATAGCACAAGAGAGGAAAATAACACTGACTTAAGTTGTATAAAATGACTACAATCTTGCATTCTTTTGTACCAAAAGAATCTTATTCTTATGGTAAGACAATGAATACAATAGAGTATAATTTCCCTTAAAAATAGGATGGATTCAATGAAATACCTTTAGGCTTTAACACATTATAACTTTTGAGATTTCTCATGAAGAGTTTCTAAGAAAGTATAACATGCATTAGGATCCTTGTCAGTTGTCAAATTTTCAACTCCACGCTCGACTCCAACCATACTAAATAGAGCAATCGTGATTCAAGAAGCAAGCTCAATGATCACAAAATCACCTAGCAACATAGCATGCCCAACACATAATAGTAACAAACTAAAACATCATGTCAAGCAAGCAGAAACTTTATAATGTGCATGTCACAATTGCACTTCATAAGGATGAACAAAAAAGTGAATTGTATAAAATTGTACAAGCTAATCAGGAAAGAAAATAAATGGATATTGATTATACAAACTTACATTTCCATGCATGTCAACGGCAGGTAATGCAGTTACAAAATGAAGAACTGCAGCATCCAGGAAAGACAGTTTTGGAGCATCCATAAATGCAAAATTTATTCCTTCTTTAACAATGTTCAAAATTTCATATTCTGAGCAGAAAACCGTATTGCAAGATCTACGTTCCACGGGTGACCTTTTTGATAGTGGTTCGACGAACCAGAGGAATTAATAGCACATGCTTTAGATAAAACTAGACAAAGGCAGATATTGTTAGAAATCGTAGCCACATTCTAACAAAAAAAATCTAAAATTTCGAGCATTCATCATGACACCCACAAACACTGCAAAATACCAACTGACCAATTGGGAGACTTGCTTCAATGATTCCCGAAGAAAAGATGATATATCTCCCTTTTTCTTGAATATGGTAAGCAAACTCCTAACAATTTCACCAACGCTTGATCCATATTTCTAAACGAGAAACAATATCTGCAGCAAATGTTACTGCAATTAGAATAGCATCTTGAGTTTCTGGCAACAGCAAAGTTTATGCATGCTGCACATATAAAAGCAGTGAAATATCCTTTATATGTTCTCAATTTGTGGCAATCCAAATAAAAATTACAACCAAAATGTCAAAAGATCGTGAAAACTGAAAATATCTCTAAGAAAAATCATAACTGAAATAAAAATATGAAAAATAAAATAAAATGTACAATTTTTAAAACCAACCTTTGGCCAAACGAATCATGATGGTATAAGAATTAATGTCTTCCAAAGGAAGCATGCGATTATTAGAAAAAAAGATTTTTATAAACGGGTTCAAGTTCTAACTACTCATAAATAGCTAATGGAAGCAATACACACAAAAACTTCACTGGATGTACCATTTCACATAGAAATTTTGGTTTCTTATCAAATAAGTCACTAATTGGATTATTTTTCAACAATTGAGGACATAGGAAACAAGCATTGGACCAGAATAATAATACAATTCAAAAAATATATATGAAACAAACCCCAAAAAATGCAGTTGTACTTGAAATAGTGGCTAGCAGTTCACACATATTCCAGTGTACTTCTCAGTAAAGGATTTATATGTTGAGAAGAAAATGAGTAGTAACCACAGTGAGCTATTCATCACCAACATAAAAGAATAAAATAAGGGACAGATAAGAGAATTCACTTGCTGAAATACATCAATCAATGAACTTTCCATAAATGTTTGCAAAGTATACATGTTCTCAACATGACCTTTGCGCGTGAATCTGAAAAGTTCATACAAATTTTTCAGATTCACAAGTAACGAGTATTCATAACCACCATTCTGCCAAAAAACATGTGAACTTTTGGGGGTGTATGCCTACAAAAGAATATAAGGTATACCTGAACATCTTTTATAGCAGATCTCAATATATGAATCAACTCATCCTCAAGCTCCTTGGTCTGATTTTCTACGAAGCTTGCAATTCTCCAACACTTTCAACAGCACAATATTTTATTGAATTCACACAAGCTCTTAAAAGAACCTTCTCTCCATGTTTAAATAACATATCGCGGATAAGTCTAAGATTAGAATTGAAATTCTGATAAAGTGAGAGGGAAACCAAATATATTTTGTAGTGTTTGCATGATGAGAAATACTCAAAAATTGATACCAGATAAATACATTTACATGTTCTTGACACTTAAGAGAATAAAGCTCAAGATTCATGTGAAGCATAATTTCAATCAATGGTGCTACTTTATCTTTATCAGAGATAATAAATTTTGTGTAAAAGCAGAGGAAACACATTCATCATCGCAGATCTAACTAATCTCATGCTTGTTGCTCTAAGTATATCCTAGAAAATTTAAGAGGACCAACTAATGAAAAGGTGCGATCCAATCTGATGGGGATGAGGTTGCAGCCTTGCAGGTTTTATGATGATTAAAAAATTTAAATAAAAATACTATAATGACATAAATGTCACCTTTTGACCCTTGGTTTGATGTAGGTTTCAATTATCAGTAGAAGGGACAATATTTTCACCAACTGTCGTTCTCACTCAAGCAAAGAAATGCCTATTAAAATTTGTAGCATACATATCATCAAGCTCAGCTGATGGGAATCTTCATGTATCGTCTTTTCAATACACTTCCAAGCCTGGGCATTGAAGAGATACAAAGGCCAAAGTGAAATTAAAGTAAGAAATAGATTGAAACATAGAAGAAAAATACCCTGGACGGGAACCTTAGACTTGGGCAAAAAACCTTTTGACTAGCTTTCGGCTTTAAGTTCTCTTATTCCTACATTTCATGCAAATAGAAATATAAGAAACTAGACATATTTAAAATTAATAAAAACGATCAGAATTACCATGATCTATTTGCATGCATGGCCTTCATGTAATCATAAATTTCATCCATGACATACTTTTACATATACCTCTGAAGGTTTAGAATCAGTGCCTGGAAACATATGCAAAATAGAATATTAATTATATTAAATAAAACATATATAGATGAAAAGAAGATAACAATTTCACCACCGCTTGATCCATATTTCTAAACGAGAAACCAATCTCTGCAAAATGCTACTGCAATTAGAGTAGCATCTTGAGTTTCAAGCAACATTAAAGTTTATGCATGCTGCACATACTAAAGCAGTGAAATACACTGAACTGGAACCATAGAATTGAGCAAAAAACCTTTTGACTAGCTTTTGGCTTTAAGTTCTCTTATTCCTACCTTCATTAAATAGAAATATAAGAAACTAGACGTATGAACTAATATCTTCAGCACCAACAAATATCTCAAGAAATGTTTATTGATGGCATTCTTGTAATCCCAAATATGCCATTTTTATATATACTCTGAAGGTTCAGAATCCGTGCCTGAAACAGATGCAAACCAGAATATTAATTCTATTAAATAAAACATATACAGACGAAAAGAAAATAAATAATGCAAACCTAGGGGGCAAGTTCTGTAATCATTAAATATTTGAGCAATCAAATGATACAAAGAACCTAAATATTCATCAAGAACAAGAGCAACATGTGATGTTTTTTGATTCCACATACCTTAATAAATGTAGCGTAGACTGCTATAAAAATTTCAAAATCATCAGCATGCTCTACCAACCATTTTGAAAATCTTAGTGAAAAGGCTAAGAGATGGAACATTATCATCCAACTCATATAGATTTTGCAATAGCAGAATAAATGCATTTTTAAATCGAGATTCTTAAGTTTTGTAACCAAGATTTTGCAAGGACAAAAGCTCTAACCTTTGGTCTTACTGGCCAGGAACAAAGGCATGCTTCCACAACCATGGCGACTGCATAGAATGTCGACAATTTCCTTCCCCTCAACCAAGTTCTTGACAAGATTACATGTAAATGGCTACAATGTAGCCATGGCTGTATAGATCATGCTCTTTACATCTAGAAAGAGAAAAATTGTTGCTACCAAACAAGAAACTTCAGGAAAAATAAACAAAGTTGATTCAGGAAACATACATTTAACATAATATACTTAAAAATGCGAAACACCAAGCAATGGGAGTAAAAAGCCAACTCGAAGGGTAAGACATACATCAAGTGAATGAAAAATGAATTTCATTTTTCAAGGGACATTCTAAGCCATGATTACATGGTACATATAGACAATGTGGCTGATGCATTCGGAACAGAGAGTCATGGCTCATTCAATAAATGCAGCCAATACTACGACCATGCTTTGGCAAGTATATGCATTAAAGTGAAGTCTAGAATTTGGAAATATTTCAGCCACTGCTAAGTTTGTCCCACTAAAATCTAGCCTTCACCACATTGCAAAAGAGAAAATCAAGGTGTTTACGGATAATTATCTAGAGAAAATGCATAGCTTGAGATGATAATTGAGCGAAGACAAGCGTTTCCAAGTTAGGAAATCAATGTTCTCTCTTGCACGGCCAAGCATTATAGAGATGAAAATAAGGAGACACCTCCGGAAATTTCCATCAGCGCAACTGCAACATCATCTGCATCAGTTCTGCAATATCATTTTCTTGAGGACAACATTCCGCTCCACATGTCTACAAGATCACAATATGATTAAAGTGACAAAACGCAAATTATGCTCTACATAGCAACTTAATGATAACATATATCAGCATAAAAGGCAGGATGAAAATTTCGTCCATCACAAACTTTCATAATGTTGACTATGTTAGGAATCTTCTGCAAAAAACAAAATGAATTGTTGGATATTCAAGATGGATCAAATCAACTATAATTGAATGGGAAAACAACATACTAACAAGAAAACTATGTAACCGATTCGAAGCACGAACGAAGACCACCAAATAAAAAAAGAAACTCTACATAACTTTTTACTCACGAAAAATGCATCTCCAGAATCTTGAAATATAGAAACTAAAAGAAGAAGAATGCCTAGGAACATCAGGTGTACACAAAAAGAACATGAAACTCCAGGTACCAAAATATCAAGAACGAGAGCAATCTATCAACTCAGGTCAGTTCAGAGTCACATAGGTCTGGTCTGAAATGAGCACTGCACAAAATTAGTAACTAAAAGGATCAAAATCAAACAAATATTTCCTTCTTATGTATATATATCTATACTTTGTCATTCAAGTTTATGAGGAACAATTTGGATTAGAACCAGAGGAGGAAATCCAATGTTTTTTACCTGGAGAGAACATTCAAAATTGTAAACTTCATGAGACATCTTGAAGAAAATATCAGCACCAAAACTTAGTTCCTTGTTGTAGCCATTTGCAGCTCTTTCACAAGCAACAAAATCACATAACTCATCTTCCCAAACAAGATTCCTGAACAATTAAACACTAAAAATGTCATCTTTTTCATAGAATGATCATAAAAACGTCTTGCATTTCCATTGGTTCTATCAAGCAAGTTTCCTGTAAAAAGATCAGATTATATGAGAAAAGAGGTGATTATGAAATGACTTCTGAGAACAAGATTATAAACAGAGCAAATGTGGTTACTTTGGGGGGGGATAATTTCTGGGAAGTATCCTCCAAATACAAACGTACACCTACTTGGAAGGAGATGAAGAATCAGAACATGCACAGTGGCTTCTGAGAGAATGCTGAAGCATACAGTTGACGTTTGGAAGCCGTCCTTCCATTGTTGATTGAGTAGAGAGAAACAAATTTCAATGACCGTTAATAGCAACCTATCAACCGGTTTTTCATATTTCCGCTGAGTTTAATTAAAATCATCCGAAGACTCATCCCTGACCAATACTCCAAATTTTCAAATTTCCGCTGAGGTTCTCACGCAATGCACAAATTAGAAATCATTCAGCAATCGCAACGAATATTTTATAAGAAACATGCTCCAAATCATAAAGAAAATGTAATTATATTGACCAACCGAACGGCGACTTTCCGATTCCTTCACCGTTCGTTCCTCCTCCATGATTACATAGGGATGAATGTCAGAGTACGCTTTAGAGTAGAGAAGAACTATCAGAAAGAGTGATCCCAACGCGAAAATTAGGGCTATAGAGGAAATCTTCTCGCACGAAAACTGCATCTCCTAGGATATGGAAATGGGAGAACTCGAAGTAGAAGTATGTAGGTTAGAAGAATGGCAACAGGAATATCAGATGTACATTGTACACAAAAAGAACGAACATGAAATTCCAGTTACCAAAATATCAAGACCGAGAGGAACCAATCAAGAACATCAGAAGTCATTTCTACGCACCGATGTTGATGTACCATCAGTCGCCATGTTTTTCTCATACTTCCGCCGACGTTCTTCAAAATCATCCGAAAACTCTTCCCTCTCTTACTCCAACTCATCTTCGAGTCGTGAAATTCTCATCCCTGGCCAATAACCTAGTCTTTTTTCTGAAGGAACGCACAAATTAGAACTCGACGTCAATCTCAGAAAATATTTCTAAGCAAAATGTTCTAAACATGAGGAAAATATAAGTATAATGACGATCGGAACAGCGATTTTTTGGTTCGGTTACCACTGGTTCCTCCTACATCAATACATATGGATAAACGTCGGAGTACTACTGGTTTCCCAATAGAAGACATCAATAGAAGAAGAAGAAGAAGAGAGCGAAAGGCGTTGGCCGTTAGTTTTTGTTTTAATGATGACATTGTCAAAATATAAATAGGCCCCACATATTTTGAAAACAAAGGAGCGTCAGACAGCAATTGCAACGGTTGGCAAATAGAAATTAAAAGGAAAATCAAGCCTTGAATACACAAAATTAGAAATTAGACGTTGAAGGGACGATTCTGCCTTCCCAAGCAAAAAATCCCGCTCCATAACTCTTTTTCTTTGTGAACGGATTCTCTCTTCACATTAACGAAGCCGAACAAAGGGAGAGAGCCGAATAGGAATTTCAGTAATGGCCGGAATGGTTATGGTGACGAGAGGCGATTTGTACGCCATGGAAGCATCATTGGAAAAAGAGGAGAAATCACGGCCACAACAGCAGCAAACTGAGAAAGTCCATGATTTCTACCTGACAAATGGACACGGAGAATGAAGATGTGTTCTCCGCTGTCCGTCAGATGGAAATCGGGTGACCTACAAACTTTCAGCATATAACCCGTCAGATTTCATGGATTTTTAGGTCTTCCCGTTGAATTTGAGATCGATATAACTTCAAGTACTAGGTATGTTAAAAGTAACATTGTCTCAATTTCATTTTTACAGCATATTTTCTATGAATTTGGGTTTTTCCAACTCTGTGTAAACTGCAATGTAAGTTTCAAAAAAGATAAAGCTTTTACACTTTTTCCCTTGTAGAGGAGATTCTTAATTTCTTTCTTCGTGAAGCCAAGAAACATGAAGAAAATCTGGTGTTTTTCTTTTACTGAAAGTATTACAGTAACTTGTCCATGCAAATACAGGTTTTTCTTTCTTCTTGTTTATTTGTTGATGTAGCAGCATTATGTTTCTTAACAACTGTTTCAGCATCAGTGCATTCGGGGTCAATGCAATGCTCCCACGACCATTCTGATACTTGATGCAACAGAGAGAACGGAACTGTTTTACCAGATGTGAAAGTAACAAAGTTAATTATGATTTATAATTGGCGAAATTTGCTCTGAAACGGAGTTTGAGCTCCAAGATATAAAATGCAAACGATGTGGATTGTACCAGAAGTCGATCACCGGATCGGATGGCAGATACTTGCGATTCAGAAATTGTGCATTGTACACAGAACACTGGTTTCTCAGATATAATTTTAACATTGCAGATGGAACCAGCAACTCCAGTTCACAGACGGTCTGATGCCTCAAGACAGTCTGATCAAAGCTTGGTTCCAGGAGCGGAGACTACACTGCACTACCGAAGAATAATACATTGAGATTGGGCAGTGGACAGTTTAGGTTCTAATAAGATGCGATTAAGCCATGTTAGGACCACTTCTCAGCTGGTCTTCTCAGCAAGGTTCTCAGCTGGGCAGTGGGCAGTGTAAGTTCCTTATTCCAAGAGATTTTTCTTGCAATGCAGAAAAAAGACATTCTATCAATGCAAATTCTTGTATTTCATCATTCCTCAGCACAAGTTATTTTTGTGAAGATACTTATTGGTTATCGTTTTTTTTGTGGAGTTCTCTGTGGTTGTGTACCTGAAAGTAAGAAAGGCATAATTCGAGTAAGCTGAAGCTGCCCTCCAAATGAATGCACTTACTTACCTGTTCAAGATTCATGTCGCAGCTGTAATCTCAAATTTGTTACCCAAGCTAAGAGGGGATGGAGTTGCAGGTTTTATGATGATTAAAAAACGTTACATAAAAAATACTATAATCACATCAATATCACCTTTCCAGCCTTGGTTGATGTAGCTTACTATAATAGAAGGAACAATTCTTTTACCAACTTCCTTTCTCAAGTTTATAGCATCCATAGGCAATAATCCCAAAGGCTTAAAACCTTTGGAGATTGTCAGGGTTCAACCTTGGTGGTCGTGAGAATAATCCTAACATCTAACCATTAAACTACCTCTTCAAAAAAAGTGATGGACAAAAAAATATGTTCCCTCAAATTCCCTTATGGGCTTGAACTAGATTTCGGCTAAGTTCCCTTATTACTAGCCCTTTCATCATACTTATGAAGTAACATCTAGGCACCAGAGAATATATGAAGAAATGTTTTTAAATAATAAAAACTATCATGGCTAGAAACCAACATAATCCCTAAAAATTGAACTGGCTTTTGTAAATTTTAGAAAACCACAAAAAAACAATATAATCCCTAAAAATGAATTATAAATTAGATCCAGTTCTTGAAAATTTTAAGAAATAAAAAAAACCAATATAATCCCTAAAAATCGATCTAGTTTTTCGTAAATGTACAAAATATAATCCCTTGAAAATAAATCATAAATTAGATCTAGTTTTCAAAAATTGAAAGAAATAAAAAAAACCAATATAATCTCTAAAAAACGATTTAGTTTTTGTAAATTGTAGAAACCATAAAAAACAAGATAATCCCTAAAGATGAATAATAAATTAGATCTAGTTTTTGAAAACTGTAGGAAATAAAAAAAACCAATATAATTCCAAAAAAATGATCTAGATTTTGTAAATTGTAGAAGATCAGAAAAACAAATATAATCCATAAAAAACGATCATAAATTAGATCTAATTTTTTTAAATTGTAGAAAACCATAAAAACCAATACAATCCCTAAAAATTAGATCAAGCTTTTGCAAAGGTAGGAAACTAGAAAACCAATATAATCTCTAAAAATCAATCATAAATTAGATCTAATTTTTGTAAATTGTAGAAAACCATAAAAACAAATACAATCCCTAAAAATTAGATCAAGCTTTTGCAAAGGTAGGAAACTAGAAAACCAATATAATCTCTAAAAATCAATCATAAATTAGATCTAATTTTTGTAAATTGTAGAAAACCATAAAAACAAATACAATCCCTAAAAATTAGATCAAGCTTTTGCAAAGGTAGGAAACTAGAAAACCAATATAATCTCTAAAAATCAATCATAAATTAGATCTAATTTTTGTAAATTGTAGAAAACCATAAAAACAAATACAATCCCTAAAAATTAGATCAAGCTTTTGCAAAGGTAGGAAACTAGAAAACCAATATAATCTCTAAAAATCAATCATAAATTAGATCTAATTTTTGTAAATTGTAGAAAACCATAAAAACAAATACAATCCCTAAAAATTAGATCAAGCTTTTGCAAAGGTAGGAAACTAGAAAACCAATATAATCTCTAAAAATCAATCATAAATTAGATCTAATTTTTGTAAATTGTAGAAAACCATAAAAACAAATACAATCCCTAAAAATTAGATCAAGCTTTTGCAAAGGTAGGAAACTAGAAAACCAATATAATCTCTAAAAATCAATCATAAATTAGATGTAGTTTTTGTAAATTGTAGAAAACCAAAAAAAGCAATACAATCCATAAAAACCAATCATAAAATAAAACTAATTTATTAATTTGTAGATAATCAAAAAAACTATATAATACCTAAAAATAAATCATAAATTAGATCTAGTTTTTGAAAATTTTAGGAAATCAGAAAAACCAATATAATCTCTAAAAAATCGATCATAAAATAGATATAGGTTTTGTAAATTGTAGAAAACCAGAAAAATCAATATAATCTCTAAAAAAATCGATCATAAATTAGATCTAGTTTTTCTAAATTGTAGAAAACCATAAAAACCAATAGAATCCCTAAAACCATATCATAAATAGATCAAATTTTTAAAAATTGTAAGAAATCAGAAAAACCAATATAATCCCTAAAAAATCGATGGTAAATTAGATCTAGTTTTTGTAAATTGTAGAAACCAAAATAACCAATACTATCCATAAAAAACCGTTCATAAAATGGAACTAGATTTTGTAAATTATATAAAACCAGAAAAAAAGAATATAATTCCTAAAAAATGTTACTAAATAGAGCAATCGTGATTCAGGAAGCAAGCACAATGATCACAGAATTACCTAGCAACGTAGCATGCCCAACATATAAAATAGTAACAAACTAAACATCCTGTCAAGCAAGCAGAAACTTTATAATGTGCATGTCACAATTGCAGTTTATAAGGATGAACAAAAAAGTGAATTGGGTATAAAAATTGCACAAGCTAATCAGGAAAGAAAATAAATGGAGATTGATTAAATGAAGTTAGTTTAATGAAAACTAAGGTTTCTTTGTTCACCTTAAAACATCAAAGGCCTCATCATTCGATAGGACCAAATCGGTTGCAAACCTCCGAATCTGCACCTCAAGAATTTGAAATTTCACGAAATGGCAGAAATTCCATAGAAGGAATGTATGGAAAACAATCTGTAAGAACATTGCATGCAGAAAAATAAAATTATTAACCTTCTATGTAAACTATTTTCATGGGAATCCATCTGCAAAAGATGTAGGCATTATTACCAAACCTCTGCTCTGTAACAGTTCGTTAGCAACTAATGAGTCAAAAGCAACTAATTTCCCTATTGTTTCTTCCAGTGGTCCTCTAAGCATTTGCTCCTTAGTAATATAATGCCCATGTCCCTGAAAGCTCAGAAAGAGTGAATTTTGTGGATAAATGGCAATGTGGATAAAGATGATGCTTATACCTCTAGGAAATGGATTCACCACCTAATCTTTTTTGGCTGAGATCCTGTAAGGTATTATGCCAAAGACCATATCTGTTAAGCAAATATAAATAGACACGACATAAATGTCAGAATACAACATTACACTTATATGCTTTTTAACTTACAGAAAGAATGACGAAAAATATAGTAAAAGGCAACTAGTATCAACCTCAATACCTTCATTTGATATTGTAAATACTTCACGTAGTCAATGAAAAGATCTATAAAAGCTTCTCGACCAACCTGCAACAATCAAATCTTTACTGAAAATTGAGGGGAATTTAATTCTCTATGTTCTCAATAAGGGAAAAGTAATGTATTGGACTAATTCATTGGTGTAATGTAGTCATTGACTACGTGAAGTATTCAATCTGAGAGCCTAAAAGAAATCAAGAACCAGAAATTAAGTGTTAAGGCACTGAAGAGAGAAATAACCCTGTAACGAACGAAGCATAAAAGGGATTGTGGCTCTTTAGGGAATGTACATACACGGGCAGCAGCATATGCCTTCTCCCTTGATCTTTTCCTTGTAGAATCAGAAGGACAATTTGATTGACCGTAACCTAATCCTACTTGGAAAGCATAACTTCAATATGAACTCCACTCCTGCTTCTATGAATATTTGTATAAGGTATAACAGAGCTTAAATTTAAACAAAAACATTGGACCAAACCTGACCTGAAAATCCATTTGATGTTCAAGGCTAGCAAAATCCTCTGCATATTTTCACCGTGGTTCTTTAAAATCATCCGAAGACTCTTCCATCTCTTCGTCCAACTCATCCTTGTGTCCTTCAGAATGAGTGAAATCTTCATCCCTGACTGATATTCTAGTCCTTTCTAAAGAAATGCAGAAATTAGAAATCATTAGCAATCGCAACAAAGATTTCTAGGCAACATGCTTCAAATCATAAAGCAAATGTAATTATATTGACCAATCGAACGGCGATTTCCAGTTACGTCACCGTTGGTTCCTCCTCCATGTCCATGATTACGTAGGGATGAACGCCGGAGTATGCTTTAGATTAGAGAAGAACTACCAGAAAGAGTCATCCCAAAGCGAAAATTAGGGCGATGGAAGAAATCTTCTCGCACGAAAATTGAATATACCAGGATCGGAAAACTCGAAGGAGAAGTATGTAGGTTAGAAAAACAGCAACAGGAACATCAGATGTACATTGTACACAAAAATATGAAATTCCAGTTTCCAAAATATCAAGAAGGAGAGGAACCAATCATATTCAGTCGCCCTGTTTTTCTTATATTTATGTTTTCTTCAAAATCATCCGAAGACTCTTCCATCTCTTCGTCCAACTCATCTTCTAGTCCGTCGAGACGAGTGAAATCCTCATCCCTGGCTGATATCCTAATTTTCTAAAAAAATACACAAGTTAGAAATCGTCAGCAATCTCAGAAAAGATTTCTAAGCAAAATGATGAACGGAACATCGATTTTCCGGTTCGGTACCGCTGATTCCTCCTACATGAATACGTAGGGATAAACGCCGGAGTACCGCTGATTTACCCAAATCGAAACCAGTAGAAGAAGAAGATGAAGAGCGGAAGGCGTTGCCCGTTAGTTTTTGATTTCATGAATCCTAAATTTTGCTATTTTGTAAAAGTATAAATAGAGGCCCCACATATTTTGAAAACAAAGGATTTAAACGTCAGCAATTGAACGTTAGAGTTTGAAGTGGCAAAATAGAAATTAAAAGAAAATTCAAACCTTAATACAAAAGTGACCTAATCAGAATTTCAAATCTTGTGGCCGTTGCGAGTTTGACGGAGAAGGCAGGAATAATAAAAACAACCTGCAAGCCCCATCCCCATTAATTCCGATTCTGCCTTCCCAAGCAAAAAATCCCGCTCCATATCTCTGTCTTTGTGATCAGATTCTCTCTTCACATTAACGAAGCCGAACAAGGAGAGAGCCGAATTGGAATTTCAGTAATGGCCGGAATAGTTATGATGACGAGAGGCGATTTTTGTGGCGGCAGGGAACCGAATTATGCCATGGAAGCATCTATAGAAAAAGAGGAGAAATCACAGCAACTCTCTCTGCTTGACTTCATTTTGTCTACCCTGAGAAAGTCCATGATTTCTACCTGTCAAATGGAGACGGAGGATGAAGATGTGTTCTCCGCCGTCTGTCAGATGGAAATCGGGTGGCCTACAAACTTTCAGCATA
>RWGZ01000246.1:0-11558 GCA_009725065.1 Utricularia reniformis
ACATTCATTTTACAAGTTTACTGTTAAGTTAGAGTGAACACTGACTAATAATTTTAAAAATAACTCGGTACAGGCATAATTTCATTCATAAAAATAATTAACATTTGAAATGATATTTTAATTGTCCATCAAATTTACATCAAAATTAAATTTAATAATTCCATTCAATAAAATTCAAATTGAGTGAGTCAAATTTGATATATAATTAGTTTTAATATAAAACTACTTAAATATTCTCAATCTCAAAAGTATCATATTAATTATAATTAAATTAATTTTTTTAATTATAAACAATCTTTAGAGTTTCTGACATACTATCCCGTCTATGAGAAAATGAAGGGAGGAGTATATGTTTTGGCTGATATTTAAATAAAATATTAGCCGGTACGAGTTTTCAAATGTCGTATCTAATTTGCTTAATTTGGAAAAACATATTAATTTTTTAGAATTTTTCATTCTTATTTTTTTTAAGAAGAATAATATAAACTGGGGATTTTGTATTTCTCTAAATGAATAACTTAATTAATTTATTATTCATGGAAAAATTTGATTTATCCGATACATATATGGCTATGTTTTTAAACCGGTCATTTTTATCGAACCGGAAAATATCTGGTTCATTAAGAATCGGTTCAAACCGCGGTTCGAACCGGTTTGAACCGCAAAAACTTTGAAAAGATTTAATTATATCATAATTTTCATAAGATTAATAAATTATTGTGTTACTTTATAATGTAAATATAAGATATAATTTTATCAATATATGAAAAATGAAACAAATTTATACGAATTTTGTAAGAAATAATTTATATTATTTTATATATTACGAATATACGTAAATAATTAAAATTGAAATAGAGAAAAAATATTTAAAAATATATAATAAAATAATATTTAAATATCGTATCAGTTCAAAAATAAAAAATGCAAAACTAAANTACGTAAATAATTAAAATTGAAATAAAGAAAAATATTGAACAAATATAATAAAATAATATTTAAATATCGTATTAGTTCAAAAATAAAAAATGCAAAACTAGAGCAATTCAATTCGAATCGGACCGTGAAATACGCGGTTCACGGTCGAACCGGTTCAACCGGGCGGTTCAGCCGCGGTTTGAAAACATAGTTTTCATCCCAAATCAAATTTCGAAAAATATTGGTATTTTGTTTATATTACCCAATACCAAATTTTATGGCCATGATTCTGGTTTTTTGGGTCTATCACTAAAATATACTAAAACATTATTATTTAAAAAATGTTAATATATAAAAAAATCAAATAGGGTAATGGGTGTATGATGGTTTATAAGATGAGAATGTTGATTATAGAAATTATTTGTTCAAGTTTTTTACGATATGGTAGAAATTAATGATTCAATTGGTCGGAAGAGTGTCAGTATATCTCAATATATAAGAGAAGATAATTAAATTGAAAAGAGTAGGTCAAACTAATTACTTATAATATCAAATCTCTTATAAATTAGAAGAACTTTATTTCCACAACCAATGTGAAACAATATTTCAACATTTCCCATCAAGTCGAATTGGCCTTAATCCGGTTAAAACTTGCTTTAATATGTCCGGAAGTGCTCGAATTATAGTCGATCTATTTTTTGTCACCTAAGTTCGCTACAATTTTCTACCGGAGTTTTTTTATCTAAACCGATACGGACCAGCCCGAAGTCTACCATACAGCTCTGATACAATGTAGAAATTCATGATTTAATGGGCTGAAGAGTATCTGTGTGACATATTTCATAAGAGAGGTTAATCACATTGAAAAAGATAGATCAAACTAATTACTTATAATATAACTTCTCTTATAAACTTGAAGATTTCTATTTCTACAACTTATGTAAGACAATATTTCAACATTGGTCTATTCTCCTTATACGTTATATCTGTATACACTCCCTACATGATATTGATTTGACTATATGAATTTAACAAATAGCATCGAATTAAATTAGAGTTTCAAGGTTGGAATATTTAATGCTTGATGGAGCTCAATTTTTTTGGATTGATAGAAACATGAATTAAGAAAAAACTATAAGGAATATTTCAAATTGGGGTAGTTTTCATATTTATCTTAATTTAATATTTTACAATAAAATTCACTTATTTTATGGTCTCCATTAAAAGTACAGACTATAATTTCAAAAAAGTACAAATCAATATAATTTGATGAATAAATAAATAGGTGGAATTCTGTGGTGTATATAATTATAGATAATAACGAGGTCTATTTCAAATCGATATGAATGGGCAATGATAATCTGTTACCGGAAGTTCCTCTTCCACAACGGGGCGGCGGCGGCGGCGAAGAAGAAGAGGAGACGCGGTATGAATGGGATTTTAATCTTACCGCAGTGGTTCAATCGACGGCAAGCGGAGGAGCAGCTACTGATGCAATTGGTGTTGTGGAGTTTGATCAAGAGGATAATCTTTTAGCTACAGGAGGAATAGCTCGGAAAATTAGAATTTACACCGTCAGTAAAATTGTGAAGTTAGCGTCGGAGTCGTGGAGCGACGATGCGGCGGTATTGGAGCATGGGGCGGCGTGTGAGTACTACATGTGTACGCCGGCGAAGCTAAGTAGCCTGAGATGGAAGCCGGGGACTGGGTCAAGGGTCATCGGAGCTGGTGATTATGACGGTGTTGTGACGGAGTATGACCTTGAGAAACATGTGTCTACTTTTGAGCGTGATGAACATGGCGGGCGGCGCGTGCTCAGCATCGATTATGGTTCCGATGCGGTCGGAGCTTCGGGGTCGGATGATGGCACCATGCAGATATGGGATTCGCGGTGTGATTCTGGGACGACTGTGGCGTCCGTCCGTCCGGATCCTTTTTTTGGTAACTCTGTTTGCTCAGTTGAGTTTAACCCATTTGAGGAACATCTTGTGGCTGTCGGTTGTGCCGACATGAAAATCTACGGTTACGATTTGCGGATAATGGCGGAGCCGGTTTTTGTTCTCACCGGACACGAAAAAGCAGTAACGTATGCTAAATTTCTTGATTCTAAAACAATAATTTCATCGGCGACGGATGGGTGCCTGAAAATGTGGCGGCCGGAGGATCAACGCCGGCTGGTTAGAACGTATAAAGGCCATTCAAACAGCCGGAGATTCGTTGGATTATCTATATGGAGAAACGGCGGTTTACTGTGTTGTGGTTCAGAGAATAACCACGTCTTCGTCTACGATAATAAATGGAGCAACCCTATTTGGGTCTACGGCTTTGGATCAGCCACGTCACCCAGATCCACCGTCAGCTTCATAGGCGGCGTTTGCTGGCGGCAGAGCAGCCAGGGACGGTGCACGATGGTCGCCGGTAGTTCTGACGGCGTGTTGCAGGTTTACCAAGGCGTAAAAAGACCGTAATTTGTTTAGCTCTTATTTTACAATACTATCATTTCAAATTTTATAATTTTTTTAAAAATAAATATTTATTTCAACATAATAAATAATATCATAATCATTTAATTAATAATTAGTGTAGTGACTTAGATTTGACAAATATAAATAGAACTTATGGTTATTATTGACTTGGAAATACGTGTTGGGGATTCAATACGTGTGCGAACAAGCTCAATAGATTAAGTAGAATCCGAGAATTAAAGCAAATAGAAAACAACGATACAAGAAATTAACGTGGAAACCCGGAAAGGGAAAAACCACGTGACCGGTGGAAACGGCCAAATTCACTATCACTTGAGAAGATTACAACACACACACGAAGAGGAAAACTCGGAATACAAGAGTATTGAAGTACATAACAATGAACCCTAAGACCTCTTTATATAGATGAGGTGGTTGAAATATTAAGGTAACAAACAAATATTCCTAATATTTGATCATATCTCCATATATGATTATCCATAATTAAATCATATATATGCGTTTATATATATATATATATTTGATATGATATTATTTCCTTCAATATCTCATTCCATAACTGCCAATATCTTTGATCAGTGGGCTCCATCATATCTCAGTTCGATCCTCGACCAATTGCCTCCATCTCTTATCTTCGGATCACATGCTTCGGTCCTCTATCGATTGCTTCAGTCCCTTTGTCACATTCGGTATTGCCTACTTCGGTCCTAAACCGATCGGTACCAATACCGACCATCCCGTCTTCCATGTGTGCCCCGATCGACCACATTGTCGATCATCATCGAAGTGTGACCGATCGATACCAATACCGATCTCCACACTTAACAATACGAACGATATCAAATAAAATTAGAAATCGAGAATCAAAATTATAAGAATACGAAATAAAGTAACACAATTTTGAAAATACTTTTGGGTAAAATCCACCCGATCAATGAAAAACTCATAAATCACTACAAATCTACAACTCTTGTGAAGTGGTAAAACCAGTATTAAATATCAAGTATGTTCACATATCTTATTCAGTATATTATGATAATTATCGATCGATATCAAATTACTTAAATACTTAAGTGTTATGTTCCATTGGTAGCCTAATTTATGGACGTGACATAGAATATGAACACATACCAACATGTATTGAAAAATGAGACTACAAGGATAGAAGGTCTAATTCTAATTATAGAAGAAATAAATTTAAAACAATAATTTCATATTGAATATTTAAAAAAAAAATTGAAAATAAATTATTATTATTTGATATATTAATATGTATAAAATTTAAATCAATAAGTCGATCACGTGCGGGGCACATTTCATAAAGAGTCAGCGGGACGTGGCGACATGTCAGCCCCGTCCTAACTAACGCGGTTGGGTATAAATCAATGGTGGTCCAGTGGAAGTGGATCATTGAACGGGTTGTGGTTGGTTAGCGTAAAATTAACGCGGTTGGGTATAAATTTAATACGAAACCATTTAATTTTAATATTATGATTATTATTTTAATATTTACCTATTTATGTTTTGATCCAAATCTATAAAATTCAACATTATTCATAAAAAATGACATTTCAAGGGATATTAATCCATGTTTTCATACCAGTATTTTTTTCAGTACCGAATATTATGATATATTTTTAGGTTTTTCGATTTCGATCCTACAAATATAATTAAATATTTATTTAAAAAAAATAAAATTTGATCACCGTGGAAGATTACTTTTAAATTTATGTATTAAAATTATTTTGGTTACCAATGATTGAACATGATCTGTTATACTTCAATTCATTAATAATCAACTAAATTGTTTAGATTAATTTTATAATAAGATAATTTGTATAATAACATATATTACAATAATTATTATATTTATATTAGATTCAAACGAAACGAATCGAACTAATTTAAATAATAATTTAATATTCGGGTTACACTATAAATATATAATGTTCAATTCGAGTTCAAAAACTAAAACATTCAAAATTATGGACGGTAAGCTAAATAATAATTTAACACCAATATGAAATCATTGAGGTTGTTTGGATTGACGATAGAAAGTGCAGTAAGATGCATGAAAATTATCAAATTGTGATTTTTTTAATGCACATAAAAAACAAGAAAATTTACATTGCATCAATCGCTAAAAAATCAAGATTGCATCATAGCTGTTAAAACTATGACTTCATCGTGATTTAAAAAAAACTAATTATATTTAATTCTATTAATTATAATATAATTATATTTATTAATATTTTAGATATAAAATATATTAATATTTTTATATAAATTATATTAATATTTTTATATAAATTACGATCATAATAACACAATTTTACCAAATATATTTAAAAATTCACAATCATCACATCTCAAGACACCCGGTAAACTCATGGTCATTAATAAACTAGTTATAAATAAAAGTAAATGAAAAAATGTGAGATCCAATAAACCTATAAATACTTCAATTCCAACTGAAACCAGATGTAAAATTATTTGTATGTACAACAATACAAATCACCACACAACCTTCTACATGACGAACACTCATATCCGTTAAATTCAATTTGAATCGTAAACCCGAAGCATTTTCGAACATTACCTTGAAACTTGCTGTATAAATATCAAACCGGAGTTAAACCTGCAAAACTGTAACCAAATATCCGAAGACTTTCACCCGAATCCGAATTCGGAGTTCATAATCCACTCGGGTGATGATACGTTAATGGAAAAGGAGACAATCTGAATTTCAACGGATCTTTAAGAAGTTGTTGAGATACACGATTAACTAATATCGATTCTCGATCATGAACTTCCCGAGGACCCCGAAAACCGAAATGTACACCTCGTAGAATCTCGGGATCCCAATACGAAGGACTAGAAAACCGATTCGAAGATGCAATACCGTCAAGATTACGAAAAGGGTTCGTACCGATGCAACCGGTAGGTGGAGTAGACGAACCGGATGTGGTTCGAGGGCTAGATATCGGTGAAGGAGACATTCCGCCATTTGGTTGAAGAAGAGGACTCCCTAATGGAGAAACTGGACATGATATGTTTCTCAGTATATAAGATTCACTGAAATTTAAGACAAGAATATCTATTAGCTGTAAGAAGAAAGTGCTGTAAGAACCAAGTTTACGAGGTTTCGGTAAAGAGAGACTTACGATGAATGGAAGCTTGAGTTTGCGAGTCTCGACGACTGGACGGAAAGTTTCTCGGATTTTACAGCATTTGTGAAAATGGGAGGATCCGATGATACGGAGCTCGATATTTGTTTCTCCGAAGGAGAAGTTTTGACGAAAGGATGATCTAAGAGCTGAGAAGCTGTAGGCCGATGGATCGGATTTCTTTGTAAACATAGCTTAACAAAATCTTTGCCTTCATCGGATAAAGAATCCGGGATTGTGGGAAGTTCTTTACTGTTTCCGATCTTGAACATAGCTGCGATCTACGACACGACAAAGTAAGTAATACGAAATATGTTAATGGCGAATAGAAAGTTACAAACCCCTTCATATTGGCTCCAAGGTGGTTTCGAAGTAGCCATTTCTAAAACGGTACATCCGAGACTCCATATATCGACAGCTAAACTACATCCATTTGAGTTCCGAATAACCTTCATAAGCCGAAATAATGAACTTAAGAATTGAGCTAGATGTGTCGCATTTTAGATTCCGAAAAAACGAACTAACCTCAGGTGCCATCCAGTATGGACTTCCTTTGAATGATAACGGACAATATTCTCCGGCTATCTATACATCAAAGAGCATCGCGTAAAGATACATAAACTCGAAAAGGAAGTCATACCAGTCTCGACTGGTACGAACGATTTTTTCAATATATCATTGGTATACCGGTGATATATCGAAATATCAGTGTACTGGTCATGACTGATAATTACCGGTATGACTTCCTAAGAAACCTTATACACGGCCTTCTTCAAAACCATTGACAAAATAACCGAATAAGTTTCGAAAACTCACATGTTTTGCCATTCCAAAATCAGCCAACTTAACACGACCATTCGGGTCGACAAGTATATTAGCTCCTTTAATATCCCTACATACCGGTAAAGCTCTAAGCGTTTAACGAATCATACGAATAAAGAAAAAACTCACAGAGTGATCCAAAGGCAGAAAGTACCTATGGACAGTATTTGTAGCATGCAAATACGAAAGCCCCGATAAAATTTGTTGAGTGTAACTACGTATAGCTGATTCTCCTAGCCTTCCATATTCTTGTAGGATCTTATGAATAGAACCACCCGATAAATATTCCAAATAAATATATAATTTATCACCAGCCTGAACAATAACATCATAATGTAAGAAATAATACAAACATGTAATAAAAAAAATGATATATTACTCACCATTTCAGATCCATAATATTGTACAATATTAGGATGCCTAAAGCGACTCAGAACTGCAATCTCCTACGAGTATAATGAAGGAGAGTAAGAATTTTCTCATATAAGAAAATTCAAAGAGATAATATGCTAAGAATCTAAGACAATGCTAAGAAACTAAGACAATACATTCCCTTATATATGACTTACTTGTCCTAACTGTTTTGCACTCTCCATTGATTTTGCGTCATCAGCAAACAAAGTAACTTCCTTCATCGCACACATTTCTCCGGTTTCGCTATTACAAAGAACATAAAGTGATCATGTTTCCTTATACGAAAGAATACGAGCTGATCAATGATCATGTTTCTTTACCTGTTAAAACCAACATAGACATGGCCAAATGTTCCACGACCGAGCAATTTACCCTTTTTCCAACGTGAAGCAGGGCTTGAAAGGCTTTCGGGTCTCCCGGGACTACGTGGTACAGACGGTGAGGTCACAGTTGAGTTTTGATGAGAAAAAGTAGGGGAGCTCGATATTGCTATTGGAGGAAGAGGAAGACGATGGCTCTGTTGCTTTGCATCATCGAGCATTCCGGATCGAGGATGAATTGGAGTCACAGCACCGCTATGAATCCTTGAACTAGGACCAGGACTTGTCATTTTAGGACTAGGAATCGGAGAATATTCAGGGCTTCCTCTACTCGGCTGCCAAAATAATTGTCCACAAAATTCTCCTCCCATTGAGTTATGACCAGAAGTTTGGCCTGATCCAGGACTTGAGCATTGACCAGAACCAAGGAAAGTGATAGCATTACTCGAACCATGCTCGTGACTTGAGCCTCTTAAAGGGCTTCTAGAAGGACTAGACATTGAGATATCGGGAGCAATAAAATCGGCACCACGTTGAGGAACCTGTACTTTAGGCACTTGAGCATTCAGAAGCCTTCTTCTAGATGGAGGTGGTGATGAATTTTTAATGGAAGACAGCTTCGATACAATTCTAGACTCCGTTGAGATTCCCGATGACTGATCTGCATTTAAAATGCTTCAAGTGGAGAAGAAGCTAATGTTAGTCACCTTATAGAAAAAGAAGAAATTAACAAAAGAAGCATTAGAAAACTTACTTTAACGAGCTACTAGTTACGATTCTATCATCTTCCATCGTTAAAGGACTACGCTTTCTCAAATTACCAGGATCATCAATCTCCATTGAAGATTCACTTGAGATTGAAGCAACAGCTGGTTCACATTCCAAATCACTAGGTTCAAGTATTTGACGAATACACGCAGGTCTAGGAAGAGGTAAAAACAATGAAGTTTTCGAGGCTTTTTCTACTTTTGGTTTCGGAGATTCACTTAAACTAGAGCTTGTACGGGATACATTCCCGGGAATATGTCCATTTAGCGGAAGCTTTTGAGATTGGGGTATTTCAGAAAGGCTTTGACATCGTGGTACATGCTTCGAAGGTGATGGAGATCGAGATTGAGCCCGTGACTGAGACTGAGACCCTAACTCCAAAACAATGTCACTAGAACGTCTCCTCGAACCTCCTGATCTAGTCGAAGATTTACCATCAAGGCTTTTAAACTTGTGCAATGCATCAATAAAATTTTCTTTTGCAGCCTTCTTTTTTGCTTCTTTAGACGATAACTTCCCCCACCATGAAGGCATATTTACTGAAAGTTAAGAACAATCAGAGCATGAACTCCTAAACTCTACAAGAATAAAGAACTTCTCAAGGCAAGAAAAACCCAATTGATTATGCTTTTCAATTCATTTTATCCCTCAACAAAATCTCTGATAAATCGCAAATATGAAGCAATTTAACCCCAAAATCTCTACTTTATCGAATCCTCCTCATCACTTGCAACATATAAAAAAAATCAGAATAAGTTGACAAAATCCACTCGAAATCCCCAATATACCCAAGCAAAGACTAAAAATCAAACACTTTCCACTCCACAACACTAAAAATAAGCACGCCCAACGGCTGTTTTATCTATTCGTACATTACCCGAATCATAAAATCAAGACCTGTCGCAACAGATCTAAACCCATTTAAGCAATAAAATTAACTTCACGTAAAGTAAACGAAACGAACTCCACAAAACTTGTGCGTACCTCAAACTCCTCAACTTCTCACATCCCAAGAAGAAAAAGAAACGGTCTCCCAACAGAAATCCGAGCTCTATCTCAGCAATAATGCCTGAAAAGGACGCCGCAATGATTCGACCAAGTGCTTGACTGCTTGTGCGTGTGAAATCAGAGATCGCGTCTAAACTCTACAAAGAGAGAGAAGAGCGAGAGCAAAAAAAGCAGCAGTGCAATGTGCATAGATATGGGGAGTTGTCCGACTCCGAGTGGAGAATTTATTACCAGCACCATTATTGTAATTTCAACCGTTATTTTATTTATTTTATATTTTCACTTCGAAAACCAAAAATTCATTAACGAGAGGTTTATTATATTTATATATATATGATAAAATTCCTCAATTCTTAAAATAGTGCAAAGACTATTCCCTAAAGAAGATAATTTATGTATTTAGTATTTGAGTTTCGAACCATTCAAGAATTAACCTCGAGTGAATAGTAGTGGTTTTTGGTTTTTTTGTGTACAAATTTTTGATAATTTATATGTTATTTTTAAATTTTTCAAAGTTTAGAGACATTATAGTTTTTTAAGTTTAAGAGATTAATAAATATTATGATCAAATATAAATGATTTTGAAACTTCGGGGGTCAACCACACAATACTTAAATTTCGAAGATATATTGTTTATAACTTTAAAAAGTTGGGGGTAAATAACATATATTATATATACTTCAAAAGTTTTACATACAATTTATGAACATTGAGGGTACAACATTTACACTATACAAACGGTTAACGTTTTTGAATGACCTTAGTGTCATATTCTTCTTAGTAATACTAGTTATATATTGGCTCTCGTTGAATAGTTATCGAAATGTTATTTAATAATATTTTTTAAAAAACTAGAAAATTATAAATAAAAGTCAATAATTTATAGCTTAAAAAAATAGGTTCGATCTAAATCCATCCCCATCCATCAAAAAGCTATGAAAGTGGAATAAGTCAACTTAGTGGGCAATTCCGTAATTAATGCAGAAGGCTTTGTAATTTGTTGGATACCCAAGGATATATTTATAATATTTGTATCTTCAGGGATCAAATCCTTAATTTTAAAAGTACTGGGGTGTTTAAGTAAATACACTGAAATAAGGTCAGATAAAATGAACTGAACAATGCGCCTTATATACCCTTACTTGTAAGTCCAATGTAGTTAAATACATAGTGGCCTAGTGTTCTATCCATGTCGTTCGAAGTTCGAACCCGTAAAAACAACAAAGAAAGCGAAAAAAGTGCGTAAATACGAGTGTGGTAAAAAAGAGATCAATAAGTATTTGATTTACCATTAAGTTACGCTTGATTGTAGCATTGAGAAGAAGTTCCATCCATTCTTCTGAGATTTGTCTTTGATCCACCATTCACATTCAAGATCGGAATTTTCGGCTTCTTCTTCGTTCGTATTATTGAAGTGGAACTCTTTGCTTGAACCGAATGATATAGTACGATAATTTCGATGATACTCATCGTCTCCTTCTTCTTCGGGATTCAATCTATGTACATTCAAACTTTCTCCACAAAAATGCTGTGACAAAGTACCCGTATTCATCGTCTTGTATGAGTCTTCCTCGGGTGCTTTTACTTCGCCAATAAGTTCAAAGGAGACTCTATGATCAACTACAGTTTCAGTGAAGGGTTCTCGGCTATTCGGT
>RWGZ01000247.1:0-11527 GCA_009725065.1 Utricularia reniformis
GTTTATTTCAGCTAATTGGTGTGATGAAAGCCGAATATCGTATTGCTTTGAGGTCTTCTCTTAGAAATGATTTTGCAGAAGGTGTTCGAGCCGTTTTGGTCGATAAAGATCAGGTATGAACTCCTCGTTTATTGTCGGGATGTTGTGTTTATACTTGTTTTTGTTAAATTTCTAGAATCGGGTCAATTTACGTTGGGAATGTGCTCGGATATAACGTATAAGAGGGAAGAGACCACAGCGTAAAAGATTTGAACAAGTCATTTACTATGGTCAACATTCCCTCTTATAAACCACTCCACATCACTTTCAATTTCCGATGTGGGACAAATTTCATTATTTCAACAGTTTTATTGAATCTTTTCATGTTCGGGTAAATTTAACAATTGCAGAACCCGAAATGGAGTCCATCGAGCTTCGAAGAAGTGAGCAGTGCTGAAGTTGAAGGTTTGTTTGAACCTTTGAGCCCCGAGGTAGAAGAACTCAGTATTTGATCGTTGTTTTTATTTGCTCTAAACTTTGAACTAAGTAAGATATTTGAATAATGTTTTATACAAGAAAAAAATGATCAACAGCTGTCTGAGATCATCACCGGAAAAGGCATTTCTTAGCTGATGGATCTTCAAAGGTTATCCATTTAGTAAATACCGAATCGAAAACCAATCAAGCCTAAATTTTGGCCATCGAATTTTATCCATTGGGTAAATATCGAAATTTTAAGATTCGGTTTTGGTATTTATTTAAATATCGGTTAAACAAATAAACATTAAGTACACTTAATCATGTAATTAAATGCAATAATATTGTTAATTTAATTAAATAAAATATTAAATTCACTATTCTCGAATATAATGTTTCTATCAAAACAACTAAAATCATAAAAAACTAAAAATTGAATACCGAATTTATTATCAAAATTTGGTATAGATTCTTTGATAAGAATCGAATAATGAACATCCTAGTTATCGTCGCCAAACATAACTCTTCATAGTTATATTTCTTTCCATTAGATTAATATTTACTGAATTTTGAGTATTAATTTTACGAAAAACAAATTTAATTGACTAAAAATATCTTGATAAAATTCTAAAACTAATTTATTAAAATCATCAAATTTTTATGATTTTTTATCATTTCTCCTGTAATATTATTTTTTTAGGGGACAAAATGAAAAAAAATCAAATGAGGCTCGGTAGGATGAAGAGAGGGAAAAAAATCACTATAACAATGTCACTACATCATACATTGTCTCGTAGCACTATTTTTTGAAATATATATTTATTAACACTGACCATAAACAAATTACACTTATAATAGTATTTTACTGAAGGGGCTGACACTTATAAAAAATTACACTTATAACAGTACATCATACATAGTACTTTACTTATAACACTGATATTTATAAAAATGTTATTTATTAGTTGTCATGTTCTTCATAAAAACACTATCACTGATGATAATAATATTCCTTATAAATATATCTATCATTGATGATATCTTTATTATAAATATATCCTTATAAATATATCACGGATGATAATAATATCACTTCATAAAAATTACACTTATAAATGTTATTTATTATTTATAATCTGTAACCTTCCTCATTTCATCTTTAATTAGCGGAGAAAAATCATTATAAAAAGAGAGAGTGTGTATTTAATAATTTATCTGCAAATCTATATAATCTTGATAAAAGAAGATATAAGCTGACATAAATTTATTATAAAAAGAACTATTAATAAAAAATATTAATGGACTGACATATGTAAGCAGTGCAAAAACTCATGAAAGGAGGATGAAAAATCAAATGAAGTACACAAAAAAATCAAATAAGTACACTCAAAATCAAATTTTGAGTTTCTGAATTATTTATTTTTTGGGTTAAAAAGTAAAATTTTGAGTATTTATGAGTCCAATGGAGGCTCGGTAGAATGAACGGGGAGAGAACTGAGAAGTTCTGGGGGAATCATGAGTCCAATGGTGGTGGCATTTCTTGTTTGTTTTATATTGGGACTGTTGATTGTTATACCTCGCCGGCGTAGATATGGAGGTTAATTTAATTTCGATTCTAAGAAATTTAAGCGTTGAGATTAGAGCTCTGAGCATAAACTCGTTAAGTCAATTGGGCTGATTTGTTGAATTTGATGAAATGCAGGCGATTACAATGCAGTAAAGTCGAGTGCTACTTCTGAGGTGATTTTGGATTCCGTGTTCGTGTATTTAGCTTGCTGAACAGATTTTGATTTAATTGATTTTGGTTTTAAGAAATTAGGGCAATTGTGGGTTGTGATAATCAATTTAATTCTCGATTGAGCGTACACCAAATTTCATTAATTGATTTGTATGCAGAGTATTTGAATTGTTTGTTCATCATAAACATTTTGATCCCATCTTCATTGAGTTATTCTCCACTAAATAAATGTTTGTTTGCTTTCTTTTGCTACGTTGATGAAGTGAACAACAGAGTTTTGTTTTGAAATGTTTTTCGTTTGTGGAACTAGAATAATTCTAGTTTATAAGAGGTGTGATATCATGAGTAATTGGTTTGGTGTAGCTTTTTAAATATGATTAACTTCTTTTATGGACTTGCCTACACGGACAATCTTCCGGCCCATTGAATCCTGAATTTCTATATGGTATCGGAGTTGCATGGTAGGTTTTGGGCTGGGATATAACCGGATTAGATATAAAAAACTATAGAAGAACGCATTGGGTAGACGGCAAAAATAGATCAACTTATGATTCGAGCATTACTGAACATAACTTGAGGGGGAGTGTTGAAATATTGTCCAACATCGATTGTGGAACTAGAATAATTCTAGTTTACAAGGGGAGTAATAGCATGAGTAATTAACTTGGTTGTCTTTTCAATGTGATTCACTTCCCTTATTTACTATGCTATACGGGCACTCTCCCGGCCCATTGAATCCCGATTTTCTATACTTTGGGCTGTGGCATAAAAAATGAATGCAGTCAGCATAAACACTATCCAAGAGTCTTCTCGTTCAAGTTAATTGATATTCTCTGCTTTTTATCATATTATCTCCATGGCTAGCTGCTGTCTTCTGAAATTTGCTATTTTTTCATTCGTATATATGTAGCCATCTAAAGAATACACTAAAGCTGAAGTGGCATTACATAACAAAAGGACTGATTGTTGGATCATCATAAAAGAAAAGGTCTTTGTTACTCTTGTAGATTAAAATTGCATTCACTTTCTATGGCTTATTATTTGTGCTTCCAGGTATATGATGTTACATCTTATGTGGAAGAACACCCTGGAGGTGACGCTATCTTAACTCACGCTGGTGATGATTCTACTGAAGGCTTCTTTGGGTATTAAATCTTTCATAGGCTCTTTCTGTTGAATACGAAGGAATTGTCCCACATTGGAATTTAGAAGTGGATTGGATTGGTTTATGAGAGGGAATATGGACCATAGTAAATGACTTATTTGGTGTGGTCTCATCTCTCTTATACATTATATTCGTGTACATAGGGGTGGGCATAGGTTATGGGTCGAATCCGTACGGGTTGAGAATTTTTTTTGACCCATCAACGGGTTGAAAATATTGTACAACTCGTCAACCCTAAACTAAAAACCTTCAATTTTAACTATAAAATAAAAAATGATCCACTTCAACCCATTGATCCGTAGGGATTGACGGGTTGAATATCGCGGTCCAACCCGTACACTAATATTTGACGGGCCAACCCACAGGTTGACCTGTTTATACGGGTTGGATCGGCCCATCGGGCTGAGCTGGCCCATGCCCACCACTACGTGCACACTCCCCATATGAAATTAACTCTACTATAGAAATTTAACACTCTCCTGTTTGTTTGTTTGTTAGTTTATTTGGGCAAGAACCCTCTTCATTGTTGATGTTAACTAATGGGATTAACTCCATATTATGATAGACCGCAGCATGGAACCCGAGTTTTTGACATAATTGAAGATTTTCGCATTGGAGAGCTTGTGAAGTGATTTATTTGGTTGACAGAAGTCTCAATATTGATTTGAAATCAAGGTGAAATTGTATGTTTAGGATTCTATGAAAAGAATGATTTTAATGTATGATGAGGTTATTTAATGTTGTTACTAGTACTTCAGGTCATCCAGTAGAACACCTGATGCAACACTACATTTAAGCTCTCCACAGCCATGAAGGATTTTTTAGCATGCTATCAAATATCGGGTTTGTTCGTTTCTCTAATGATGGTACAGTGCATTGAGATTATTGAATTGTGATTTTTTAATGTAAACAAAACAAAAACAAAATTATCGTGGGTTTAATGTTAAACAATCATGATTTTGTTGTTGGTGTTAGGAATATGCATGGGTTGAGTTTAGTTATGGTCGAACATACAACCGGATCCATCATAAATACATATAACCCTGATTTAGAAACCATGTGTCTAGATTCATTGTGCCTTCATTAGATATGAATGTTAAATAGATTCTGAAATTTCGTATATTTCGTCTATAAGATGAATTGTCTTGCGGAATATATAAAATTATAAGTGTTCCAATTTATCTGACAAAAAAAAGAAAAAGACACATGACTAAATAATCTCAAAGTTAGATGCAATAAATTAGAAGTAGTAATTTTATTAGTATACCACAATTCAATATGAGTTAACAAGATCTATCAAACACTGAAAATCGATTACTAAACTCATTATAATAACCTAAAAACCTACTATTGTGGTCATAAGGACTGGGTATCAACAGTCGCAGTTTCGAAATTATCAGAAACATGTTTTATGATTTGTATTGTTTATGAGACAATTTAATAGATATAATTGAGCAAGAACACATCGATTTTACGTGGAAAAACCTATAAGAACGGGAAAAAACCAAGAACAAAGAGTATGAATATTTTTAGTCAATTTATTATGAAACAGTAAGATTACAAATCTGCACAACTAGAAAAATGACTAAGGAAATGCAACAAAGCGAATAAACGAGCAATGTAGCTAATGTAGGCTAGCATGCTCCGAAAAGGTCATCTCGAGCTTGTGGATTCACCTCCCTTATTTAGATGTGGAGAGGGAATTGCCATGAAACCGCTCTAACAAATTAACTTATACCCACCTCGTTAGTTTCTGCCTGCTCATAACCAATGCTCTAACTAGACCGGTCAGATGATCGGTCCCTCACTCTTAGTGGATCGATCTTTGCACTCATCCTTTGGTCTTGTTAGTCATGCGGCTCATCGGGCCTAATTAACTCTACTATAAAATAGATTATTGTTAAGTTATGGATCCTGACCTGTGTAGATTTGTTTCTTGTCACATGCATCAGTCTAATATGTTTTGGTTCTCCACCGTTCTAGGTACGGGGCCCCAAAGTATTCATCACCTACAAAACCCTTGTTTTACCTCTGTTCGATTATTATCATCGGGATAATACCTTTTAATAAACTATTATCTCATTCTAATGATTTGACGATCAAAATCCGGCCTTGGTAAATTTAGATTCTCATCTTTCCGTTTTTTGTTGTAGCTCTAAAAAGAATAAATTTAATGTAATATTATATTAAATAACACTAAATAGAGCATGCAAATAAGAAATGAAGTAGTTCAATAACATGCAAAAGAGTGATAATTTTTTGTCATCCTATACTTCAAAATCTTATTAATAATACTCCAAAAGATTATTCAATATCAATATTTTCATCTATCATCTTATTAACATGTATAACTTTTTTGATATTATTCAATAGGGTGTCCTCATGTTATATATCAAATGAAGAGCTAATTTATCTATATCGCATGTTCTAATCATCTCATATAATGGATCACTAAAATAAAGAAAATATTCAATATAATTCCCCTAAGATTCATCCAAGACTCTAGTTTTTATCATCATGATATTTTTGTTTTATTCTCTACGACTCGAGGATCATTAGTCACAAATAACTAAAATTTACAATGAAGTTTTAAGCCATTTGAAACGACGAAATGTAACAATAGCGATGCAAATCTACTCTCGGCAATACTAAGAAACTTTAGATTATAGAAGTGGTTAAACAAAAATATTTTTGTATGATGACATGCTTTCACAAATATTTTAAATTTCTTATCCATCTTGTTTTCATTAGCCGTACATTTTAAACGGGATGCATGAGTAAAGGGGGCATAATCCTAACACAACAAAGTATTCAAAAATAGCATTTGAAAGCAAAAACAGCGGACACATGCGAGTTCAATTTTGAGCTTGTCACAATCTTGGATCGTAACGGACGAATAGACGAAGGAGTGAGGTAGAAAATGAGGAAGAATTAGACGGAAGAAAGGGGTGGAGGAGCAGACGCAGGTAGAGGGGAGGAGAACGACGAAAGAGCCGAAAGGGAGAAATAGAATTGGGATAATTTCGATAGATAATCAAACGTACAAATTACAAAGGGTTTTATACCCTTAAATGAGTAAAACAACAACTTAAATAAATACCATAAGCCCAGTAAAGCCCAAGTCCATGATCCATCATATTCTTTCCGTACTATACCGATTTAGGGATGTCACATTACCCACTGCTCGAAACGATCGTTGACCCCAACGATCATCTTCAAAATATGTCATTCACACCAATTGTTATGGTGTCTATTGGCTCGCATGTTGGTAGTGGGGCATGGAGTAAATAGCTTCAATCTGCTAAAAGATGCAAAACATGAATTCATTTGTATCATCCCCTCAGGACATGATCTATTCATAATCATATAGAATAGTTTCCTTTCTTCATACTCCACTTGATGAATACATGTATTATCCACTATAATTCCCCATCGTGAGACGATCCTTGACCCCAAGGATTCAGTTCTTGGTGCCATATATGTTGAAAAAATTATTTCTCTTTCGTTTCTTAACTTTCCCAAGCAACCATGCCAAGTGGATCAAAATGTCAACGGAAATGCCCAAATCAACCAAGAGTCTACTCATTTCCATTGGTTCCACTCCAACAATCCAAGGAATTTTAGATTCATACTTATGTGTTTTTGGAATGTCATGTGGTTGCAGCTTTACATCCAGCAAAAAATCTAAATACTTCTCTCTTGAATTCACAAATTGAAGTCCATTCATTGATAAGTTGAGAGGCAAACTTCCTTGTCGCATTTCCATTGTGTTGCTAGTCACATTCTTGCGAGAATTAATATCATCAAATCTGCTCAGAAATGTATTATGCTCTCCAAAGCCACTGTTCTCAACCGCACTCTCACTGAAATTGTGGGATTTCTCTTTGAATTCATGTTGAAAGTTTTCCATGTAATCTTGATGTATATTGGGAAGATCATTACCCTTATGTTGAATTTCAGCCTTGTTCTTTTCAATAATTTGAGTAAAATCAGCTTCAATTCCCAAATTGAATTGATCCAATGTGTGCTTTAGATCCCTGTGATTATTTTTCAATATTTTTCCAGTTGCATTCAACCCAGAGCTTCCATTCTTGGCTCCCCCATAAATAGCACTTCCTTTGCCCAAATATTGATTATGTTCTCTGTAAAACGTAATTTCTACACCCTTCTCAAAATTCCTTGGTACATTGACATAATTTACTAAAGAATGCTGTAAATTATCCCTAGAAGCACTTACTGATAGATTGATACATTCTTTCTGCAGCATTTCATCTCCTTTTGCAAAACTCTCAAGTTGTTGGGAGATTTTGAGAAGTTGGGTTTGGATCGACTCTTTGTTCTCTTTAATGAGTATTTCCATTCTCCGTTCAAAATCCCGTAGCTGTTGTTTGAGGGAGTTTCAGAAGTCAAGTTCACGGGAGTAAAGATGTTGGATCTGGGTAGGATAATCATGCTCCACATATCCATTGTAAGCTGCGTTCCGCTGGAGTTCAGGGAACATTTTGTCCCGTGAATCCATTGATAAAGGAGAATCAACTGCGGTTTTAGATTTCTGTTTCGTTCTAGAATCTATTTTAGCTGAGGTTCGAAAGCTCCGATACCATTTGTCATGATCTTGGATCGTAACGGACGAATAGACGAAGGAATGTAGAAAATGAGGAAGAATTAGACGGAAGAAAGGGGTGGAGGAGCAGACGCAGGTAGAGGGAAGGAGAACGGCGGAAAAGTCGAATGGGAGAAATAGAATTGGGATAATTTCGATAGATAATCAAACGTACAAATTACAAAAGGTTTTATACCCTAAATACTAAATGAGTAAAACAACAACTTAATAAGATCCAATATATGCCATTAGCCCAGTAAAACCTAAATCCATGATCCATGATATTGTTTCCGTACTATACCCATTTAGGGATGTCAAATAGCCATATTCACCTTCAGGCAAACTTTCTACCCACTGTTGAAGGCGATCTACAGGCTACAGCCCATGGATGATGATCTTGAAGGTGAAAGAAGGACACCCGACTTAGAATTTATGATCGCGGTCGGAGAAATCGGTACCCAGCCACGGGTGTTCTTTGTGCCGTTTGTGTATCACGTGGCATGCACGTGTCCTGCCATTAGTATCTGACGGGGAAGATAAAATGAGGGAGTTGAAGGATGTGATAAGGATTTATAGCCCCATCTTAAGGAAAGGACTGAACTTCAGTCTTCAACCCACAATTCAAGTCCCAAGGTTGATTCTTTATCTTCTTCTGTGGGTTGCAATTAGATTGATTTTCATAGTTTCTTCGTTTCTTTCGCAGTTACACATCATTATTTCCTAGTTTGGATTACTGGGTTTTTTTCCTTTTATTTTGGTTCGTTCTTCACATTGAACACGTCCACTTAATAGATTTGCTAAGTCTTCTTAGTTTACAAAATACTCTTGTAAATCGATATTAATCATACGTTTTATCATTTATGTCATGTACTAAAACACAGCTGAAATTGTATTGCTGAAAGTTGGTTAATTTTCTGGACGTTCTTCTATTTGTGAAGCTGCATTTTTAACTATTCTTCTTGTTTGTATTGAAATGATGAAATTGTCCCACATCGGAATTTAGATGTGGATTGGATTGGTTTATAAGAGGGAATATAGACTATAGTAAATGACTTGTTCAAGTCTTTTACGATGTGGTCTCTTCCATCTTATACGTTGTATCCGAGCACACTCCCCACGTAAATTGACCAGATTCTATAAATATAACAGTTTGCTTATATTTTAATTGTATTGCTGAAATTTGGTTGAAGTTTATGAGGATAATTCTCGGGAAGTATTTACACAAATTTCTAAATTTTTGTTTGGTTTTGAATAATGCATATGAATTGTTGATAAATTTGCCTTGATGAACCACTTTTTTTCAGGTGATCTTATGATGTATTGAACACTTAAGTTGATGCTGTAAAATTCAAATGGCTCATACAATCCCGAATTCGACAGGGAATTTCGCTTCTCGTCCGGGACTTCCTTCTCTTATTAAGAACAACAATATTTTGTTGTTCAAATCCAAACTTCATAGAAAACCATTGCAAGCCGAAAGATGTAGGTGTCCCATGTCAACTTCTCTTAAATTATTTCCACAGTTTCAGCCCGGGTTCATTTTACGGCCTAGACAGCAAAATTATAAAGCATTTGCTAGTGGAACTGATGTTGCTGTGGAAGAATCAGATATTTCAAAAGTTGATGTTGAAGCTAAAGAGAGTTCAGAAATAATATCCGAAGAACCGAAGACTGATACTTCTCGTGTTAAACGTACGAAACCTGTGAGAAAGAGCGATATGCCTCCTGTGAAGAACGAAGAGCTTGTTCGTGGAGCTACATTTAATGGAAAGGTTAGATCAATTCAACCATTTGGTGCATTTGTCGACTTTGGAGCGTTTACGGATGGACTAGTGCATGTTTCTCAATTAAGTGATAGATTTGTGAAAGATGTTGCTAATGTTGTTACTGTTGGTCAAGAGGTGAAAGTAAGAATAGTCGAAGCGAATATGGATACTGGTCGAATATCGTTATCTATGCGTGAGAATGATGATTCGCAGCAACAAAAGGGTGCTTCGATCAATGGTGAAAAATCGAGATCGAATCCGAGAAATACTCAACGTAAAGAAGAAGTGAAAAAAAGCAGCAAGTTCGTAAAAGGACAAGAGCTTGTAGGAACTGTTAAGAATCTTACAAGGTCCGGTGCATTTATTTCTCTTCCGGAAGGTGAAGAAGGGTTCCTGCCTACAGCAGAGGAAGCCGATGAAGGATTCGGAAGCATGATGGGAAATTCTTCTCTTGAAGTTGATCAAGAAGTGAATGTTCGAGTATTACGTATCTCAAGAGGGCAAGTTACATTGACAATGAAAAAAGACGAAGACACTTCAGATTTAGCTTCGAAGCTCAATCAAGGTGTGGTACATAAAGCAACTAATCCTTTTGCGTTCGCTTTTCGGAATAACAAAGAAATTTCTTCATTCCTTGATGAAAGAAAAAAGGGTAATGAGCCACAAGAAGTTGAAAATTTACACCTTAAAGATATAGATTCGGATCTCCCGGTGAATTCGGATTTAACTGAAGCCTTTGAAAAAGAAGAGTTGAAGAGCGAGAACTTAGAAAGTTTCAAAGAGGGAGAGGCAGCAGTTGAAGTAGTGACTGCAGAATCTAGTAAAACCAATGCTGAGGAAACGATAGATGAGACACCCCTCGATGTAATATCGATAGATAAAGATCGTGATGAAGAAGCATTTAAGAATGCAACTGATGTGGAATCAGGTGAGAACCGAAAATTTTATATTCATGCACAGTTTCTCTTTGAATCGAATGATCGATATTTTCGTGTCTACGTAAAGGTGAAATAAATGAGGAACTTGCTTCATCAGAAGGAAAAGAAGAGGTAGAAGTTAATATTTCAGCTGGAACCACTTTGTTGCCTGAAATTTCTGAAGAAATCGGTGAAGAAGCTGCTCTTGACGCATCATTCGAAATTGTCGAGAACACTCAGGGGCATGATGCAGAAGTTCCTTCTGAGAATGAAGTCGAAAATTCTTCGGGCATTGCTGAAAATGAGCTTGAATCAACTAACGAGCCTCTGCTTGCTGAGAGCCATCAAGAAGATGATACAGAGTTGAAAGTTGAAGATCAATCATCTGATGCAATACTTTCCGCATCATCAAATCCCGAGGAAAGTGGTAACGACAACTTAAGTTCAGAAAGTGATTCTTCACTGACTGAAGGTGTTTCAACAGGTTTGAATTGTTTTTCTATTTCTTCGTGGACTAATTTGATGCATACTTATGGAAATATTACACACCGAGAATATATTCTTTTTTGAATCTCTGTATAGTTGAATTATACAATGATTTATGTGTTAAGAGATTAAATCAGCTAAAGCTTTTGCCTCACACTTAGCTTGTTTAAATGTGATACTTTCTCTGCAGAAGGCCAAAATGATGAAGAAACTGAAGGAATCAGCACAGACTCAACTGAGCCTGTTAGTTCTTACGTTCCCGAGGCAACACCAAAAGGTATTAAAATTTTTTCCATGTTCATTTGTTCATGCTTTAGCTTTCATCCTGAAAAAGAATTTTATTTCTAGTATTTCTGTTTTGCGACTCACTTTTATTGCTTCGAATTCTCCATTTCC
>RWGZ01000248.1:0-11515 GCA_009725065.1 Utricularia reniformis
AGAAGCTTCAAATTTCATTGTTTTTTCATCAGGTGATTACTGTGTGTAACAGTACAAAGGATGAATTGATACAAGAAGTGGAGAGTTTTAACCAGAGAAGGAATTGTGTAGAATCTGAGAACCAAGATGCAGCAGTAGCAGCCAGAGATAATGACACTATGTTCGAATACGTCGATCACATTCGCACTTACCCGACGTTTATGTTTGGTGGTGTAGTGGGATCTCGAGTTGCTACGGTGGCTTTTCTAAGGAAATGATTTACCTTCCAGTCTTCAGTTGTCTCCCTTTTAATCCAGGTTCTTTTGTTCAGATTCTTATGCTATAATTCACTGAATCCAAATAACAATGAGTCTAATTCATGTTAAAGTTAAATGCCCATTGTCTCATATAGGATAAATTAGAAGTGTCTTGCTTTTATAAGAGAATTGATATCATGATTTGATATCAATTATAACAAACTTTTCTTATATTATAAAAATATATCGATCTATGATATGATTTGATAATTAACTTATTGAAGCCATATAAATTGGATAAAGCTAGTTCAATATGAAGGGAGTTTTGAGAATTCCCATATATTATGAAAATAGAATTGTTCTGATTTATAAGAGTTGAGTTATTATCATTAATAGGTTTAATATAGTTGATTCACTTATTTTATGAATTGACCACGCAAACATCTCTCAACCTTAGGGTATAAGCATTCGAGTAAAGTTTTGGGTTTGTCCATACCAATTTAGACAAAAAATAGAAACTCTTTTAAAATAATGCATTGGATTTAGAAGACAAGTAACTTATCCTACATTCCGACACTATGAGTCTATTAATACAACTCCAAGTGTGTGTTTTGATTGCATTGTCATTCTTAAAATGTATTTTGGATTCGTTTACATAACTTTCTAACTTTTTCATTCTCATTTTACATTATATTATCAAAACACGTTATGTTTTTTACTCTTTAACGCAAAATAATCATTTACACACATTTTGAATTGTTGAAATGCATTCTAATAATTTGCTGACCAAACTATCCCTCCCAATATAAAACATGTGTTTTACCAATGTTTGTATAACTGACGGTATACCAGTACGTCAAATTTCGAGCAGTAACAGTATTTTTCTGGTACCGTCCAGTATCGGGTATTAGGGTCGATTTTCGGATTTTTTTGGGTTCGACCCTGAAAAATAATTAAATATTATTTAAAAATAAATAAATAAAATTTGGTACTGATCGTATCATTCATACCGATCCAGTGCGGAATTAAATAAATCTTTTTTTCTATAATTAGAAGGGTAAAATAATAATTTAACATTTATAATGCATTCTCATGAATATTTTTTACGGAACATAATTATTCATTTTTTATCATACAAAACACTTAAACAAATTTACATTCTATAAATACGTTCTGACAATTAATTCTGAAACACATTTACATTATCATAATACATATAGAACGCACCATTGAAGGGAATGTTGGTGAAGCATATTACATAAAAACAATATTAAGATAGATTTATCGATTGAAGAACCAAACAAGTCAATGTCATAGCACAATAACAACATATTCTTTACTCTTGAACATCAAGAGTTGAGTTATTACTGAAAAGATAGTCACATATCATAAAGGATAATAACATGATAATTCGAATGAGTGAAGGATCTTGAATTTTCAGGGTTCTCCTCCAAGTTCCATTCTTAAGTTGTCATAAGGATACACCTTAGGCGTCTGTTAACAACACATCATCTAATTATTATACAAAAATCTTCAACACCAAATAAAACAATTGTACAACAATGTGATTTCATGTTCACCAACATCAATATTCTAAGCGAAAACAACTGCAAAATGGTGTTTTCATGTGATAGGGGATAGAGATTATGTCTAAGGGATATAACAACAACAATATGAATCGAATTTTTTATTCGATTATCTCTAAAAAGCATATCTAAATGCAATGATATAATGATTCAATCTGAATGATCCATGACAATGTAAAAACTTACAAAAGGAATTTTGGATGCTTTGTCATTCCACACAGCTAACATACCCAGAGATACGAAGAAGCTTAATCCTCCACACAACCAAGCTAATGCCTCGTACTGATCTCATTAAAAAAAGACTAATTTTAAAACCAATTTGAAATTTTCTAAATCAAGCAATGAATATTGACTCAATCAAATTTCTCATCTGCTTACCTTTCCAACGGTACTAGCGATACGATCGATACAAGGCTCTGGAAATGGTGTACCGTTATCCCACATAAGATCATCGTCCGCCGTAAGCTGCAATGTCACAATCACAACTGAAATTAGGGCAAACAAAGTAGAAATAGAAAATATGCTTCACCGGCTTGTCGGGGACGATGTGCTTCCCGACTGGAAGTCCCATTCCAGATCGCCGGCGAAGTGACATGACGGTCGTCCGCGCAACGGCGCCGTTTCCGCCCAAAATCCGTGACGCTACGTGGCTCAATCTTCCTGCCATCACAACTCAACTCCACATCGCCTTCGTCACTTATATTTCTAATGGGCTTTTTGTAACTAGTGGGCCGGGCCTAGTTCAAAATCCAATTCCTTCATTCAAATACTATGACTATCTAGTCATTTTATAAGATTTAGAGTAAACATCAAGATCCAACGGTTATGAATCATTCGTTAATTATGTTTCTTTGGTTAATCTTTTTAAAATTGACGTGTGATAAGGTGAGGTCAATGTTCTTAAATATGGTTCGTTCAGTGAATCGGAATTTTTAATGTGTCAACAAATCATTTTCGAATCTTTGTTAAACCGGTATTAGAAATATTATTAAATTAATTTATTTTTATTAAACATTATATTTTTAATTTTTTTTAAAAAAATATATATAAAAAATTATTATTATACTATTTAAAATTCGTTGGCACATCAATCCGTCCGCCCAATGGGCCAGGTGACGAGCCAACCGTTCCGCCCAGACAAACTAGACTGGGTTTGAAAACACTGGGTGAGGTGTAGTGAGATGTGGAGAATTGTAGTGAAATATGATGATCGTGAATTTTTAAATATGTTTGGTAAAATTACTGTATTATAATCGTGATTTATGTAAAATACTAAAATAACATTATATATAAAAAATAATAAATATAATTATCTAATAATTAATAGAAGTAAAAGTAAATAAATATTTTCCAATATCACGATGTGACACCGTTGGTTTTAATAGATGTGATAAAATCTTTATTATTTAACGACTATCATATTTCAATTAAGTTTGTATTTTGTGTACCATAAAAAAATCACGATCTTGACATCGTTTTAATTTGAGTTCCAAAGAAACTCAATATCAATCAAAATTGTAGAGAAATCGGTTGAAAATTTATTTTTTATTTTTACTTTATTTTAAATTCACAAATATATATAAAATTAGTCAAAAGAATAGCCTAATTTAAAGGAAATTACAGGTGTATCGTGGCTGTATGACTTGTAAAATGCAAAGACAAGATAAATGATTGTCTGCATTAGGACAACCATTAAACCACATGCTGTGGGGCTGTCATGAAACAAAAAGGTAACTTGTTTTCACACTTGGATAATTAATTTTATTTATAAATAATATATATTATGTTATTATTAATAAATGATGCCATTTATTCCGGTGTAGCATGTAAAAACATTTATTTTAAATATTTATTAGTGTGACACCAAATTTGGTGTTATAATTTGATAGTTTGGGGTAATTTTGATTTTCAAAGTTTTATAATTTTGACAGTTGTGATCCAAAAGTAAAATTACAAAATAAATTCTCATATTTTATAAGTTTTGACAAAATCAGTCGTATATATAACATAATTGATCTACAAATTTTTCAATTTTGACAATGGTTATCCTCAGTCAAAATCAAATTATTGGAACTGAGATTTTGCAAATTTAGAGATCTGATTTACCAAATATTAGAAACTTTAATGCCAATTTTCCAAAACGTTAAAGTTTTAGAATCGTTAAAAATTATAGAGGTCAAATTTGTCAAATCATAAAAATTTGGGGATGAAGGCGTCATGTTCTATGTTTTTTAATAACTATGGAGGGTATAATAGTCTTAATATTTTCTAATTTTTAAAGTTTAATGTAATTTAATGTGTTGTTAGTTGTTAGTTGTTAATTAACCAATTCACAACATGAAATGGTATTTAGTAAGAATTTGATTTTATGATAAAAGATTAATAAAATTAAATAGAAATTACAAGCAATACTAACAGTTAAAGTGCATTCAAAGTTTACACGAATAATTGCTAAGGCCTAAGGGTAAAGATGAAGTTATACCATATATTATAAATAAATATGTTGGTTTTCATCTATTTTATAATAACTGGTGTTTGTAGAACCCTATTTTAAAATAGTATAAATAATATATTTTTAAAATTTTGACAAAAAAACATACAAACTTTTTGGTTGTATTGACATATAAACTTTAAAGATTTATAAAGTTAATGTACTCTAAAATTTTATAATTGTGTCCTACATGCATTCTAATACATTTTGATATTACAATACAACATTATAGTTTTTACAGAACACTACATTTCCATTGTAAACAGAATGTATTTTTAAAATATTCTTTAAATCCAAAATGAGATATGAGACTAAATTTAGAAATTAGAATATATTCTCGTTATTTAAATTATAAATATATACTCGATAAAATCATATTATTTTCACCTCCAACAATTTCAGATTTACAACGTCGTTTGACATATTTGTAAGTTCTATTATCATGTATCTTTAACATGTAACCATAATCATACACAATTTCTTTCGTCATGTATATACTAGAGACAATTAGTGTAATTTAGATAAATCCAATTTTATACAGAACATCATTCTTGTTATATCATTCAATTTATCTATTACAGAATACTCAATACATTCTTATATATAATAACATTATAAAAATACATTCTCAAACTGGATTCTAATTTTTAAAATGCATGTATAAGATAACCTAATTGTGTATTGATTATCTGAAGATAAAAAACCGTTCAATTTTTGCCCTAGTAGCCATAAGTATTTATAAACGTATTACTAATTTATATTTATCTCTTGAATTTAAAAATATATATTGATTGATTATATATCCAAACTTTAAAAATCTCAAAAATAACACATGAGTTATAAAAACGATCATTGAAAAATTGACCAAAAATCACGATTATTAATTTAATGATCATTATTAAATAATTTTGAAAATTCAGGTCTTGAACAAATAATTTAATATGATCTACAACCTTTTTATAACTAATTCAAACCACATCTTTCATCCAATGTGAGACAATTATTATATTTCAAAGTACATCCTCGAAGTTCAATCACTTAACAAATTTAACTTGACCATTTAAACTAGTAGATTTGTAATCGTTCAATTTTATGAAATCGAACTAACCCCGTCAAAATCACTCAAGATTTTCCTAAGTATTTCCAATACCACGTTAAATTTCTAAGTTATATCAATTTATGTAGATAATATACACAGATATAACCTATAAGATGAGGATATCATCATATTGAATTTTCTCATTTTTGTATCTTTGTACATCTTTTAAAATGTGATTGTTCGTAATTTTAACAAATTGATAGATTATAAATGATCCCGTGACCATTTTTTATATGGAAAAATATAATATAATATTCAACATCTAAGTGTAAGAAAATGTATAAATACGAAATTGAAGTGAAGAAAGTGACTCAACTTTTCAAATATCATTTTCAAATTAGGCACTTACAGCTCTACATTTTGTCACCATTTGCAATCTATTTCATTCAAATTTGCATAACCCCACACTCAACACTAGGGCTACAAAAAACCCGAGTCACCTCGGGTGCAAAACGAGCATGCACACTTCGAATAATTAATTTACCGAACTCGTGTTTTAAGTCTTGTATTTTTATTGAAGCTTTCAAAGTTTGTGAAATGTATTTTAATTTTATGTGTAAATTATAAATGAAAATACAACATTTTTTGCTCAAAGACAAATATTTTGCATGATTTTAAATTTCGCTGATGGGGTCGGGTTTTTTTTAATTAAATTCATTTTTATTTTAATGTTCAAAATTCCAAAGTTAGGTATATAAAATTCCAAATCTATATACTTTAATGATAAAAATGAGAAAATTGCATAATTAACCATCCAACTTAAGAGTTGTGTAAAGGGCATGCCACCACTTACGAAATTGCAGGAATGATACTTCAAGTTATCAATACCGTTTGTTTTTACATCTGACATTCTAGCACTAAGTTTTCCGTTAATTGAAAACCGTTTAAAACATATCACAAAGTACGAAAATAAGACCATTTTGAAAAATTATACAAAATTTACACTTGATATTCGAGAATTGTGTATAAATATTAAATATTACGAGTTCATTAAAATGTCAATGATAAACGGTATTGGAAACTTTGGGTGTTTAATGTGTATTTAATTGAAGTTGGAGGGTTATAAATGCATATGTTTGTACAAAAAATATATCATATTTACAATTTCGTAACTTGAAGAGTATGATCTTTACACATCGCGTGAGTTGGGGGCCGTGGACAAATATCACCTCATTTTAAATATTAAAATTGATTTTATATAAAATATTAATTTTAAATAATATAAAATATCATAATAAAATATTTTATTATGTGAGTTAAAATCTTAATATTTCATAATAAAGTAATATAATATAAAAAAATTAAATAGATTGTCAATATCAGATCTTGACTTAAGTAACAGTACATCAAATATTAGCTGTATAACACTATAAACTAATAAATAACAAGGGCTTTTGATTAATGGAACAGTCAACGCAAAATAAGTTTAAGACAATAATTAATGTTAATCCAAAAATAGAACAAGCCATTAATATCTCATTAAGCAGATTAAATATCACATTAAGGACGACCCATTAAGTATGTGTTCCGATTGCATTGTCAGAATACGTTATCATTTTTAAAATGCATTTTGGATTCATTTACAGAACACCCAAACGTTTTCATTCTCATTCTGATAATCCATTTTCAAAACGTGTTATGAGCTTCCTTCTTTAACACAAAATGACTTTAATCCCTAATTTTGAATTCATGGAATGCATTTTAAAAAGTCTTTGACCAAACTACCATTTTGACCAAATCCCTTATTTCTAGGAGTGTTTACTATTCGGTAAAAACCGAATACCGAACTGTTTATCGATTTTTTTACTGAACCGATATCGAATTATAAAATCGGTTCGGTATTCGGTTTCCCTCGAATACCGATACCAAAATGGCCATTTCGGTAAAAAAATTCAGTATTCGGTAATACCGAATTTAACCTTTTCTTTAATTTAAAACTAATATTTGTGTATTTAATTATATAATTAAATGTATTATTATGATTAATTTTATGTGTAATTTGATTAAATTTCAGAAAATTCGGTATATCGGTAAATACCGAAACCGAACCAAAACAATTCGGTATTTACCGAACCGACAAAATTCGGTTCGGTATTCGGTAGCTAATTTTTTAACTTATTTTGTATTCGATAATTGAAATTCGGTTCGATTTGGTTCGGCATTTACCAAATGAACACCCCTACTTATTTCTAATTAAATAAATCTTGTTTTCTATAATTATATAGCCAAAATAGTATTTTAGTATTCAGAATGCATTCTCATAATCATTTTTTACAGAACATCATTCTTATTTCATTAGTCATTATTCATTATTTACCATACAAAACACTTAAACAGATTCACATTTTATAAATACATTCTGACAATCCATTCTAAAAACACATTTACATTCTCATAATACACACAGAAGTCACCCTAATAGTAATATTAAAGTAAATAATAGTATATAAAAGTTAGATAACATTAATTATATCAAAGCTATTTACTAATATTGCAAATATTTCAATAGATGAATACTGAGGTATAAAAGAAAATTTATAATTTGAAAAAAATTACGTCCATAATATGATTACATTGCATTTAAAAAACGAGAAATTATGATAATTTTTAAATCGCTATAAATTATACATAAATGTTATATGAACACAATCAATAAATAAAATGAAATATAAAACACGCTCTTAATAATAAAAAATTGAGAAAATGATATCCGTAATTTGATAAATTTCAATATTTTGATCAGTGAGGTTTTTTAGGGCATTTTAGTCCCCAAACATTGATTTTGTTTCTAATGTCGTCTATATTTGATATCCAAAGTTGATTTTTTCGAATGACTTCTATAATCGAAATATGAAAACGTTGCTGATTATTTTTGTCACTAATATTTGATGATTAATTTTGTTAAATTATTACAAATATAATGACTTGTTTTGTTATTCACAAATTTTAGAGTTTGTAATTGTCGAAATTATGAAATCTTGTAATCAAATTTATAGTAGCGCCCAAAAATTATATAATCGGGACATAATCTAAATAATTCAAGATTGATTTACAATTAATTAAAATATTAAAAAAAATCAATAAAGACTAAAGAGTACTAGAATATGAAGAATTAAAAAGTAATTTGTGCTTCACAATTTAAAAAGTCGGAATATTTTAAAATAATATGAAAATAATAAGGGACATGTAGGGTCAGAAGAAGCATGGGCAGGAGGACCGCACCGCATTGTGTGTTCAATGAATTTACTGTTTTGTCCATTCCCGCTTGTCATTTTATGCCTCTATTATTTACTGCCATACCTGTTTTCGGTAATTTCCAACTCCCACTCCTTGAATCATTTATTGGTTATATGGAATTGCTAACTATTACTCGAGTTTGTATTAGAAATATATTCAATTTATATATCATCATGTTTGTTCGATAGGATATAAATATGAAATGTATTCGAATATTTTTATGTTTATTTATAATTAAGCGAACATAAACATTTTTTTGTGAATAAATATATGTATTATATTATTTTTTTCTTATTTTATTCTAAATATGAAAGTATATTATTGTATTTTTTCAATTTTTAATCTAAAAAATCAATTTTAGTATATTGAATTCTAATATTAAATTTGAATAGATCATTCGAAAAGTTATTCGAACGAACATAAACATTCATATAATATTTGAATAATATTCAAACAAGAATTCTCGTTCTAAAAATATGAAAAAATATGAAAAATATTCGAATAAAAATATAAACATTGAAACTTCGGTTCGTTCGCAAGGAAAAGCAACCATATATGCAATATTCTTATATTTGTATGCTTGAAAATAACATGTATATAATTATTTATGATTAATTACATTTATTATATAGGTATATATTTACTATGTACTCTTTGAATTACTTTTAAAAAACAATTATTAATAAATAAATTAATACTATATTAAGTTAGGGGTGTTTGTTTATATATGCTCGTCATGTGCAATTTAATGCATTACTTGTACTCAATTGTCATCTTCATGTAGAATGGTTGTTGCCCTTTTTTTGTAAGGGCCCTAGCCCTACTCCCTTTTGTCTCTTATTTACAGTAAATGTAATAACTCAAAAATATAATTTGATAAAATTGTATAGATAGTCCCAACTTACGAGTTGTGTAAATGACATGCATCTAATTTATGAAATTGTAAGAATAACTTCTAAAGTTATCAATATCGTTTGTTTTTACCTCTTACACTGTGGCACCCGATTTTTCGTTAAGTTGTAAACATTTTTTTCGTTAAAATAATTAACCCTCAAAGTTCACAAAATACACAAATAAAAATTTGAAATATTAACAAAATTGACTCTTAAAGTTCAAGAATTGTGTATAACAATATAAAATATTAACGATGTCGTTTGAGGATCAATGATATATAGTATTGGTAACTATGTATTTTACGTGCATTTAATTAAAATTGAAGAGCTACAAATATATATTTTTGCTCAAATAATATATCATATTTACAATGTCGTAACTTAGAGTTCATGATATTTACATAGTTTGTAAGTTGGAGGATACTAATTAAAAGACACCCAATATAATTTACTTATCTTTTATATTTAAAGTATTATGTATTAAATTTTGAAATAAAATAGAAAAATTACATTTATTTAATTAAGTTATATACTCACTAACTTGGTGAGATTTACCATCACTCGTCTTTCATATTTGTAATAAAATAAATGTATGGGCGAATGACATTTAAGGTCCCCAAAGTTTGTATGATTTATCAAATTTAGTCTTTAAACTTTCTTCATATTAGTCCTTAAAGTTTTGTGGAATCAAAACAAGTCATCAAACTTTGTATTTTTGGCATAGTTAGTCCTCATATTTTGTAACTTTTGACAAATCTAGTTTTCAAAGTTTCATATATGTGGCGAAATTGATCCTCAAATTTTGGGGACTAATTTTGACACCTGGGGACCAAATTTGTCAAAAATATCAAAGTATGAGAACTTTTAAATGTCAAATAAAAGTTTGAGGACCAAATTTATCAAAATCACCAAACTGTGGGGATCAAATTAGTTATTTTCTCTAAATGTATATTTATGTATTTGATTCAATGTTATCAAAACATTATCAGATAGAGTAAAATAGTTAAGGTTCAAAAGTTTAACCCTAAGGTTGTACAAAATACTAAAAAAATTGATTTTGAGAAAATAGCGCCCTTAATCCAAAAACTTTGATCATTGTTATAAATTTGATTCATATGTTTTGCATAACATTTTCATTTACTAAACATTTATTTTTTTTAATGTTCATCCCAAAGTTTACAAATAGATAAATTTGATTTTCAAAATATATAAAATGGACAAATATGATCTCTATATTTGATTTTCGTGAATTAATTAATTTACCAAAATTGAAAAATATTGATGACAACTTTGTTATGCAAATTAAATTTTGAGGATCTTATAAACTATAGAAAATATGAGAATATTTTGTCTTTACCAAAATTTATTATTATAATTTCAATAATTATAAAAAATTGGTATAAAATTACCAAACTGATTAAAATATGAGTATGATTTTAGCATATATCCGTATAGCTTTAATAGCATATAAGTTATAACAATTTGGCCCAATCCATTAATTACTCTTATCGCCATATGTGCATCTAAAGGACACTGGGGACACAATTATTAATTGCTAATTTATTATTTATTATTCTTTTTATGCACAATTTTATTGTCCTCTACTTTATAAATTTATAATTATATTTTAATATTTAACATAAAATGACATGGCATTGTATTATAACGATTTTTTGTACCTGTTAACATCCTATTTTTTCAAATATAATTAAAAAGTTAATTATATTTTGTATTTAATATTTAATTTGTAGTTCTTAAGGTATTATTTTTGTTTATTAAATATCCACTCACACTAAATTTAATGATTAAATCATATATTTTTATTCAGGAAATTTTTTATTTTAAATGTAATAGAATAAATTGCATGATTAGAATAATTTGAGGTATGGTTCAAAATTAATGATTTTGAGGAATATATAATGATGAAATTAATAAAATATAATAATAATGGAATGTGGGGCCCACTGTTATGG
>RWGZ01000249.1:0-11503 GCA_009725065.1 Utricularia reniformis
CATGAGTAATTGATTTGACTTATCTTTTTTTTATATAATTCACTTCTTTTATAGACTTGATACTCTCTCGGCTCATTAAACCTGAATTTCTATACTGTTTAGATCCAAGTCTCTTAATTTGATCATTTTTCATATTGACCCAAAATTTCATTTCGATATAAACCAATATGTTCGGTTTATCATTTATTATATTTTAATAATATAATTCAAACTAATATTTATTTCATATGTAAACACTAAAAAACTATCAAGTCGAACTATTCTTAACTATGATAACGTGATATTATAATATATTTTATTTATATGTTTAATTATTTTTTATATTTTGAAATTAATTTCATATTTATTGTTATTGTTATTGATATGAAAACACGAAGAAAAACAAATAAAAATACAATACACATATTTCAAATATTTTAAAATACAAAAAACAATAAATGATATCGATCAGAATTGGTTTCAATGGAACCATTGGAAAAGCAGTTCGCTCATCTAGAGTTAAAACATAGGTTCTGAATTTTACTGGTAAAATCAAATGATGGGAATAATAACACAATATTATTATAGGATGAATTTGATTTTGAATACCTTAAGTTTGACACTTGGATTATGCTTGCAGATTTATACGCCATTGGATTGACGTTGAGTAACCACATGTCCAGCGTGGTTATTGTGCATTATTCCTTGAGACATTGGAATTAATTCCATCATTAACAAATTGTCAATTTTTGCAAAATATGTTGGAAATTATATAGTTTTACCATCATGGTTATGATGAAAGTTATAAATTAATTTATATAATCAAATCAGTTTTAGTTCATTAATATAAAATATGGATTTGGTGGTAACTAAATTAATTAATTTAAATATCTTTTATTAATTCAATAATTGAATATTTTGGATGCATTGCTTTAATTTTGTTCGCTTTTTAATTTCTCAAGGTGACAACAAACGTTGCTTTAGTGAGTTTTTTTCTCGTATCATTAAATAACAATAATAAAGTGTTTTAAAATGTTATAGTATATAAGGTCAAATCTATAGAGATTGCTTTTAATTCACTTCTAATTTCAAACAGGGGATGCTATTTAAGTTTCCAAAGTTTTTATGATTTGACAAATTTTATTATTAAATTTTCTTAATTTTAGTAAATTTGGTATACAAAGTTTTTAAGGAAAAACTATTAATCAAACTTTGTAAATTTTGTTAAATATAATTCTCAAAATTTAATAAATGTGGTAAGATTCGTCCTCAAATTTTAGGGATTAATTTTGGCATACGATACTGAATTTGCAAAATTTTGGAAACTTTAAGACTGTTTGTCAAAACTATCAAAATATGTGTATACATGTCAAATTAAAGTTTGAGAAACAAATTTGCTAAATTAGCGAAATTTAGAGAACAAATACATCATTTTCTCAATTTTTTTTCAAAATGCAAAAAGTAACGAAAATGATTTAATGCATAAATTAAATAAAAACAGTAATAGCTTTGACACAAGTTTTGATCAAACAATAGAAGAATAACAATTGGCAAATATTTAATGTAAAAACCTAGTCAAGCTTAAGGGTTAGCGTTCAGTACCAAATACCAAACCAAATTAAATATTAAAACAATCTCATGCATATCTAAAATCAAATAAATAAAAAAATATTTTAAAAATACAATGATTATGTCATTGATCACATTATTGTATCCATATAATAAAACAATATTCAATTCTTCAAGTTTATACTCCAATAGCAGATTCAGAAGAAATTGTATAGATTGACATAACAATAATATCATGAGTCATTTGAACAAGTATATGAAATCTCATACTATGACTTCCCAACATGTCAAGATATCAAAATTCGATATAAATAATGGAAGGAATCATGACTTAATTAAAAATTTTAAATTATATAAATTAATTTGGTAATTCGGTATATACCGAATTCTTATTCTTTTACCGAATACCAAACCAAATTTCATAATTTCATAAAAATAAATATCAAACCGAACACCAAATATCAAATAACAAATACCAAATATCAAATACCGAAATAACAAAATTTCGGTATACTATTCGATATTCCAAAATTTTTACTGACCCCTAGCCAAGGTAATCAACAAGTTTATAGACATAAAGATATACTCAACTCTTTAGTATTGGGAGTTGTCAATATGGTAGATCCTACGTATAAAATAGAACTAATAAAATTTAACTTTTGCTTTATTTATTTTGATAATGGTTATAAAAAACAAAGACATTTTATAAAAAATTATATACAAAAGAATATAAGAATATCCAACCACAATGAGATTAAAGAGGTTCGTGAGTTTTGATAATGGTTGATTTCTACTTCACATTTATTATCTGACAATTAAAACCACTTTAATTATTATATTAATTAAATTCAAATCATCATTCTAATTAGACGTGAAGGATATTTGTTCTTATGTTACTTCTAGAATTTTGTCAATATACGATCAATTTAATTTATTCTGGCACATTTAAAATATTGCAATATAATAATATGAAAATAACTTTAACAATGAATAGATTAAAACCATCACAAACACATGATAAACAATAATAGTATAATAGGATTTGGGTCATAGAGACCTATGGCCATCCACATGATTTATTAAATAAATTGGATTTCAAGAATTAATATAATGATTATTTGAATTTAATTAACATAATAATTTAAAATATTTTGATATCATACGATATTCCATTCGGGATACCAGACGTACTCGCCCAAATCGAAACAAAATTCCGGACTTTGATAAAAGCTTTTGATTTTTGGATTTATGTCTTTATATGTAAACAATACAAATAAAATATTTAAAGTTAATATTGTTAACTTTAGTTACTATACAATAAATATTTTATTTGTAATCAAATAAATTAGCTATTAATAAATCTCAAAATCTAAAAGATTAAGTGTAATTTAATTTTAAGATAATTAAATAAAGTTGGAGGGAGATATTAATGTTATTAAGGGAAGTCGGCTGATAGTCGAAGGGCTCGATGGTGGGTATTACTCGTCCGGAGGAAACCTAACATGAAGTGGTGATGTTGATCAGCTTGATAGAGCTCGTCGACCGATCAAGGATACCGATTGGACGATTGTGATGAATCTATTTGATAGCGATCAGATTAGACTTGGATCGAGATTCAAAAGTATCGAATGAGAAATATCTTTCGTTAATTGACCTATAAAATACATAGAATAAGATATTGAAATATATCTTGTTAGTTGCATATATTGAAATATATGTCGTTAGTTACATATATATGGAAGAAGATTTTGAAGATATATTCTACTAGTGATATATATGGAAGAAGATATGCGAATATATCTTGTTAACTAGATATATGGAATATGCGTTCAAATATATGAAAAGCAAATATTGTAGAATATTCGGTAGAATATTTTATATATTAAATTATATTCTAGACTCTATAAATGTGAGCCTCATGAACCCAATTGTATCAATCCATCAATATCGTAATATATTGTTCCATATTCTTCTTGTGATAGTGAGTTAATGATCGATGTTTATCGGTCACGTGGTTTTCCTGGTTTTGGGTTTCCATGCTAAATCTTGTATTTTCTACTTTTCTTCATTTAGTTTTTTGTTCTCATCGCATTAATTCGATCCGACCCCGGAAAACGGGAATTCTTCTCTTTATCTGGAGGAGATAATTTTTCCAACAATTGAATGTCATCAAATATGTAAAACTATTAGGATTAATTTATATTATAAGGACCAAATTTGACAGTTCGAATAAGTTGAGTTATTTGTTTAGATAAAAGATCTAAAATGTAAATTTTTAAAAATTTAAAACTAAAAAATAAAATTAATTAATATACATAATATAACAAACATGCTTGTGGGCAGGGCCAACTATTTTGTGGCTTCATAAATGATGTATACTGATTGGGCTGGAAGCCCAATACAGAATACATTATTTTGCTAGCGTTCGATTCCTACTTCATACTAATTTGATATTTATCTAAAGGAAAATTAATGGGCCATGCTTACTATTCATCATATATATATTTGAAGATAAAACTGTTTTAATTCTTTTTATTTTATATTGTTGAAAAGTCATATTTATTTTTGCATATGATGAAAATAAGTCATAGGACTTTAAATGTTGACGGAAAACATCCCAAACTTGAAATGGAAACATATTTCCTCCATTGTTGTTTTATGGGCGTGAAAGTTGTGTTCATTAAATCAATGTTTTCATACCGATTAGAACCGATATTCCCGTATAAAAAAATTAATTTTTAAAAAAAATTAAAAAAAGTTATTATTTTTCCGGGTTAACCCGGGAAAACCAGGGTTCCTACCCGGATACCCGGTACCACATTGTACTTGTCAAAATACCAGTGCCGCCCGTTATTTGCGTACCTGCCGATATATCGACGATATGCTAAGCCAGACACAAAATGTACTAAAACCGAATTTCAATTAAGTAATTGAGCGTGAGAGCCAAATGAATCGAAAGATTCACGTTTGGTTCGGGAATGGATTAAGAAAATTTTCAAATTAACTAATAGATAATCTACGTTCATTAACTGATTTATTAGAAATATATATAAGATAAGAAAATGAGTTTCAAGTGAATATTTGTGAGAAAAATTTAATTTGATTAATTTAACTTATAAGGTTTTGGAATAATTATAAAATTACAATAATGAAACGATTATGTTTAAACTTCAAATTTAATTACCTAAATGGTACAAATTTTCCAATTTGAACTTCAACTTTATAACAATGAATTTAGTCATTTGATTAAAATATGATCAAATTAGCTTTTATTGAAAGTAAATGTGATGAATAATTACATTTCTCTTAACATTAAAATTAAAGCCATTATTCAATGTATTCATTTAACCACAAATGGTATAAATATCACATGTATTAAATATATGTAATCAATTTGAAGTTTAAAAATATATATGATGAAAACAGTTTTAAAACTAAATAAGTATGATTTTTTATGTTGTTACTCAAAAATTAATTGTTAGATTCTAAAATTTGTTTTAAAATTAATTTAATCAGTCAATTCAAATAAATTTAAATTAAATCCTTTATATTGTCAGTTTTAGTTTAGAATTGCTAAAATAAGTAATAATTATAATTAAATTAAGTTTCAACATTTATAAAAGAATATTTTAATTGTGGAATTTTTTGTATCTAGACTGCGAATAATTTTTCGTTGAAATTTCGGATCCAAAATTCAAAATGCAAATTTAGGTGATTAGCATTACATTTCTATCGATCGGTTTGTCATCGGTATACTAACCATTTAGAGTATATATATTAATTATTAAATTAATATTGATTTGATCAAAATCCTGTAACCAATTTTATGATCATGCATAGTGCAATGCATAGGGAATACGATTGATACATAAAAAAATTCATTTAACACAATTTTTTTCGAAATGACTCAGAATTTGATTTCGGGTCGTTAAACCACATGAAACCATTTTTTTAAATATTATAATAGTTCTTTTTAAAAACATATTTATTATTTTTTTCGGGTAAGATCTGAAATACCCGAGCTCCGACCAGAAAATGTAATACGAGGTTGATAATACCATGTTTTTTATGTAACGGCAAATATAATGACGATATAACGATGGGCATAAAAAGAATGTTTAATATATAAATATGTTTTTTGAATTTTTTGTTCGAAATTTAAGTTTTTTCACCGAAAATTTATTTTTAATATACAGCCCAAAATTTTCAGTAAATTAAATATTTAATTTTAATGAATGAAATTAATTTAACAATAAATATTATATTTATTTGAGTTTATGGCTCGAAATTTGGATTTTATAGTAATATTGAACTAAAATTGATGATATATTAAATTAATTTTAATTGAAGTATTTAATTTGATTTTGAACAAATACGAAGGATTAAAATAAAATTTGCGTTCGACTAAACCCTAAATTTTTCTTTCGTCCAAATATTCTAAAAAATGAGAATGTTAGAACAAAATGTTATGTTTAGATTTCTTTTGAAGGTTTGATAGTTACAAACAGTTAATATTAAAAAAACATATTCTTCATTAAAAAATTAAAAATAAATGAATATTAAAGTTTTTACAAAATTTGTACTTTTATAATACAAAGTTAACGTCTCTATTGTTGAAATATCCACTGCAAAAGTGGGTATTTGTAGATATATTTATTTACATATTTTTTTGGGTAAGATGATAAACATGAAATTTATATATCTGTAAATACTCATTTTTGAATGGATATATATGCAAAATAGTCCGTGTTTTTGTTAACCATAATTTATCGCAACACTCCACCACTTTATGGATATTTATTACTGTCCGAAATCAATACCCACGAGTTTTTGTTGGAACAATAAATGTATTTCCAAACTTTCTTTAAATCTATAAATGAAGTAGCTAAATGTTACTCTCAAGTTGTAAATGCCCATAATTATCTAAATGATATCTTTCATATTTAAATTATTATCAATATCTTAATATATTATATAAAGATTGTACACTCTAATCCCTAGAGAAACAATTAAAATAATTAATAATGTTATTAGGATACCTGATACAGTTCGAAATACATTATCCTCTAGATAATCATGTTAGAATCGTTAAGGATTTGTAAATTTTATTTTTATAATAATTATAGGGTTATATAATTTATATTTTTTTATGAGTTAAAATAACGATAAAATATGATAATTTTATTTTCATTATTAACAAAATAATCATAAGGATATGATAAAATTTTATCACAAAAATTAAAAGGCTAGTATTTTCAAACCAATAATCATGAAAATAGTTATAAATTGTCAAAAATTACATATCTTATCAAGTATTTAACATGATAATTATTTTAGAAATTAAAATTATTTTTTTATTTATTATTTGTTTTTTAACATTAAAAAATATTAGAATTGACAAATTCTTATTTTTTAATGCGTTATTTTTATGTACTTGTTTGCGTTCATTTTCATATTGTTTTGTTATTCAATTATAAATTTATATTTAAAGACAAGACAAACAATATGAAAAAAAACCTTTTTCTAATATTTTAATAATAGTGAACTATCATTATCATTTATCGCCCAAATTCTTTTTAAAAAAACCTTTATGATTTTATAAAAAATTGATGAAAACAACACAAGGTTGATTTCAATTAGATTATAAAAGAAACTCAAAATAGAAAATTATTTAATTTAATGCATTTATTCTTGTTTTGTGAACCAATTCTATTTTAATTTCTATTAAAAGAATATTTTTTATTTCAAAGCTTATTTTCAATTTAATTAAAAAAAAAATTAGATTTCCTCATTATCGGTCCTTCAATGTGATACAAAATTAATTTTAAAATTTTAAACTGTAAAGATCATATTAAATTCTTGATATATTATCAATTTTAATATTAAATTATTAAAATATTCATTAACCTAAATAATTATAATAAATATGGTTGAATTAGATTTTTTGTGTATAAATCAATTTTAAATTTCAGAAAAAATGGGTTGTATCCGAAAATGATTCTTCTTCGAAACTATTAAAATTTTGACGAAATTTTTGAATTAATTGATTAGGTTAGTTTGCGTCAAGTATGTTTATTTCTTAATTTAATATTCCAAAATACGAAGAAATATGTAACACTTTTTAAATTTTATGAATAAATATTGTACTCGAGCTAAATGTTAATTCTTGATTTTACATTAATATTGATTAAAATAATACATTATAATAAGAGAAAATTGCATAAATAGCCCTCAATTTACGAACTGTGTAAATACTATGTTTTCAAACTTATGAAATTACAGGAATGATCTCTCAAGTTATCAAATCGTTTGTTTTTTACCCCTGGTGTTTAGCACATGATTTTTCGTTAAGTTTACAAATCTTTTTCGTTGGCAATATTTGTTCTCAATGTTCACAAATTATGCAAATAAGTCTTTTATACGAAAAGTTATACAAAATTGATATTTCAAAGTTCGAGAAATGTGCATCCGGACGTAAAATAATAACAATGTCGTAGATGATCAATATTTAACGGTATTGTTTACTTGAGATGTCGTACATGCATTAAATTAAAATTTGAGGGTCATATGTGCATATTTTTATTAACTTGAGATGTCATATTTGCAAATTTTTGTTAACTTGATGTGTCATATTTGCAATTTCGTTACTTGTAGGACATGCTCTTTACACCACTCGAAAGTTTGAGGGTCACCGGCAAACGTCACCCATTATAATAACTTATATTTCAGACTTCATATCAATGTTTTTATTTCGAACGGATTTTGTCCTAAATCAATATTTTGGTATACATTGCCCGATATTTTTGAATCCTAACCAAACAATGAATCTTGTATATTTCGAGTGCAACTAAACATTAAAAAAATACTAAATAGTTATGTTCGTAAATATTTTTAAATCAAACCCCAAAAAACCAGGGTTCCAATACGAAAACCCAAAATACCGGTGTAAAAACATTGGGTTCTTTTACACTCCTACATGCCACGTGCTCGGGGTATTACAAATATGATATGAAAAAAATGACATTAAAAACTGGAATTGGGATAAAAACAAAAGTTGTTGTGTAAGGGAATAAGATAAATGTTTTTTAGTGAATTTATTTACAAGATTTGGAAAAAATAGGTTAGTGAATTTAATAAAAAGGGGTCCCAATAGATAAAAAGCATGACCGATTCATGAATGAAAAACCGGCCGGCTTTCAATACATAAAATTCACTTTTCTTACTCCTTTTATTCTTCTCATTTTTAGTTAGGTCAAATATTAATAACACAACAAATGTGCTCTTTACATTCCCAATCTCAAAACTTACACGCTTGTCACACCTCAAAAACTAGTATTCTCTTACATTTTTGGTATATCGCTCCAATTGTTTTGACCTGTATGTACAAGTTTTGAACGGATCCGGTTAGATCTGATTTTTTTGAGTTAGAAAAAAAATATGAAAATATGTAGAATTTTTTATTGTTATTTTTTAGAATTAAAAATAATATAAATTGAGAATAAGTAAAAATAATGTATTTTTTAAAATACATAATTTTTAAAATACTATTACGGTGTAGATACGATATACTCGATACAGATATGGTAAAACGATACACTGAGTTGTCTGGTATACTAGTCATTAGCCAATAGTGATTTTTAAAATATTGGAAACTAGTAGATGCTCAAATAAAATTGATAAATAATTTACCAATTCGATTGGATTTATGAATTTCTTTTTCCCATTTAATTTTAATTAATTTGAAAATATTTTTTTCACATACAATTTTTCAAAATATTACAAAGTATATGACTTAATTTGCACACAATATTTTAAGAATTACAATAGTTATTATTATGAAAATTTAAGGTATGTCAAATATTTTAAGGAATGTCAAATAAATGAAACTACATAAACTTTTTTTGCGTCCAGTTAAAAATGATTTACACACAAAATGCCATAATTTATTAACAAATAAATATTGAAGTCTCTTATTAATACAAAAAATTGGATTTTGCTGTTAATATTAGTGTGCAAATCGTGAAGACTAAAGTGAACTTAATTAATAATTTGGGAAAAATGGTTTAATATTAGAATATTAAACCCGTATTTGTATTATTAGATTGGCGAAATTGATTTTTACTTAATTATATATTCAAACAAAAAACTCTTATATGGATTGGAAAATATACTGTAACATATTATATAATATTAATCCTTTTATTCTTAATCAAATTAATATAAACCAGAATTATATTTAGTAATATAGTTGGGTATGCTAATGGATGATTGATACCAAGGCGTAAAAGTATATATTAGACGTTATGAATCATTCTATTCCTATAAACGAAAATATTAAATATTTATAGCAAAATTTATTTTATTGCATAGTATTTAAAGGAAAGTGTAATATGAACATAATTAAACACATAATTTTTTAAAAATCTAAAATATGATAAACTATTATCATCATAGAAATAACTAAATATATTAAACAATTACAAATTTAATTGATTAGTATATCAAAAATAAAATAAAAATATTAAATAAAAAATAAGCACATGCCCTCCAAGAGTACGAGGAGAATCATAGTGTGACTCGAAATCAATATGTCTTGAGAAGTGTTCGTTCAACATATGTTAAAACAACTCTTATAATTTTCATGTATCTAAGAACAAGTATTAGGAAATTAGAGAGTGAATCTCAAAGAATCCAAGGGCAGTCGAAAATTGATTGCGACGAAAAACAAAGAATACACGAACAAAAGATAAATATTTTAACGTGAAAAACCTATAATCTAAAAAAACAAGAGAATGTTTAAAAACTCAAAGAATCCAAGGGCAGTCGAAAATTGATTGCGACGAAAAACAATGAAAACACGAACAAAAGATAAATATTATTTTAACGTGAAAAACCCAAAATCTAGAAAAAAACAAGAGATTATTTAAAAACTCAACTAAGATACGTATAAGGAAATGAAGCCTTATGATAGTGTTAATTGTTTATTAAATATATTATTTATCTATTATTTTATTTCATTATATCTCATTTCATATAAAGAATGAGTGCCAATGATATGAAAACTTTGTGTAATTACCACTTGATCATTACTATCGATATACCACCACTACATGTGTAAGGTTATTTTGAAAATTTTGAACATTTGTCCATAGATATTGAACTGCAATATTATCTATTTTGTGAAGAATGACTAAAATTTTAAAATATAAATATTGAGTTATGTAAACTTATTTTTAAAAGGTGAGACACTTGAATTGATTTTTATACAAAATTAAAGTATATAAATGAAAATTTTCTGTATTTAAATAGTGAGTAAATTGGGCATATAATAATCCAAAATTTAGGGATGCCAATGAATAGAATTAGGGTTAAGTTTGATCAAATCTACGTCCGTCCCATCACTTATAACTTCAAATTTATGTCCGCTCCAAATCCACATTGGATTTGAATATTCAAATCTATGTCTTATCCTTGCGAATCCCGCTCCACGGCGAATAATCCAACTCACGTAAAACTTCAAATAATAAAAAACATAAATAATTTTTTTTCACTTTTTTCGACAATATTTTTTTTATCTTTTTATAAGTATTTAAAATAAAAAGTAATAAATATTGTAAAATATATTGTTTTTATTTATGACTGATATTTATAAACATATCAAAATTTTAAAATAATATAAAGAAATATCAAACTTTGAAAATGATAAAAATAGTACAAAAATTGTTATAATCAAACAACTCTAAACTCAAAAAGTTTGTAAATATTTTTCTAATATTTATAATGACATATTTAATCCAAAAGATTAAAAATAATTTTGATCTAATTTTAATATCTTTTAATGTTTTAAACATAATATCACCAAAGTTTAAAATGTAACTAGAATATAGGATTTCAAAATTATTTAAAAATGATTAATTATCTAGAGAAGAATAGATGTTTTGAACTCTTATTTGTT
>RWGZ01000250.1:0-11489 GCA_009725065.1 Utricularia reniformis
ATTAGAAGATGCTTCAAGGGCAGTCCATGATTTTTCCAAGCCATTGATAAACATGATGAAAGCTGCTGGTTGGGATCTTGATGCTGCAGCAAATGCTATCGAACCAGGTGTTACTTATGCAAAGAGGGCTCACAAGAAATACGCTTTCGAATCGCATATTTGCCAGAAAATGTTCATAGGGTTTCAAGACGAAAGCTTCTCACTGATGCTAAACAATCCATCTCTAACCAAAGAAAGTTTCTTACAGCAGTATCTTACCCTAAGGGAAGCAGACCCTCTAGACGCTGTATGCTCAAGTGCAGATTCCTCATTCGGAAAATTTTGCCAGACGAAGTACACCTTAGTGGTCCACGAGAAAATGGAAGGATCATTCTTTGGTAACTTAGATCACAGGAACTTCATAATAAAGGGTGGACATCCAAGAACAGCATTTTACCAGGCGTTTTTGAAACTGGCCAAATCAGTTTGGCTTCTGCATAAGTTGGCACATTCATTTGATCCTTGTGTGAAGATATTTCAGGTGAAACGAGACACAGAATATTCAGAAGCTCATATGGAAAGTGTAGTTAAGAACTTCAGTACACAAGATGCAGATCAAAAGCCAAAAGTGGGCTTAATGGTAATGCCAGGGTTCTTGATTAACGGCAAAGTTATTCCATCGCAAATTTATCCCATAGGTGTAAAATTGGCGGCCGAGTGAACCCTCTAGTGCTTCTTCTTCCCCTATGTATGCCATACTTATTGTACTGTAATTGTTGAACTCATGCATCCCATAGTGGCATCTTCCAAAATGGTGGTCTCTCTTCGTATAATCATGGAAGTCATACCGGTGTTATATCGCCTGATTTACCGGTCATACCGGTAAATATCGGTCGTGATCGGTACACCGGTATTTCGACATATCGCCGGTCTACCAACGGTATATCGTAAAAAACACTCGTACCGGTCGGGACCGGTACGAGCAGTACCGACCGGTATGATTTCCTTGCTTATAATATGGCATCTTCCAAAAGTTTCTCCAAAGAATTATACCGCAACACGGTCAAATAAGTGATTGATTGATCTGGTGTATTGAAAGGCACAAAAGACAAATAATTGGTTCTTGAAATTATGATAAGAAACGATAGAAAACCTAAGAGGTGACTTATTGAACCATCGGAGTGCAGAATCCTTCAAGGAGGCGGCGAAGATAAAATACATGGTTGCATCATTAAAGTTCATCAAACTCACATGAATTTCCAAAGTTAATGTGTAAGCATGGGGTCTCTCGAACCCCAATATTGTGGTAGGTCCTTAGGTCTCTTAATGCACTCGGACCATGTAGCATTAATCAATGCCATAGAAAATTGTGATAACGCATTCGAAGCATTAGATAGACATTGAAGGACCGCCATATAGGACAACGTCTTCCTTCTTCCGTTGAATGGCTCAATCACCCTATTCTGATCAGCAGCTATGAGATAACCCTCATATGCGAGGTGCGATGAGTATCCCGAGCGCGCTCGCCATATTCTGAGGCCCAATTAGCCACCAATTGATTCATTCGAGGATAATTCTGCTTAATCCTCTCGCTCATTTGTCGAAACTTTGACTCAATTAAGTTTTCAATCTACTGTAGAGTGAAAATATGTTCTGCGCCTAACGTGATAGATGGAACTCAGGAGCTCTGGATTGGATCTGCCTCTTCGTCGGCGGCATATTCTAAAACAACATCCCTTTGAGACCTTCTTCATGTCTCTACTTCCTCTAATTGGGAGAGCATATTATACCTAATACACATATTCTCACAATTTTGGTCGACAGACCATGCATGCACAGGTGATGGTAGATGAATCTTCCTACGGGCCACTACTCGGCATGTCCTCCCAAACTTGAAACACCTCGACAAACAACGAAAAGGTGGATTAATCACTGGTGTCCTCCAGGATGAATTCCCACTCTGGGAGGTTGATTAATCGTTTCTTGGGCCGAAGGCTCTTCCGGAAGCACTGAATGAGCTCATAGTAATATACCGCCCCCATTGCTTTCAGCCGAATGGGGTTTGGGGTCTATTTCAATCTCTTCGTCAAAGTTCTCATCTTAAGAATTCAAGATCATCATGATAATTTAGCACAATTCCAACTCGGTACAGATTTGTCAATGGGATTAGATGTCGTTCCCACGGACAACGCCAAAATAATATTGTCTTAAAATATTCCAATTGGATTCTTGACCATTGAATAATTTCTTTTACTTTTTTAGCTCAATTAATTGGAGTTGTGAATGACACAAACGATATACGAGGTTGTGCCTATAATGCGTGAGCTTACATCATTGGGAGATCGAAATTATACTTTGTTTCCACTATAATCAATTGGTAAGTACAATATACGATATTACACCAAAAAAGATCGAAAACAATTCAAAAACTATCGGAATCACACAGCCATCGCGACATGACAAATCCACACGAATTAGACTTAGGGCCAAATCTACGCAATTCATGATATAGATCCTCGTGAAATAATATATGAAAATCCGCAAAACAACAAAATCCCCCCAAGGTTACAAATCCACGCGAAACAGGGGACGAAATTACGCGACCAAGGCCACAAAGCAATTCCACACGAATCCAGGGAGCAAATCTACACGACGAAGGCAAAGACACAAATACACTCGGCTTTTTATGTAAATCTGCTTGACTAAAGCCAAATTACGAATCGACCCGGATATAAGAAGGAAATCCACACGACTCAGGCCAAGAGACAAATCCATGCGAATCCCAATACAAATCCACACGAAATATTTCTTTGAAAAACATGCCAAGAATTCCACCCTTCAAATGATTTAGGATCCCTATTTATAGGGTCATGCTCACTTGGCCCATTTTCTCATTTCATGTGCTCAAGTCTTGCAAATTGAAGAAAAGCTCAAATTCACATATTACCTCATAAAAAATGCCGAAAAACCTCGTTAACTTATTTTTTCGAAATTCAAAGCGGCCAATATCAAGACCAAGACAATGTTATATGGAAATCGGAAAACTTCCATGAGGAAAACCACAACACCAATATTGGGTTTAATTCTCTATTGATTGATTCAATAATACAAATACAAGATAACACTAAGAGCATATGAACAAATAGACGACAATAACACAATCATTGTTGCGATACATCATACTTCTAGATATTGTCTTTTTTTTCAATTCTTCTTTTTACATCTTCTAGTTTACTTAATTTCTTTTGTTCACAATACCATAAAGAACCAACGAATTTCACACACAAAAACAATTTTAAACTATGCTTTCAAGTTCCATTTTCTTCCACAAAAGTGACACTTTTAACTCCATCTGTTCTTCTTTTTAAACTTCCACTTAATATGGACCAAGAAAAGGGGATTTGGGCGCTATTATTTATTTCTTCTCTCGAACTAGAGAAAAAATAAACAACTTTCTGTAATGGGTTGGTGTATGGTTATGGGCTTATGCGTGTATTAACCCAACAATATGATTATGTGTTTCTTCATTAAATCAAATAAGGTGCAATTTTTTTCGTTGATAAAGTATTTAGATCAATTAAAAATTGAATACAGTTGTTTATTTTCGAAGAGAGTAAAGCTATAAGAAAAATCCGATTCATTATGAGAAAATTGAAAACTGATATATAAGATGAAATTATGTCCCACAATATCAACATGGTTTAAACTTAGTTGAGTTTTATCAGGTGGCTTTATTGTGATGCTAATGACCTGATAAACATCCCCCAAAAAAGATCAGGGAATTCAAAATTTGAAGGCCATCTCTCCATCTCCATCATCAAATATCTCCAACAAAAGGGTCATGTCTTTAAGCAGTAGTTGCTGACTTTATGGTATGAATTACACTTTCGAAATAAGACACTCCACAAGGTATTGCAATCCCACCTGAATAAACAAAACCATACTCATTTTCCGACTCTTTCAACAAATCCTCAAACAAAGGATGATTCAAATAAGTCACAGGCACCAAAACCCTCTTCAAATCACCTCCCACGTAAATCGCAGTCTTTCCCTTTGGTACATTTACATCTGAATTTCTCACCCTTTTCCGTATCACCGGCCGAGCTTTATTCCTCAGCCATCTGCGAATTATAGATAACACCAGAAGAGCATTTTTGTCTGAACTCGCAATCCCCGTCGACAGCGTGCTCACTCGCCCTTCCATTGATCTGAAGAAGGAATGATTCGCTATGATGATGGATTTGTCTTGTTGTCCAAATCTTAATCAGCGCGAGCAGATCGTGTTGGGACGGAGTTTATATAGAAACCCTTTTATTGACTGGACCACATAATGAAATCTGTAGAAGAAAGCAAATTTCCCTTTGAATATTCGTATTTCATTACTCCTTCACACGCTTCTTGGAAAAAATGTCAGTATATTGACCCCAACATATATTTAAGTTCAAACTTGTTTAGAGTTAAAGGTGTCGATTTATTAATTAGACACGGTGTTGATCAAATATAGTATCAAAAAGTCTATAAGAAATTGTATAAACGCGTAAATTTATGTCAAAATTATATCTCAATTTCAAAAAGTTTGACAGTAGAAACTCTTAATAATTGTGATCATAATAGAAATAAATAATATTGTAAAATTATATGAATAGAGTATTATTAATAATATTATAGTTTCTAAAATAACTACTTATTTCTATTCTAATATTTAATGTAGTACATTTTATCTTAAGATGATAGAGTATATGGCAAAATTGAGATATATTTATTCATTTGCATTTGCACATATATTTTGAAATATATGCGATGTGCAAGAGTAAATGAATCATAATTTAAAATTGGAGGATCATTTCGACATTATTTTCAATTCTCTATCAAATATACCCCAAAACTAATTAATTTTATAAATGAGTTTTCTTGTAATTTATATTGCTTATATTATATTTATCAATTCAAATTTGCATGTGTTTCACTAGTATAATTAAGTATATCTTTGTTGACAATTTGAGTTGATTTGATTTGGATAGATTTCCTATAAGTTTAAGCTTGTCAAAACCAGATTGGCAGTAAGGTAATTAGCTAAATCATTAGGTTTTGACTTTGAAANATACATTTTAATTAAAATACATTAACATATAATATTACAATTTTGAGTTTTTAATAAAATAATTAATTTTGATTAAAAGCAAATTAAATTCGATTACTAAAATCGTAATTCAAAAAAATCGAACTACATATAATAACATAAAATACAAGTAATGAATTGTACAAATGAAACAACATCGAAAATAGATTGACGAGATAATTTTATATTTAAATTACATGGAATAAATCTTATATCATAATAAAAATTAAAATAAATTATAATTTATAAAACATTTAATTTAGTTATATTTAAACCCAATAAAATAAATATAATAAAATACACACAAATAATTATATAAATAAACAACATAAAATCAAATAGATTCAATGTGATACCAATATAAAATTACATTAAATTAGTTAAGAAAACTTATTTTTCCCAAAAGTTATTGAAAAAGAATTTAATTTAATGAATTCAACTATATGAAAGTTAAATACAACAAAATTAATGTCATCTAAATATTGGAATACCGATATCGAAAGGTGATTTTTAATATTATTCATATTGTTGATTTATATTGATGACGATGTTGTGGATTTCGTTCTGTAGGGATATCATGATTTTAGTAACCGAAATAATTTAGTTTTTAATCGAAATTTATTAGTTTATTAAAAACTCAAAATTATAATATTAGATGTTAATATATTATATGATAATATATTTTTTTTAAATGTATAAAACGATAATATGTATTTTTTATATTAATTATGTAAAAATGTTTATTGATATATTTACTTTTTAATAAAAATGTAAATAATACATCTTATTTGATTAATTTAATACATATTACGAAAATTGTAGATACAAATTTTTTCTCTCACTTAAAAAGAGATATTTGACAAAGATGTTAAGAAATCAATCTATTATGTTAAGTTTTTTCTAAAACATGTTATTTGGTAAATGTTCGATGCAGAGAAAGCTACTTAGTCATTAGCCAATTTCCCCTGAAAAAATACTTCAGGAATAAGAACAACCACAATGACGGTACGGTTAATTGTTTTGGTTACTTTAACATTACTCAGAAAGGAAAATGTGATTTCCGCCGCCTCTCAGCCGGAGAACAAGATGTAAGACTGATTCATTAGCGACACTGTAAGACCTCAAACTCCGACCATCTTCAAGGATTTTGCCGACGTAAACTAATTTCTGATTCTCTGGATCAATTCCTTCTTTGTGTTGAGTGTTCTGAATCTATATTGGAGCATAAGAGAATTTCATAGAATGATGAAAAGTGATACAATGATCTATTAGCCATAAGGTTCTTTAAATACATTGCATCTTATTTAAAGCATAATAACTTTGGTCAATCTTCATTAAATCTTCCGCAGGTTCCAATCAGTAGTTTGAAGGTTTCTTCATTCCTCCAGCATTAGTTCTTCTATCTGAGGTGGCATAATTAAGGCATGATGAGTCATCACAGCATCTTGTTTCATCAGTCTCCCTTGGTGTGAAGGCTCTCCAGGTATGGGAACTACACCACACAAAGATCTTAGATAGGAGTGAAGCTTTGGGGGCAGTGGCTTAGTTAGCATATCAGCCAACTGTTCTTCAGAATGAATATGTTTGACTTGAATGATTCCTTCGGCCACATAGTNAAGTTTGCATTACAATTGGTTTAGCAAACAATTAGCTCCGATAGGAAGAAAATTGGGATAAGAATGACGTTGAGATGATGGTTTTGTTGAAATAATATGCACTACAACTAGATTTGTTACACATTTAAGATTTTTTTAGTTGTCCAAATGTGTTAATGAGATTTCTTTTATGAAAATGCTACTGAAATGTGTGTACTATTAAATAATCAATCATAAACTAAGAAAAAAAAGATGTTTTTATGTGGAATATTTAACTATTAGAGAAAAATCTATAGGGCAATCAAACTTGAAATATTATCTAATTTTCTAAATCTTTAATATATTTTTATTTTCTAATGAAAAACTCACGTACATTAATTGGATTCGCAAACACTAATGAATATCGCATCTCACACTCTACTTGGTACATTATAAAACAAAACGAGTGGTGTTTGTGATTGACCCCCAAATATTATAATAGTGTAAAGGCGATACCCCCAAAATTTGTAAATTGCATACAGAGCCTCCGAAGTTAATATAATGTGCATTGTTGGCTCCCCAACTTTTAAATGTTGTAAACATCATACCCTCAAAGTTTAAAAATTACGTGGTTGACCCTCAAACTTTCAAAACCGTTTATATTTGACCCTAATAATTGTTAGTATTTTAAATGTCTTCATAGTTTGTATTTGACCCATTAACCTTGAAAATATGTAACAGCTATATCCCCAAACATTGAAAATTATAAAAATAACGCATAAATTATCAAATCACTTATACGAAAAAAGACGAAAACCACTACTATTCATCTGAGGGTCATTCTTGAACGATTTTAAAAATTTGGGGTATCGCATTTATACTATTTTAAACATTATGGGCCAATGTCGTAATTTTCTCAAAACAAAACATATATTTAATTCTTTTGCAATTAAAGTTTATTTTGATAGTCCAAAAAAGATATGCACGGTGGACACTCCAATTTTCCAAATTCAGAACGAGTCCTTGAGTCCGACATGCAAAACGATATCGTTTTGACTTCTCTTTAAAATTAATTTGTTCATAGGCCCGAGATGTGGTTTATGCGCTCCAAATTGTTATCTAATCAATCTACTAATAGATTTTCTGCCGAAGCAACGATGGATAAGAAAGTAATTGTTTTTGGGAGGCCAGAGAATCATTCAATGGCTCTCACTTATGATTAAAATAAATCATCATATACAATAAACTAGGAGAAAATGGCACTATTGGTCCCCGAATTTTAATGATCCAGGCAAATTTGGTCTATAATTTTTTTTTTACTTTTCTAGTCCAAACTTCGAATATTTTCCACTATTTATCCCCATAATTTATAAAATTAAACAAATTTAATATTCAAATTTTAAATAACAAAAAGCAGTCATCATAGTTTACACATAGTGACAAAACCATAGCTAAAAGTTTTTAATTTGGTAAATTTAATCATTTAATTTAATGACATTAGCTTCCATTTTAGGTCGGATTCTCTTCTTGGCGTGCTGCTTTGTGTCCTACACTCTCCTTCGATTTGCCATAATACTCGAAGTAAGAGATCAAATGTGTCTTTTTATACTTAGATTTCAATTGCCAAAGTCGAAAACATGGGCACCAAATTTGTTACACAATGAACATTAAAGGATGGTTTTGAAAACTATGAAAAGTATGAGAACCGGTTTTGCCAATCCAAACTATGAGAATAATAATTGCACAAATAGAAAACTTTGAGAACCAAATTTTATCAAAACTATGAAAATTTAGAGATAAAATTTGTGTGTTACCCATAAATTAGAGACAAATTTGTAGTGGTTAAGGTGTACTTTATGCAATTCCTAACATATTTTAACATTCACTTATCATTTTCTTTATTTAATATTATTTTATTTAAAAATTTTAGTCAAATTCTAATTCTACCAATTTTATAATTCGAGTGATACCGAATCCATCTATGTGCATAGAAAAAAGATGGTGCAAAAAGACTATAGTGTTGTTTGGAAGGACGGTACACCGTCCGATGTGGTCAATTGGCCATAGCAATATTTCATATTAATCAAACATGTGGTGAATCCACAATTGATTTAATTCAACAGTGGTTCGAATGCATTTGTGAAATATCCATTTTACCTTTCATAAATTAAGAAGTGATACACAGTTAAACAAGAATAAGGGTAACATAATCATTTCATGAGATAACAATCACTGTATTGTTATTTCAAAAATAATTTTTTTAAATCACATTCACACCATTAAATCATCTTACTGATATTTATATATTGGTTGGTCCACTGTTACCCAACTGTCGCCCTTGTGATGTGAAGCCTTTAGTACACCAAATGTAAAACTACCCACTCCAACAAGTGGTACTAGAAACACACAAAATTATATTATATCTTAGTCTATCTGGATATGAAGGATGCGTTGGTGATTCAAATTCAATTATTAGATTAGAATGGTCCAAATCCAGCAAGATAACACTGGTTTTAGATTATCAAGAACTTCATTTCTAGACTTTAAATACTCGACTTTCTGGTCTGAATCGTCATACATTTCAACTGAAAATCAAGAAATTACCATTCAGATGCCGAATTTTCCAACTGAATTTTCAGTACTCGCGTTCCGTGTAGTGACTCCTGATAAGATGGGTATCTTGCTGCTTAATTGATCCACAATACACAGACAGGACAGGCAGGGCTTCGCTTGGCTTATCTTGCTGCGGCCAATTATCGTTAGATCTTCATCTTTGATCTGTCTAAAGATGGACAGTGGTGTTCGAAAAGCAGATACTGACCATGAAGTTGTAGTAGAGATTCACGATGCTACTGTTGTAAGACCCTCTGCATTTCAACTGAACAAAGCGCCTTCTGAATCGGATACAAGCAATTCTTCGCAGATAAACACACAGCAATTTTCAAAACTATCACCTTCGACAGGCGTACGGTATAGAACGTTATCAAGATCACCGTATTCTAAGCCTAAATCTAGAGTTTTGGAGCCTCTCTTTTCACCTATTTCCTCAGCAGCCCAGCAGAATTCTTTTCCTACAGTAGCAAAATCGCCTTCCCCTACAATAAGACTCAGTCCCAGCCCTCAAAAGATTTCAACTCCAGTCACACCAAAAACTCCCCTGATGACACCCTTAGCTGAAAATGGCAACGACAGTGATGATGATGACAACGATGAAGATGTTTACATATCCCAAATCACCGAAATCGAGAACACAAAACAAAGAAAGAAGCTTAAAGCATCGTTCATCATTGAATGGATTGTGTTCATAGCGTTAATGACTGTTTTAATAGCAAGTCTTCTGGTACCAAGACTAACAAGCTTCCAGATTTTAAGCGTAAGTTTATGGAAATGGTGTGTACTTGCTTTAGTAATCTTCTGTGGTCACTTAGTTACAGAATGGTTGATCAATATACTCGTTATTGTGATTGAAAGAATCTTCCTTATGAAGAAGAAAGTGTTGTATTTCTTGTTTGCCTTGAAGAACAGCTTACGTGTTGTCATTTGGTTAGCTTTAATACTTGTGGCGTGGGTACAGATAATCAGAGGGGCTTCAAGATCAGCACAAACATCTAGAATTCTGTATTATATAGCAAGAGGTATTATCTGTACTCTTGTCGGAGCTGTAATGTGGATGGTTAAGACAGTTCTAGTTAAGTTAGTTGCTACAAATTTTCATGTCCGAACATACTTTGATAGAATTCAAGAATCCATTTTTCATCAGTATATTCTTCAAGCATTATCTGGGATATTGACTGAAAATGAGAATGGACATTTGAGTTTCAAGAAACTAGGAAAAGGGAGCAGCAAAGAGCAAGTTATAAATGTAGATAAACTGTACAAAGTCAAAAGGGATAAAGTTTCTGCTTGGACAATGGGAGGATTGATTCAAGTTATACGAAATTCGGGTTTGCCGACTTTGTCTTCGATGCTTGAAGATATAGAAGATGAAGAAAGGGAAGAGTTTAGAAATGTAAGACCGAAGGAAATCAAAAGTGAGATTGAAGCCATAACTGCTGCTAATAGAATCTTTAAGAAACTAGCTAAGCCTGGGAACAAGTAAGATTGTTATTAAATTTCTAGAGTTAAGTTAATTTATATTAATGCGGGAAGTTTGCTCGGATATAACGTATAAGAATGAGCATATCATATTGTAAAAGACTTAAATAAGTCATTTACTTTAGTCTACATTCTCTCTTATAAACTCATCTACATCACATTTAATTTACTATGTGGGACAATTTTATTATTTCAATACATCTCCCTCAAGTCCAACCACCTAATAAGTTGGGCTTGATAATTCAAATCGATGGATTATCAATCGATCAATTTCACTAAACCGGACTAACTCCAGACAAGGTCTCTTGGGATTTTCCAAACCCGCTCCGATATCATGTTAAATTTCTATAATCAAGTAAATTTTATGTGGGAAATGTGATCTGATACAACATAAAAGAGGGATGAAACCACACCGTAAAAGACTTGAATAAATCATTTACTATGATTCACATTCTCTCTTATAAACCAATCTACAATACATTCAATTTCTCAGAAAATTTCATTATTTCAACAATTACTTTACAATTGTTTCTTTCTTCTGAATGTAATGAATTATACGGAGCAGATACATTGAAGAAGATGATCTTTTAGTTTACATGCCAAAAGAAGAAGTTGATAATGCAATTCCACTGTTTGAAGGAGCAGCAGAAACAAGGAGAATTAAGAGATCATCCTTCAGAAAATGGGTGGTTTGACTCCAAACTCTTCTTATTCTCGTGATT
>RWGZ01000251.1:0-11374 GCA_009725065.1 Utricularia reniformis
AGACTGTAAGATCACTTAACATTGCTTCTGATTTTTTCCCATTAAAATCATGTTATTTCTACGCTTTAATGAAGACAATCTCTTTACAGTGTGAAACTGTATATTTTCTATATGCTTATCATTTATAATCCATGCTCGACTAGTGCGAGTCGCCAAACCATTTTCCGGTTTATGAATGTGATGATTGTTAGATTGCACCCGAAGAATTATACATAATGAATTTGTTGCATTCAGTGCTATAAATATGTTCGTATTACTTCGAATGGAATCTTAGCCATTGCAAGGCTCTGGCATGACTCTTTATATCTTTCACTACTCTTATGCAAGAACTCTATTGAAATGGAAGTGGGATGTAAGTTGGATTGGTTTATAAGAGATGGATTATAGATCCCTGTAAATGATTTGTTGAAGTCTTTTACGGTATGATTTCATCCTCTTATACGTTATATCCTAGCATATTCCCCCACATGAAATTGACCCGACTCTAGAGATTTAACATGGTATTAGAGGGGGTTCGGAAAAATCTTGAGTGACCTTGACGGGGTTTCTTTGGCTTAATGAAATTATCCGGCTGGTAATCTACAGGTTTGAATAGTCAAATCTAACTTGTCATGTGGTTGGACTTGAGGGGTGTTGAAATATAACAATTTTCCTGGTTTATAAGAGGGATTGTGGACCATAGTAGCTGACTTGTTCAAGTTTTTTACAGTGTGGTCTCTTCCTCTTATATATTATACTGAAAACACTTCTCACGTAAATTAACCTGACTCTAGAAATTTAAACTCTCAGCTGATCAACAAAGTGAATCATTTTTCCACTGAATTTCCAGGTACCTCGACGACAAACACCTCGTAGATGTGACGGAGATTTTCAATCAGCTTAACTGGGAAAAGAAGCAAAGGCTTTTTAAGCTTGGCTACATTGTTCTTCTCCTCTTCATGTGTTTGTTCTGGTAAGTAGCACCCAATTACGCTATAAATTGTACTATTAACGAAAGAAGAATCACATAAAGAACTAGCTTATGGGAGTTTCTGAGGATTTATAAATCTATTTTTTTGATTTGATTTGATTTGATTTTAGGATGATATACAGTGCGCTTGATGAAGACGAGCATTCCTTTTAAGCTCATTATTTATATGCAGAGAAAGCTCTCAGGGCTGTTGTAACTTGTAATACTTTTGCTTCAGGTTCTGGTTCTAGTTCAATTTTTGTGTCATTCTCAGTAGTATTTTATTAGAGAAAATGGCATATTCAGTCTACCATTTTTTACTTTTTTGGCAAATTTAGTCTTCATAATATTTAGTTTTCAAACTTTAAAATTTTGGAAATCTGATCCTCCAAATTTGCAACATTTGGCAAATCAAATGACAAAATTGGTAAAATAGATCTTCGAAATTTGATTTTTGCCTAGGATTTTATTTACCAAAATGAAATCTTTGAGAACCATTCATTTTGTCAAAATATAGAAAATATGGGGATTAGTTTTGTTATTTATACTTTGGGGTTAAAATGAATCATAATCTTTATGGACCAAAATTGTCAAAATCATAAATTTATAAATATCAAATTTGGTTTTATTATTTATTCATTTCAAAACATAGAAAATATGGAGATCATTCTCATTCTATACATAGTTTGTACACGATACCCTTTTAGAACAAAGCCTCGTTTGTCGTCAGTGTAAAGTATTGTAGGTGCAAAAAGTCGCAACAATTGATGCTATGTGGATCACAAGTGAATGAATGAGAATGATATTTAAGACCATATTCTCACTAAATACCCTGCCAATGTGATTGTTGCATCTGCAACGACTCGAGCTAGGGTTCCGGCTTTGGTCGAAAGAAGACCACCATTGTAAGTTCCACGAGAAAGTCGGGATGACATTACTCGAGAGAGTAATGAAAAGTTTACTCCTGTGTTAATATGAAGGAATCACTTTCCAAGTCAAAAACTAATAATTGAAAGTACAAAACATGCCTCAAGAACTTCAGCAGCTACAAACATGATGAGTCCAGATGAGACATATTGCAGTGCAGTGTATTTTATAAAGAGATTGAAGCTGAGAAGTATACCCAATAGAACCACTATTTCTGATGCTAATAACATTTGCCTGCAGATGGAAAAACCAATGAGGGCGATCTCGAAAAATGCATGGTAATAAGGAAGATTGAGGAAATGAGTCTCTTGTCCCCAAACTTTTACGGTTTTGGTAAAATTGATTTTCTTGTAATTACATATTTAGCCCTCGAACTTGGAAAGTTTGTCAAAACTTTTGTCAAACTTGGAAAGTTTGATGATCGATTTTGTCATCTACATATCTTCATACTATGAAGATCAAAATTGCCATAAATAAAACTTTGGTAACTGGTTTTGTCAAAACATAGAAAATATGATAATCAATTTTCTTCATATTATGGATATCAAAATTGTTACAATCATAAAACTTTGGGGATTAAAATTATCAAAACCATAAAACTATGAAAACCAAATTTGTGAAGATTACCTGTCTTCGTACATATTGCTTAAATAATGACCAACAACGACGTTAACGGGAAGAACTATAAGGCCAAGACAAGCGAGAAATATGGATACCGAGCTAGTTGTCCATTGAAAATAGTGAGATGTGACGACACTAGACTCCGATAAGAGAACTTCCATTGCATATTTAAGCATGAAATATATCAATAACTGAACCTGCATAATATGTTTCAAGTATTTATACTTTGATTCTATGATTTTAACTAGTTAGGACAATACCTTCACAGATGGAGTGAGCAGCCTGTAAGCTGATCCGAATGAATTCGCTGGAAGACGAGATTCTTCACTTGCATCACAATCTTGATCCTCATCATCATCTTCATCATCATGTTCAGTTTCGATTGAATGAAGTAATGGTTTTACGAGTCCTTTCTCGAGCACATTTGCGTGAACGGTTAGGACAAAGATGAATAAATTGTTGAAATATGACATTGTCCTACATTTGGAAAATGAATGTGGTTTAGATTGGTTTATATAAGGGAAAGTGTATTCTACTAAATAATTTGTTCAAGTCTTTTACGGCGTGGTCCACTCCCCTTCAACGTCATATCCATGCACATTCCTGTTAAAATCCTAATTATCAATACCGGGAAAGTCATGTTCATTTCTATTTGCAAGTCCAAATTTATCAAGGATTTGAACATTAGTGAGTGTGTGAAATATGACACTCTCTCACATTTGGAAAATGAATGTGGTTTGGATTGGATTATAAGAAGAAAGGGGTACCAAAATGATTTGAAGAGACTTGTGAACATCTATTTTGGAGCTGTCAAGTTGTAGCCAAAATATGGGAAAATTTCCGGCAATGGTGGGGAAGAAGTCATACAATAGATATTCCATAGACATGGATTGAGGTGCTTCAAGTGGTGCAAAGGAAATCATCCAACTCAGTTTTCAAGAGGGCGATGAAATTCTCTATGGCAGCGCTTATATGGAAAATGTGGCATAATCGAAACAATCGAATTTTCAGTGGATCGGTATTTTCAATCTCCCAAAGCTTTTTGAGTCTACAAATGTATATTTTTGACGTTCTTAAGCATAGGGGTAGATCACCTAGTCTGAATTTGTACAAGTGGTTACAAGCCCCGGGTGAAGCATTAACAAATGCTCTTTCGGGGTAGTAAACTAACGTCACTGTATGCCCAATAATCTTGGGGAATGAATAACTCTTTGTTATTCCTTTTTATATTATTGAAATTATCTATTCAAAAAAAAAGTGAATCATATTGAAAAGGCTAGGTCAAGCCAATTACTCATCATATCGCACCCCTTATAAACTAGAATTTTTCTACTTCCACAGCCGACGTGGGACATTATTTCAACAAAGAGATGAAAAAAATCGAAACAAATAAGGTAAAATCACATTACTTACCCACAAAATACTCTATCAAGCAAGAGTATGGTAATAGAATGGAAGTCATAAGCCATAGCATACATCCCATTACCGAATAAAAGAACTATGCTGCTAAATACCAAAGGCTTGAAGTATGACTTATTAGACCAAGCACTGAAATAAACAGAAGAAAATATTTGTGCAACGGCCATTGCACCAATCACAAACCCACAAACAGTTGATGGTGCTCCGTTACTAGTAGAGCAGTCATCAGCTGTGGGAACAATAATATATGTATGTATTCACCATGTAAAAAAAGTGTTCACCAAATTCAAAATAAGAGACATGAAGGTGTGTGTATCTTTGATCATCAATTTGTTCTTCTGCATGAAATGGTAACTCTTCTGGCATTATAAGTGCATGTTGTCCCAAAAACTCAACAAAGTTTGTTGATCGGGTTAATCTGTCAACTGCTGACTTTATTGAGTCTATAACAGGATCCTGCACAAATGTTATCGAGCACAATAATTTGTTAGAGCAAAAAATAGGAAATCAAGCAACTAAGGAGACGATCTTGAATGTGTATCTTAGTACTTTATCATGTAATAACGATTTTTTAAAATCTTGTTTCGTTAAAAAAGAGAAATCAGTATGTTCAAACTATAGAAATTCATGATTCAATGGAATAGAGAGTGTATGTGTAGTCCACTGAAAAATAAATCATATTGTGGAAACATAAATATTCTAGTTTATAAGGGAAGTGATATCATAAATAATTGGTTTGGCCCAAGCCTTTTCAGTGTGATTCACTTCTCTTATGGACTGGCTACACCGGCACTCTTTTGACCCATTGAATCATGAATTTCTACATGGTATCGAAGCTGTAGAGTGTGTTTCAGGCTGGTATGCACCGGTTTAGATTAAAAAAAAGAAAAACTCTGGTATAAAAGCGCATCAGACTTAGGCGACAAAATAGATCGACCTATAATTCAAGCACTACCAAGTATATTGAAACAAGTCTTAACCGGACCAAGACCAGTTTAACTTGAGGGGAGTGTTGAAATACTGTCCCACATCGGTTATGGAAACAGAAATATTCTAGTTTATAAGAAAAGTGACATCATGAGTAATTGGTTTGACCCAATTTTTTTAATATGATTCACTCCTCTTATGGACTGAATTACACTTACCTTCTTTCGGTTCATTGAATCCTGAATTTCTACTCACACCCCTTATAAACTAGAATTATTCTAGTTCCATAACCGATATGAGACAATATTTCAACACAAACCTGAAAGGGAAGTGATGGTGCATCATAAATTGATAAGTAACTTCCCCGACGATCTTCAAGATCTGCAAGATTGCGAGAAATAGCTCCAACAATAGCTCCTAAACCCTGCAATAAACATGAAAATAACATTAGTGTACAAGGAAAATGCAAGCTAGAAAAAGTAATATTTCTTAGCTTACCACATGCTTAAATACTTGCTGAAGCTGAGAGTAAGGATGATTAGCATGAGTTTTTACATAATAATCTGTGAATTTATACCCAAGACGCTTGTCAAACTTCTTAAGGATCTTCCTTATACCAATGACATTCATTTCAACAAAAAGAAGAAGCTCTAAGAGATCTCTTCCAACTGCTTGAAACTCCTAATATTTCAGGCTGGTTTTTAAGTGAATATTGTTGTGGATTTAGTTCTGATATTCTGCTTGCAAGAAGACCTTGATGTTCTAACATAAAGAGAACAATTTTTTCTGCAAAGATGGGGAGATAAACTAGCAATCAGCTATAAATATCAAGGGAAAACTAAATCTAATAACAGCTTAAAAAATTCAGAGTCAGGAGGTGGTATCGGATAAATGTGTGTTAAGTTTCTAGAATCGAGTCAATTTCATATGAGAAGTGTGCAAGAATACGATGTATGACGGAAGATAGCACATTGTAAAAGATTTGAAATGTCATTTAATATGGTCCATATTTTCTCTTATAAACTAAGTCAAACAACTTCTCATTTCCGATGGATAATTATTGATATTTCAACACACCCACTCAAGTCGAACTACCTGACAAGTTGGACATGACAGTTCAAATCGGTGGATTACCAACCGATCATTTTCATTAAATCGAACTAACCTTCGACAAGATCACTCATGATTTTTCCAAACTCGCTCTGATACCATGTTAATTTTCTAAAGTCGGGTCATTTCATGTGGGGAGTGTGTACGGATATGATGTATAAGGGGAAGAGAACATATCGTAATAGATTTGAACACGTCATTTACTATGGTCCACATTCCCTATTATAAACCAAGCCAAACAATTTCTCATTCCTGACATGATAATTATCACTATTTCAACACACCCCTTAAGTCCAACTACCTAACAAATTGGACATGACATTTCAAATCGATGGATTACCAACCGATCAATTTCACTAACCGAACTAACCTTCGGCAAGGCCACTCAGTATTTTTCTAAACCCGCTCCAATACCATGTTATGTTTCTACATTCGAGTCAATTGCATGTGGGGAGTGTGCACGGATACGATGTATAAGGGGAAGAGACCACAACATAAAAGACTTGAGCAAGTCATTTAGGTCCACATTCCCTCCTATCCAAACAACTTATTTACTATGTGTGATAATTATCACTATTTCAATAAGAAGAACATACAATAATCAACACAAGAAGAACATATAGATTAAAACTGTAATCGTTACCTGATGATCCAGCATTCTACAGAAATCCTTAAGAGCATGTCGAGGATTCAGAGCTCCAGCCTCAATTTGATTAGCATACTGCTTCACTTTCTTCTTCATTAGTTTGTAGTTGATGTAGTATTTGATATCATTCAAAAATAAAGTTCAAATGTAATTCATCCTCTCTAAAAGGGCTCTGCTCTAGCTACATGCACTAACTAAGTCATTACAATCTCAAATGACAATACAAGCAAAAAGTATGCAAATATACCGTTTGCTACTCAGCCAACAAGAAAATCGTAACGAACGATGTACAATTCTAAACACTACAAAACTTGAGAGTTTACTCTTCATATGGTTCTAAAAAGAAAAGGATTGAAAAAACTATTAAATTTCAAGGGTCGGGTCAATTTCACGTGGGGAATGGCTCAGTTATAAAGCAATTCACACGACTTTCAATTTCCGATGTGAGACAAATTTCATTATTTTAACACATTCCTCAAGTTCACACTGATTTGAATTATCAAGTCCAACTTGTTAGATTATTGGATTTGATGAGTAGTAAAATAGTGACAATTATCTCACATTGGAAGTGGAAATTTGTTTGGATTAGCTGTTTGAAAGTATTCTTCTCTCTCTTATACGCTATATCCAAACACACTCTCCATGTAAATTGATCCGATTCTATAAATTTAACAAGAACTTGATCGATCATAAATACCTACACCATCGTTGAATTTGCCTCTCCTTCAACTTTTTCCCAAAGGCAACCATCTCTGTGTGTTATTCAACAATAAGTAAAGGAGTAAGGAATTAATTTGCACATTCTGTATAATTTAAAGCATGAGAACTTACTGCAGTACCCTAAAAATTGAAAGGGAGTGATAAACAAACTTCAATAAAAGTAAAAGAATGCAATATGGGACTCAACATGCTGACATCACATAACATTTTAACATCTACTTTAACAGTACAATCTATCCAAATTGGAAAAAAATTATTATAACAGTGTCATGCTAGTTTAATTTATAAATAAATGTATTTTTAATTAATTTTACAGAATATCAGTGACATGATTTTCTTTTATGTTTATAATTGATTGGTAGACAATTTGACAGTTTAATTTATTATTTTAAAATAAAGTAAAACTGACAAATCGGTTCCACCAGTGCTAAGTGCTATAAACATAAAGTAAAATTGGATCACTCCTATTTTGAAAAAAAACTGTCAAAAAGTATTGTTATTTAGGCTATCTTCATGCATCGGCGCCCGAAAACTTATATATCTCTCTTTACATAAGCTTTATCTCAGTACATATCATCTTTCTATTTCTTTAATACTAATATAAATATTTAAAAATAACAACTTTCCTTTCATCCCTACAAGAATATCCCGACACTTACCATTTTAATTTTAATTATTTACATTATTTTAGAGATTCATTTATTTTTAAATTTGTGTGGGTAATTTAATTTAATTATTAGTAAAATAAAAATATTCTAGATAAACATTGATGTCAAAAATACTTAAATAAATAAAATAGTTTAAAAATAATAAAATTGATTCAATATTTAAGAGAGAGAATTGTAAAAATATAAAAAATAATAAAAATAATAATAATTGACCCAATAATAATAATAATAGAGAGAGTTTCCACTTTCCAACTCTTTTTTCTCAAATAAAACCACATCATTATGAGGAAACGATGATATATATTAAATTTAAAAAATTAATTTTTTTTTATGAGATATGTGCCTTGTCAAACTAGACGTCCACCCTTGGAGATAGCCAATAATTTAGATGAGACCGGACACTTTTAACTCCCTAAAAAACTCAAAATTCTGGACATAATATTTGACTTTACATGTAGAGTACCAGTTCACTAGGAGCATAAATTGGACAAGAGTAACCAGTTATTTTCACTAAAAATTCCAACCCATGAGAATCTAGTAATTTTTAAAGCTCAATGATTAACATAGCATTGAATGGCGCACACATATTCAATAAACGCTCCTAACTTCGTTTTTATATTATGGTAAACCAGTAGCAGAGGATTTTTCGGATACAATTGCGAAGAAGAAAATTTTTCTTTTGAGTAACAAGGATTTGGGGGCAAATTGGCTAAATAGCCTTCTGCCAAAATTTCCTTTGTCAAATAAACTCATTTCTTAAAATATTTGTTAACTAATCCACTTTTTAAAAAATATTGGCTGAATAGCCCTTCGGGAGAAGAGAGAAAATTTATATGTTCTTATTTTATTAAATTAAATACAAAAAAATTAAATATACTATATAAAATAATATTTTAAAATAACAAATAAAAATACAAAATTTATTTCAAATAAAATAAGATTCTAAAATCGACTAGTTTAGTGGTTTCAACCGATCGATATTCGGTTTTCTTGATCGATCGTATTTTTTAATTTGAAAAATAAAACAATAAATGATATTAACTATTAATCAAATTTAAGAGTGATTCACTAGACAAATTAAATTATTAGTGAGTTATTGCATAATAAAATGATTATAAGATATAATCTATAACGCACTCTAATAAAATAAAATACATATTTTCTAAATTACAAAATACGATTATAAAATCGATCGGTTTAGTGGTTTAAACCGATTTTTATTTGTTATTTGTTATTCTATTTTTATTTGTTAATAATTATTCGGTTTTTCTCAATCTAATGTATTTCTTAATTTAGAAAATAAAATAACAAATATCATTAACTAATAATAAACATTTAAGAATCATTCAATCCACAAGTAAAATCATTAGTGATTTATTGTGTAATAAAACGATTATAACGCATAAACGGAATCATAATCAAATAAAATACATATTTTCTAACAAAAACAATTATAAATCGACAGGTTTAGTGGTTTCAGCGGATTGATTATTCGGTTTTCTCGATTGTTTGTATTTCTTAGTTTAGAAAATAGAATAACAAATGTTATTAACTATTAATAAAAATTTAGGAGTACTTCAATCTACAAGTAAAATCATTAGTGATTTATTGCATAATACAACGATTATAACTAGGGCTGTTCGTTTAGTATTTACCGAACCGAGCCGAAATTGAAAAACCGAATACCGATTAACTCAATAAATACCGAACCAAATTTCGACGGTTCGATTTGGTAAAAAACCGAATTATTTTGGTATTATTCGGTATTTACAGAAATTATCAATTAGATATGAAATTTTAGAGACTAAAAATGTGTTCTAATTTTAAACACATTTAATTAACCAGATTTGGTCAAGAAATCTATTTATTGAACAATAACGGACATAATTTCACAAAAAAATAATTCTTTCACAACAACCACAACAAGCAATAAGTAGCGGATTAACTAAATAAAGTGAATCGAAAAGGGTCGAAGAATCTACCCGACCATTAATTAATCAAGACATAAAATCGGGATCAATTCTATTTATGAAGAGAATTTGCCCTAATTCACAATTAGGGGAGACCTCCATTTTCATTTTAGTATATGAAGAATTTCAATTCCCACTAAATTATTAAATATTTAGAAAAAATTAATTAATAAATTGAATTTGATATTCGGTAAATTACCGAACCGAATGCCGAAATCGTTATTAAAATCAAATACCGAACCGATTTTTAAAATTCGGTATTCAGTAATGAAAATAATTCGGTATTCGGTTTGGCAATCGGTAAATACCGAATATTGAACACCCCTAATTATAACGCATAATCTATAACGGAATCATAATAAAATGAAACACATATTTTCTAAATTACGAAATACGATTATAAAATTAACCGGTCTAATGGTTTCAACCGATCGATTATTCAGTTTTTCTCAATCGAATGTATTTTTTAGTTTAGAAAATAGAATAGCAAATATCATTAACTAAAAATAAAAATTTAATCTGCAAATAAAATCATTAGTGAGTTATTATGTTATAAAACGATTATAACGCATAATCTTTAACAGAATCATAATCAAATGAAATATATATTTAATATTTTACGAATTACAAAATAGGATTATAAAATCGATCGGTTTAGTGGTTTCAACAAATCAATTATTCGGTTTTCTCGATCGAGTGTATTTCTAAGTTTAGAAAATAGAATAACAAATGTAATTAACTATTAATAAAAATTTATAAGTAATTTAATATGCAAGTAAAATTATTAGTGATTTATAGCGTAATAAAACGATTATAACGCATAATCTATAACGGAATCATAATCAAATGAAACACATATTTTCTAAATTAACTTGCACATTGAAGGACTCTTAAGTTTTTATTATTTGTTAATGATATTTGGTATTCTATTTTATAAACTAAGAAATACATTCGATTGAGAAAACAAAATAATCAATCCTTTGAAACCACTAAATCGGTCGATTTTATAATCGTATTTTGTAATTCATAAAATATGTGTTTCATTTTGGGGAATTTGGGTAAAAGCCCTCTGTCAAAAAACTCTTGGTTGAATGACCTATTTTCATAAAGCATTGGATAAATAACCTACTTTGTTACTTTTTTAGTTAACTAACCCGTTTTTATATAATTTTATTAAAATAAATCAAATAATTAGAATATTATTTATATATCTTAATTTATAATATAAAAATTATTTAAATATAATATATTACGATCGAATTGATTCTACGAGTTTGAATTCGAGTCATTATTTCACATATCGATCGATATTAAATATATGTTATGATTCGAGTCACCCGGGTGTTCGACATTATAACCATGTACCATCTAATATTTCACATATCGATCGATATGAAATATATTTTTTGATTCTCGG